>JBBCBC010000092.1:0-200000 GCA_037126765.1 Stenogyne calaminthoides | reverse complement strand
TGAATGCGAAAATCATAATTCAATTGTTATGAGTGAATAGTAATATATAATATCGGCGTATGAAAATAATTTTAATCAAATATAGTACTCTATCACCACTACTAAATTAAAATCAAATTTCATCTAATAACCATAAAAATTATATTTTTTTTTACACGAGCAGCTTCATCGGCATATGGACAGACAAATCATGAGTTTGAGAAAAAAAAAAAATGGACTTGATAATAATAGTAGTAGGAACTCGGTTGAGTTAAAATAAAATGTCATATCCTAATATTAGTTGGTGTATACTAATTTTAAAGAATGTATTTAATAAATTATTAAAAAAAAAATTGAGGTAAGGCATTTGTCATGTCTTGCCTATACATAAATCCGCCCATGCATGTACGAAGCATAAAATTTTCATATTTACCATTTGACTAAGTCTTGTGTGCATCCAGACGCACCGTGCACACATGAGTCAGCACCTATTTTAAGTTTTTTTTTTCCTTTTCATTAGATTATTCTCTGCTATTCCCCATTTATGTAGTTACAACTTGCAATATAATTCACTTTTTTTCTTATTCGTCAAAAGTATCTATAATCTCTATAATACAAAGAATTTATAAGATGATGTGGCAAGTTATAAAATGATGTGGCAATGATGTGACAAAATCATATTTATCTATTTCAAATCTCTCTAATCTTATTCATTTTGAGTGTTGTTTTGATCTCAGTCGTTGATTTCATCTTCTATTTCCTATAAATTACCACATTTTTCATTCATTTTTCTCCATTCTCTTTCTTCCATTCGATTGTCTCCTGTTTATTTTTTGATATTGTCTTCTCTTACAATTCTTTGATCAATTTTTTTTGTTTTGTTTTTTTTTGTGTGCAGGTTTTACTTTCATATAATGCTTTAAGAATCTTTTGTCTTTTTCCATTCTATTTCTCGATTTCTCATAATATTTTCTTCCATTCAGTTTCTAATGTTCGTTTTTTTTTTAATATTGTCTCCTTTTACAATATTTATTATCATATAATACAAGAAAAATATTTTTTTTTGTTTTATTTTGCAGGTTATTCTATGAAGAATATTGTGAGTTTTGTTTTGCATGTTTTTATAATTTTAGTTGTCTTTTGTATAGATTCGTTTACTTACGATCATACAATCTCTTTTGTGGATTAAGGTAACAATGATATGTTCTTTATGCGAAAATATTAGTTCTTTCAATCTTTTTGCAATGTTTCTTCCAGTCCCCTCCATTCTCTTTAATATTGATTTTTTATTCAATTCTCTTTAATATTGATTTTTTTATTCAATCAATTGTTTGGATAGCTTTCATCTACAAAAGCGAGAATATTTTTAAGGGTTTCCATAAATATCTTTAAGTTTTTACAAGTTTTTTTTTGCTTGATTTGTTATTAATATAATTAGAAGACTTCATCTCTTAAAATTCAAGTTTTTTATTTTTTTTTTTCTATCAAGTTTTGGAAGAGTTATATAAATATCTTTAATTTTTTACAATATCAACGTTTTAGAGAAAATATAGAATTTTTTTTAATGCTAAAATAAATCTCTATATAATGTTTGATGTTATTAATATAATTAGATATAGTTTTCGTTCTCGATCATCTTAATTTGAAGGCGGCGACTGGAACTCGGGGGAGGCAGGCGGAAATATTGGGATGTTAGGTAGGGTTTTGATAACTATCACTGGGTTATTATATTTAAATAGCATTATCTTTTTTTCTTTAATTTGATGGGCTCTTCTTCACTCATATATTTATATTAACGGGCCTGAGTATATTTTACATAGATTGTCAAATTGTTGTATTGGCATAATGGGTTGGAGATGTAATTAGCTATGTGAGTAATATTTTTTTATTAATAATTAATTAATTAATATATATAATTTATATATTTATTTATATATTATATAATTATGACGTCATACCGACTCAACCGCTTTAAATCTGACCAAAAGTGCTAAGGCTGGCCGGTCCGATCGCCGCTTCCGCTTTTAAAACATAGCGAATAGGAATGTATCAAAAAAAAAAAAAATAGGAGTAAATCATGGAAAAGATATTGAATTTGTGATTTGGTCAAACTTGGTTTTTTTTTTTTATATTATGCTAAAAAAATATTTTTTTTTTATGCTAATTTAGTTTATCCACATCATGTTCATTTTAATGTTTATGTATATGATAATATGGTAATTCTTATACCCATAATAGACCAAAATAATTAATAGTTATAAAATATATATTCGAAAATGTCAAAAAAAGTATACATATTACTTAATTATGGTAACTATTTACACCAATAAAACCCGAAATTTATAGATTACTTATTGAATTAACCTGATTAATAATTAAGAGATATAATTGATTTCTAAGTGCGTATAATTGTTAAATGTTGTCACTAAGGTCAACGATTAATTTTGGTATTAAAAAAATTATCAATCAATTTAATGACAAAGATATAATAATTAATTGGAATTTATAGCAATTAATGTGGCATATCAATTAACATGGCCAAATAATCTGATACATATGACAAATTAGTTGGAATTCAAATTGACATCCAATTGATGGTCAATAATAAAATCAAATTCACAAAATATTGAACCCTTCCAGTAGGGGTTGATATGCATCTTCACAAAATATGATATTTACAACTATTTTATGTGTGTTACAAGAAATATATGATCATCACATAATACTATAAGATAAAATCACAGTATCAATTTAATTAATTCATTAATTGATAATATGAAACATATACTAACACTAATTATATGATTTAATATGTAGAAAATTATTCTTCAAATATAATTAGAGGTTAAGTAATCTAAATTATATATATTGACCGATTGATTGCACTAATTAAGAAATACAAATATTTGAAATATTTAATGATAATTTAATTAAATATATTGAGTAATTAATAATAATTAATTTATAATATTGACCAAAAATATAAATGTCAAAGTCTATTTAATTATAATAATTAATGATAACTGATTTATAATATATTACCAAAAATATAAACTACTATAGTTTGAGATGATATAATATCGTGCAGTTAAATCCCTGAATTATGATTAAAAAAAAAAAAGAATGCTCGAAGGTTATGTGTTTTCTATTATAAAGATGAGAACAAGATTATATGTATATCGATTTAATGTGAAGATCATTGTTAAAATTTCATAAATTTTCGTTTAAAATTTAGATTAATATACTTTTTTTTCAATGTAAGTGATGATGATCCTTCAGCCACTATATTTTAGTGTTAATTTGATAAAATATTTCAAATTTGATTTAATTTTTTTTGGTGTAATATTTTTCGAACCAAATCATTACTCTGTTTAGATTATTTCAATATCTAATACTTTTGCATAGTGAATACTAATACTATATGAAATAATCCTGTAATTTTTATTCATATATAAATATTCTTGCTTTAATTAAATATAGTGTGTAATTAATAATAATTAATTTATAATATATTTACCAAAAATCTAAAGTTATGGTCCATTTAATTATAATAATTAATGATAACTGATTTATAATATATTACTAAAAATATAAACTGCTAAAGTTTGAGGTAATATAAAATCGTGCAATTAAATTCTTGAATTATGTTTAAAAAAAAAAATGTATGAGGCTTATGTATTTACTACTATGAAGATGAGAACAAGATTATATGTATATCGATTTAATGAGAAGATCATTATAAAAAACTCATAAATTTTCGTTTAAGATTTAGATTAATGTAATTTTTTAATGTAAGTGATGATGATCCTTCAACCACTATATTTTAGTGTTAATTTGATAAATTTTTTGTGTAATATTTTTCGAATGAAATCCATTACTCTGTTTAGATTATTTTTGGTATAATGTGGAATGTCAAATATATATATTAAACAGGTTGCGATCAATCGAATCAATTAAAAAATAAATTGTAGTCATGATATATATAAAGACTACCGAGGGCTCAAATTAAAAAAAAAAAAAAAATTATCGGCACCATAAATAAAAGAATTGCTTAATTAATGTATACCATTAGAATTATCACTCAAAATCAAAATAAGGTATGGACTATAATTGTATATAAAAAAACCCAAATAATGAAAATAAAGTGAAAAATTAATTTATATAATATGTCGTTATTAAATTATAAATCTTTTTATTTATTAAACTTTTAGATGGTCTTATTAAATCATAAAATATTTTATGTTCTTTTTTTTTAAAGTTAAAACATATTTTATATTAAATTTATTTACAAAATATATCAGGTCAAACTTGACCTAAATATACAAAGAATTGTATATGTCAATACAAAGAATTGTTGATACTTTGCGATAACTAGATCAATACTAAGTGTGTTTTGTAAATTATCAAAAAAATAGAATAGATAAATCTTATATAAAATGATAACATTATAAAAAATTATTTAGTAAATATGTATATGTACCTCAAAAGTTTGACATTCGTTATAAGAGAATAATTTAGGTGAATGATGATTTATGTTAATCAAAAACTTCTAATTTGTAGATTAATTAAGTATTTGTGTTAAAATTGGACCATATTTTTATGTCTAATTGAATTGATCTAAAACATAATATAAATTAACGTTTATAAAAAAAATTATAAAAAATTTGGCCACATAACAATAATTTTTTGACAAAAGATATTATATATAGTAAAATATATTTTAGTTAACATGTGACTTTAACATGAAAACATAATATCTTTTTATTTAAATAAACTGTCCTCTTAACTTTTGAATATTTGAATTATTTAAAAAAAATGGAAATAATATTTTGTATAGGTGTTGCAAGTCATTTTTTAATGAGAATATTATGTGGCTAATTTTAAAACAACTCACAAACAAAAAATAAATGCGTGTCTAATATTACAAAGAAAGAACGAGAAATTGTTGACCCATTTCATCAATAAATGATTACTCTCTGGGGCATTCCAAGCCGGGGATGTTATATTGCGAGGCTCAAGTATACAATCTGCACAATACTACTTTCGTGGTGAAAACTTTCTTCCTACGAAAGATGGTGAATTGGAGAATATATGTGTGATTACTTGGGAATTTTTCGAACCCTCTTTTTGTTCTTTTTTTTTTATTCTACTTATAGTACTTTGACAAGCATGTCTTTGGTTTGGCAAACATGAAATTTGGAGATTTAAATGTCTTACAAGAACTCATGTGATCTTTATACGTTTTCAACTTCGTCTTTTCTGGTGACCTTTGGATTTACTTGCTTATAAAGCATTCTTCTTGTCGTCCCGGATGGTTCGATGAAGTGACTTGGCTTTTTATGTTATATGCCCTTTGTATCGATTTTTTTTGCTCGTAATTGCTTTCGCTTGCCCATTCGACCATATCGATTTTGTACAGGAACATTGTCCTTAACGAGAATACAAGAATGACTATAATGCTCGCCAGATTTGGCGAGCACACTTGTATGGTTAGCAAGGCGAGCATACTTGTATGGTTGGCAGGGCGAGCATACTTGTATGGTTGACAATCATTATCTAGGCGAACACCTCTCCATCGGTGCCACTTGTATAGTTGATAAGGCGAGCATACTTGTGTGGTTATTTTAATAATTTATCGATACACGTGTCCCTCTGACGTGTACAAATAAATCGAGGCAAAAACATCGATCACAACAATAGACATTTGGTGAAATACACATAGATATAGTAAGTCATTAATAGATAATTGATGTTAATTAATTTTTAACATATTTTCTATAAAATCTCGGTCAAGTCTGCTCTAAAAGTACAAGGAAATGTGAGGTTTAATTCAAATTAAATTAATAATAAATTGAAATTTGAATAATTAAAGATAAAGTAAAAAATATTAAAACTGAAAAGAGTTTTAATTTTTAAGTTATTTTATTGTTGTCAATCATACCATTTAAAACATTTATCATTTTCTAAAAATTCTTGCCAATATATTATGCAATAATATATAATTTTTTTACACCAATTAATTGTCGTTTCTTAAACTATTTAATGGCATAATAATTTCTTAATATTATACTATGAGTGTATAATATACCTTAATTATAATAATTAGCATGCTGTAAAATCTTTTAAAATATCAATAATATATTGATATTTTTTGTAGGTGAATTGTATTGTACGAGGATAATTACTTAACAATGAAAATACAATACATATTTAATCAACATGATTTGCAATTGCAAATAGTTTATATTTAAAACATATATCATAATTTATAATTTAGAATAATAAATTAATAGAAATATATATCACATACAATGTTTAAAAATACAAATCATACGTATACTTTAATTAATAAAAAATATGATTTTATGGTGTTTAATATAATATATTGATATAAAATTTAATTTAAAAGAAAATATATTGCAATTCATAATATTAAGAAATAATAAATATGAATGAATATAATAAAATTAAATTAAATTAATTAAATAAATATTTGAAGTACTTAAAAAAAAATTAAAATCTCGCGTGTTATGCAAAATTGAGATTATTAGTACATTTGACTCTGAAATAATATAGGTTTATATTATCGGATTATGAGATTTATTTACATTCTATACAATCTAAAAATTATATAGGATTATATTTAAAAAGAATTATATTTCATGTTTAAATATATGTATTTTTCACTTAGAATAAGATGTTGATTTTTTTTTATGAGTGTCGTTTATAGAATGAACAAGATGGTGATTTAAGGTTCATGTATGTTTTCCTTATTCCATATGTAGTGACAACTGTAACATTTTATTGCACAATATGGAATACATTGTCATGTTGATTTACAATTATCTGCCTCAACCTTATAGTTTGTGCAAGTAGATAGTTTTCTCCCTTAAAAAATTCTTTATTTTTCTGGTTTTTTTTATTTTGCTTTTTACAGTAAGACTTTTACTAACATTTGTCTAATCTTCTCTAAAAAAAAAAAAGAGGTGGAAACCTGAAAAAGTATTTTTCTTTCGGAATAATTTTGATAATCTATATCATGTGCACCCTACCTTACTTATGAAAAAAATAGCAGTCAACTTAAATTTTTTAATATATATATATTGTTTCAATCCTTCCTTTTGTTACTTAAAATAATATTTTAAGAGAGCTATCTTTTGGTAGAATTCATGAAAATATTTTGTTAGTTACCTCTTTCTCGCCTAATGTTTTACCCTACTCATGTATACAAACTCATTATTTTTATTTATTATGGTGTCTTATTACTTTGTGAAATGTTATGATGAACATGACGTTTAATTTATGTAGCCATTTAAGTGGTGAACTGATGTGTATATGTGTGTCATTTGTTTTGTCTTTGTGCATGTGATATGATAGTTTCTAATGAACTTGATCAGAATATCTAAACAATATATTTTTTAATGGGGGCGTCTTTCATGACCATTTTTTAGGATATCAGTGGCTTTTTGTAGAAGAAGAGAAAAATTATTGAGATCAGATATGAGATCTGTTGTATGGTGAAAGTTGTGGAGTTAGCAGCTAAATGAAATTCTGCTTCTCTTTTCAACGTTTAATAATGTTTGCAAAATGAAGTTGTAGTCTGGAGCTAATGGAGAGTTGCTTTCAATTGTTTTTCTCTATTAAGTGCTCAGGACTACCAAATCACCGTTTCATTTTGAAGGAAGTAATGCCTATAATGCTTCTCAAGAATATTGACGTAAAGTCAGGTTTGTGCAATAGTATGAGGTTTATTGTCACAAAGCTGGAAATCATAATTTTTAAAGCACAAATAATTTTAGGAAAGAAATACTGGGAATAAGGTGTTCATCCCAAAAATTATATTAAGTAATTCAGACCAAACAATGCATGTAAAGTATAAGAGGAAACAATTTTCAATCATATTATGTTTTGCAATGACGATAAATAAACGTTTGTATCAATCTCTTTCAACTGTAGGTTTGTACATCTTCTCAAGTCGATTTTCACACAAACATATATACAATTATATGTTACCGTCTCAGAGTCAAAAGTAAAAAAAAAATATGAAAATTGTGTGTCTCGGTTCGGATGGGAGACCTTGCAAGTATACAAGAAATACTGTTTACAAATATTTTTTTTTCAAAATTTGTAATATAGAGTGTGTGTGTACATATATGTTGGTCCCGGTGCAAAACCCATGAAATGCGGAAAAATCATGTAATGCATATAAAACAGGGGTGAAGGAATGATGATTTCAAATTTTTATCTTTTAAGTCTATGTGATTTGTTTTGCTTATAATCAAATGCTTATGACAAGATAAGAACGTAAAGCAATAAAGAACACATCAAAGTATAGTGGTTCGGAGACTCAAGCTCCTACATCCACTCTCCCTGTTCCTAGGGAAATTCTTTCAAACAGGACTTATCTCCCTCCACGGGATTGCCTACAGATGTTTAACGAGTTCACACTCAAACTGGACTTATCACTCTCTCGAGTTCGCCTCGGGACTTATCACCCTCCACGAGATTGCCTACAGATGTTTACCGAGTTCACACTCCAACGGGACTTATCACCCTCTCGGGCTCGCCTCGGGACTTATCACCCTTCAAGGGATTGCCTAACAACTACCTCTCCTCACCACTAGTTATCTCTTACGAGAGTGGGGTTTGAATTTGGTGTTGTCTCCAACTATGGTGAGATTTTTCCCTTACATTTGTTTAGCCTCAATGCTAAGGATTGAAAAATCTCTCTAAGCTTAAGATATTACATTTGTGCTTAGATCTAGGGTAGAACACTCTTTGAATATATTTGTATATCTACAAACTTGTGTTCTATGGTGGGAATGCTTAGGTGTATGGCTCTCGGCTCTGTAGAATCTTTTTCCACGATTCCACCCACTTAATTTGTTGGAAGACCTTGTATTTATAGTGTGGATTTGAATGTTACCGTTGGAGAGAATCACATTCAAATCCATACTATTCTGTAAGTTCTACAACTTTTTCAGGCTGGTTGTCTTCCTCTCATTGGTCCACGTCAGCTGAATCTAAAAGCTATATTCTTCAGGATCTTCTGAATCTTCAGGGTTCTCTGAGTCTTCAGGATTTTCTGAGTCTTTCAGGATTCTTCTGAGTCTTCAGGATTCTTCTGAATCTACAGGATTCTTCTGAGTCCCGGATACTTTTACTCGAGATTCTTGATTCAAAGAGACTTCTTCACCGGACCTTGTCGTCGATCAGTATAATCGACACTCGGTTAACCGAAGTTCAAATCTTCGACTTCGTACATCCCGACCCTCGTCATCACTTTTACTCAATCGACCTCGTGTCACTTGACTCAATGATCCGATTTCTTCTTGCGATCCGATCAAATTTCCGATCAGATCGGACATCTTCAGTCAACATATCGATAGCATCGGTCATCTGCATCGAGTTAGCACATCCGATCTCAATCACGTCGATCTCGATCATCTCATCTTCCTCTTCCGATCAACTTATCTTTTCCGGTCATTTGATCAAAATCATTTCGATCATCGATCTTATCTTCGGATCACCGCTTTAGCTTTTTATTCTCTTACGATTTTGCACAACTCATCGTGTTAACTCGAACTCATCTTACTCATTCGATCTTGATCGGTCTAAATCAGAACCTAAATGTCGATCTCGATCATCTACTTACGATTTAAGTGAGTTCCCCTCAATTTGTTATTTCGTTCCCCCTCAACTTGTTATCTGTAAATTAGCTTGAATAACACAAATTGATAATGTTTTGGCATAATTCATCAAAACTAAAATATTCCAACAATATATATATTTAAAATCTAAATTTGTGGATTCAATTGTTTTTTATAGAGTTATCAAGTATAATAACATATAAAATCATAATTGCATATTTAAACTATTTTCATTTTTAATATTTTATGAATTACAAATTATTTAACCATAAAAAGTACTAAATAACAAATATGTTAAAATATAATTAATTATTTTACATAAAAAAATTCTTCCAGTTCGCGAGACTAACATTAGTAAATAAAATATAGCGCAAACAAAAAGGCGATTTTCCTTTTAAATATGGATCTTTTTTTCTCAATCCACTATGAGGCCCATCATAAATAGAAACCAATCAAAATAAATACTTGGGCTATAAAAAATTATTTTGTGGAGTGACCTGAGAAATTAAAATTTCTTGACCCATTATTTCGTAAACGTTCCAAAAATTTGAATTTACATTTGATTGTTAGGTTAGGTATCATCATCATACCTTAAAATGCAGCTTTTGAATTTATTTTTAAATTAAAATGCAGCTTATATATTGAAATATTTTAAGTTATGATTTTTGGTAGTCTCTAAAAAATAATTGCATGCTAGTTAAGTTGCAACGTGTCTATGTTTGATTGTTTGCGTTTGATTAAAAAAAATTGTCAACGGTGAGTTTTTTCTGTTGTGACAATAAACTCAAGAAAATGTTGTATGACAGGTTTATTGATTTTTCAAATTAATATGTGACTTTTGGTAAGTCCCAAGGGTTGATCTAATGGTTGTAAACTTGAAATTTAAGAGTGTGTTCATCTCTATGTCTCAGTGTTGAAATTGATTAAGACCGAAAATCGGTAGATAGAGACGGTTAATTAATTCTGATTGAAAACATGACACTAATTTTATGTGACATTAAATTTAATTAAAAACATGATATTAACTTTAATTGAAAAATGGTGATTAAATCCACGTAATTGCTAAAATTGTGAAACATTGAGATGTATTCACGTATTTTCCAATATTATTTCCGTGTCAATATAAATTACTATTAGAATATCTATGTTTAGTGAAGGCAATGAAAAGTTAACTACCCACAAGCCTTTTTGTTGAAACAAATACTTCTTCCGTTCCAAAATTATTGTCCAGTATTCTATTTTGGGCGTCCCACAATTTTTGTTCACTTTCCTAAAATGGAAAGTTTCATCAATATAAACGCCCTTCATAATACATATAAATTACACCATTTGCCACTCACTTAACCCCTTACACTTTAACACTTTATCACTTTTTCACTTTACAATAAAGTTGATTTACCAATTCTATCCCTTACACTTTAATACTTTATTATTTTTCTTAAAAACCGATCATACAGTGAATCGGACAATAATTTCGGGACGGAGGGAGTAAATTACAATAATATTAATTTTCCATTTAATAATACAAAGCTAAAAAGCAAATATCAAAATTTGCATCATATTTTATATTGGGTCAAGAAAGTCGGCAAGTATGAGTGTAAAAATTACTAAATGGGAGAAATATTTCACCTAATCCGTACTAAAAGCAATTACTCCAACAACCAAACAAAGCCAATTCAATTTTCAACAAACACGCCTTAATCTGACGTCACCATATATTAACGGCTAGATTTTACCGGGTCTGCGATCGTCCACACTCGCCCGCCCGCACCCGAAATAACATACATCCCCGGAAAGCTATTTTCCCAATCAGATACCGCCACGTGGTCTGCAACTCTCATCTTGATAAATAAAACAACAATTATTTATCATATGCGCTATTTTGATAACCCTACATTTTGAGAAGACTTTCTGCGAAGCTTTACCAATTCTCTACGCGTCTGAGGGTACTGTTATAGGTATATCTTTCTCTCGCTTAATATATATGCAGTTTTGTGTATCTGTACGCATGTTTCCGCCTTGCGTTTCCGTAGTTTCGCGTTGTAAAGTTAGGATTAAGATTTAATTGTAACAATCGCCACAGATCTGGGCCGTTGACCGGAGTATTTGGTAAGAATCTGATAGCTTTTGCTTAATTTTCTCGAGGATTGTGTTTTTTCTGTTTATCATGACCTGCGAATAATGAATTTGGGTGATTGTGTAATTGTTCTGGTTTTAGCGTTTGGTGAGAGGGTTAGAGTCGGTATTCAGGGTTTGAGTTCGTATTTCTGGGGTTTGACCGTGAAGATTGTGAAATTTTGGGGGTTGACTCTTTAATTGGTATAGATCTGTCAGTTTTGGTGGGTTTTTTGGTTGATTGTTGTCTGATTTGCGTAAAGTATTTCGATCTAATTGAATTCTTGGTCTCTGACATATTTGGGCTGTGAAAACTTAGATTTGTTTGAAACTATTCCGTTTACTATGTCTCTTGGTTGAGGATTCAGCTGTTTTTTGGTGGTTTTGTTTTTTGTTCTCTTTGCATCATGTTCTTGATTTGTAATTTGCGTAATGATTTCCCTTTTTTAATTAATAATATTTGGCTACAAATGGTTGTATTTAGATTTGAGATTTATTTAACTGTTTTTAGAGGGGGTTCTAGAGTTTTGTGTTGTGAGTGACGGTGATTCAGAAAATATAAGTTCATATTTAGCTATGTATCCTGGGAAATACTCTTTATACGGTATGTTAGAGCTCCAAATTGAGGAGTTTCTATTACTCTTTTATTTTTTGGGTGTTGTTTTCATGTTTTGTGTTTCCCCTTCCATGTGAACTTAATTGCAATTCACTTTTAATCTTATTTTTGTTGATGTTTTCTTTTGTCAATAGTTGGTTAAAACTTAACCTCCAAAAAAAGATTGGTGAAAACTTGCTTCATGCTTAGTTGTTTATTGTTATTCGCATGTTTACAGTTGTTTTGTTTTCTTCATCCAGAAGTATAGAACAGTTACAAGTACTCTTTTCACCAATAAAATTTATGAGCACAGTTTTTTATAGCACTTGTCTTCTTTTCATAATTATTTCACTCTTTTGTTCCTGCAGTTAGTGTGTTAAAATGAGTCGTCCACAAGAACCACATAGGCATTTCCTCCCTTTCGGAAATCCTTTCCGCAGGTTATCCCCCAAGGGATCATACCTGTCACCAAAACTTCTTGATTTGTTGAATAATTTCGAGGAGACATTGGCTGGTAGGATTAAAAAGCTCAAGCCGGCAGGTAAGGAAGATGTCCTACAGTTATCATGGATGAGATTTGCAATGGAGACGTTGTGTGAAATCCACACTGACATTAAAAGTCTAATAACGTCTCTTGAGCTACCTGTTTCGGATTGGGATGAGAAGTGGATAGATGTGTATTTGGATGATAGCGTGAAGTTGCTTGATATTTGCATTGCTTTCACTTCCGAAATTTCTCAGCTGAAACAGGGCCACCTTTTCCTTCAGTGCATCCTGCACAACTTGGGTGGTGCCTCAAAACAGCTTCCCCGTGCCTGTTCCTCATTGGATGGATGGAAAAAGCACATTGCTTCCAAGAACCCTAGATTTAATAACTGCTTTTCTGCCATGGATGAGCTCGCTCAAAAGCTAGACCCACCAAAAATCAAGAACTCTGCCAAGGGGAAGGTCTTGATGCGAGCTATGTATGGAGTTAAGATGGTTACTCTTTTGATTTGCAGCATATTTGCCGCAGCCTTCTCTGGTTCAGCTAAGAAGCTGATGGATCTACAGCTTGCCGAAACATGCCAGTGGTCTGAGTCTTTTGCTGATCTTCAAACTTTTGTAAATACTGAAATTAGAAGCTTATATTCGAGTGGACAGGTCACAGTACTGAAAGAGCTAGAAGCTGTCGATACATGTGTCAAGATATTGTACCCCATGGTACAAGAAGGGGTGGATGGTGTTGAAGCTGAAGTATTGCAGGGCTCAACATCGGAGCTAGGAAAATCGGCTGAGAAACTTTCACAAGGACTGGATCTACTTGCGAAGGAAGTGGACGGGTTCTTCCAGATTGTTTTAACTGGACGTGATGCTTTGCTTGGTAACCTAAGGGTAGGTGGTGATGGAGGAGTGCGAACTAACAACAAAGTAGGAGGCCCGTTTTTTAGCTGAATGATGAATGTAAAATCGCTCTTGTGTAAACAAGTGTGTAGTTGTGGAGTGTTATCTTTTCTGTTGGAGTATATAGTAAAAAAATATGGCTATCGTTGTGGTAGATCGTGTGAGGAGTGGTGTTTTACTGGCAGTGTAATCGATATATGTTTGAACTCATATGTAGTATTAATGAAATATAAATTATATTTGATGCAAGAATGGTATGTGTTTGCAGTAATTGTCTTGTCTATGACAATGAAAAGGGTTATGGTTTGTAGGATAATGTATCAAGTTCAGGACCAACGTTATGTGGGTATTAAACTTCTACCATCTTATAGAGTTTTGTTTCGGGAATTTATGTCAAAATCTAGACTTTACATGATGACATGATACTGTACAATCATATGCATTTAGTACATTTGTGTATAGCAAATTTATGATAAATTATGTACTAGCTTGTCAAACAGAACTTTATGAATGGTGAAGAAATGTCAGTAAATAGGAAATGATGGATTGGCGTGTGGAAATTTATAGCAGCCTCCTTTGATTGACTAATACAACATGAGATAATGATTTTAAGGTACACAAAATAACACAAAAATTGGCTAGTAATTCTAAGGTGCAGAGATATTTTTGTCCTAGAGTCAAATTGTATTACAATTTTGCCACACAAAATAGCCGCCCCCCTCATTCCTCATTTCTCTCTCTGTATTCTTTATTTCTTCTCTCTCACTCTCTTTCTAATTTGAAACCCCTCTATCTCTCGTTCATTAAACAAACCCACGAAATCCTTTCTCTATTTTTTTTCTCACAAAGCCCTCTCTCTTCAAATGAACAAACACCCCAACATGGTGAACCAGACGGTATATCTGGTAGCGGGTGAAGACGGCGACGACGGTGGACGGCGGTGTTGGTGGGCGACGAATATGTGGTGGTGGGGGCGACAGATGGTGGTTTACAGTGGTGGTGGTTGAGGTTCAGATGCGCGGGGCGGTGGTGCATTTTTTGAGGCGATTATGGTTTAGTTGTGGCGAGACGGCGACGACAGGGGGTTGTAGATCCGCGACGCGATCTGGTTTCGCGAGGGGGGGGGGGCCGCGGCGTGTGAAGGCGGCGGTGGATTTGCACGGTGGGATGGTTCTGGTTATGCTGCGGCGTAGTTCCTACACCGATCTGGTTTCTGAATGTTGGTGCGGGCGGCGGCGTGGTGCGGGCGGCGGCGTGGTGCGGGGCGACGAAGGTAAGGTTTTTATTTTTTTTTTTATTTTTTCTGTATTTGTTTAGATCTGAGAATTTGAGTGATATATCTTTGTGTACGTGGTGGGTTGCGAGACGGCGGCGGTGGGGAGATTGCGGCAGACAGCGGTGGGGAGACGGCGGCGGAGCGATGCAGAATTAGGGTTTCTGGTTGCCATTTACTAGTGTATTTTTGCTGGTGTATTTTTAAATTTTTTTTGTGTATTTTATTCTATTATTGTGTACTTTTGCTGGTGTTTGCAGTATATATGGTGGTGTTTGCATTATTTTTGCAGATTTGTAGTGGTGTTTGCAGATTTGTGGTGGTTTTTTCTAATTTTTGTATTTTTGCTGGTGTTTGTAATATATATGGTAGTGTTTGCAGTATTTTTTTGCAGATTTGTAGTGGTGTTTGCAGATTTGTGGTGGTGTTGTTTTGAGGTGGTGGTGGTGTTGTTTGTAATCAGATTGGTGTTTGTAATTTTTCTGCAGATTTGTAAGTATGAATTTGCGAATTAGTATGCAGATTTTTAAGTATGAGATGCAGATTAGGATTTTGCAGATTTATAAATTTCTGGTTTAATTTTTTTTTTTTTTATGTATTTTTGAGTAATTTTGTTTATTAATTTTTATAGGGATACAATTTTTATAGAGAAAGTACAATTTCTATGAAATTTGGGGATGTACAATTTTTTTACAGAAATACAATTTTAAAAGAAAATGCACTCCAAAATTGGTTTAGAAGTACAATTTTTTATAGGTAAAGTATAATTTTTTATAGGAAAAATATAATTTTAAAAGAAAATGCACTTTAAAATTGATCCAGAAGTGCAATATATTTTTTATAGGAAAAATACAATTTTAAAAAAATGCACTCCAAAATTGGCCTCGAAATATAATTTTTTCATAGAAAAATATAATTTTTTTATATGCAAAATATAATTTTTAAAAAATCAATCTAAAATATAATTTTTTTACAAAAAATTTAACCTTAAAATAGGCCTTAAAGTACAGAAATTTAAAATGTAATTTAAAATTATTAAATAATGTAGGTAATTCATTAATTAAAAAATGCACTCAATAATTGGTCCTGAAATTTAAAATTTGTATAAATAAATAATGTAATTAATTCAGTAAATTAAAAAAAATTGAAATTTTAAAATTTTAAAATACAAAAGATCAAAATTAGTCGAGAAAAACGCTGCGTGTTAGAAGTCTTGTCTAATCGAGAAAAGGTAATTTGGACTTTTTGACCATTTTTTTTTGTATCAAGTCAAGTATTGCTTTTTTTTTTTTTCCACTTTCGCCTTAGAGTTTTTTTAAAATAATAATATATCTACAATTTTAAGGTCAAGAAATGTGTTGTATTGAAAGGTTAAGTCACCCTTCAACGGAAACTTCCAAGAAAAAAATGCTGCACCGACTTTGACATTGTCATTTACCCACGGTTTATTAAATGCTACACTTGAATATTTGTAACACTATTGGTAAAAAAAAACTGCACATAACATGCTTGGTTCTTCACATGGATTTGATTTCACTTGTTTGATTTTTCACATGATAATTACATATGTGTAGATGTTAGTAGCAAATTCATCAAATATGACTCATGTCATGTGCTGCCCAGATTCGGAATAGCCAGGGATATTTGTTATTTATAAGATCATGAAATTGACTATGAGGTGCAAAGATATTATAATTAATGAAATATGTATTGTTTTGTTAATATTAATGATGTACTTCCATTTTGAAAATATTAGGAAAGCCTAAATTACTTCTCCTCCAAATCTTTATGGTAAAGTATTATTTTTTTTTTTGTCTCAATCTTTATTGTAAAGTTACTTACACACTTTATTATTTTATCACTTTATCACATAAAATATTAATAAACAACACTTTCTACCCTCAATTATTCATCATTTTATCAAATAAAATACTAATAAACTATTCTTCCTACCCCACAATTTTATTACTTTATCACTATTACACTAAATGTTTATGAACAATCACAATCCCACGAAGATTGGGACGGATGAAGTATTATTTAGTTTAAAAATTGAGTCCTCATACTTTCATATTATTAAAAATATCTTTATTTTATCAAAATTAAATCATTACACTCCCATTTTTATATATTAATTTGCTCCTCCTAAGAAAACTTTCGTTTACAAGAACCAAATTTACTTTTTTATTTTACATTATCAAGAAACGTTTTAAACTCCTCAATTTGCATGATTATATTCTCATCATAAATAAAAATGTGAAATTACGAAAAAGAAAATTCAATTTTCTTCACGGGTAATCTAGAACCAGTAGTTCAAAAAAATCAAAAGTTCACACGCAAAATCCACTTTCTTTTTCCATCTCTCTTAATTTTTTAGAAAAAAGAAATCAAAAGCAACACAAGTTATTAATTTTTGCACTTGATCAGAAATCCTTTCCATGGGTGGTGATCGGTGTAGTAGTCGGATAAGTTATTGTGCTCATCCTCTTTCTGATGTCACTTTGCGTCACCGCCTTCCGCCGCCGCACCAGCGGCCGCAAGGGCAAAATCTACCGGCCGACTAGCGAGATCACCCGCGATTCCGCCGCCGAGCGACGCCTCATTGTACCTGCGGTATATTTCTAGATCTACTTTCAATACCATTGCTATTCACGCTCATCTCTTTTCTAAATAAAACACTAAAATCACGTTTGGCTATTTTTAATTTAAAAATGTCAACATACTAATTGATACGTATGATTGAAGTGATCAGTCAGAATTGAACAGAAAACTATATTTGAGCTGCAAGTGTATCAATTTTTTATTTTACTAAATTTGAGTTATATGATGAATCGCTTTGTTTTGAACTCAATTTCCTTGTACAGAACCAACATAATTTGTTGCAAATTTAAAATGATGACTCATTTCAATACAATCAGGTAAATAAGGAAGGAGATAAAATCCGATCAAATCTTTCAGTTTATTTAGAATATATGCGCTACTTTGATAACCCTACATTAAGACAATACTTTCTTACGAATTATCTACGCGTCTGCCGCTACTGTTATAGGTACAACACTCTCTCCCTTAATATTTATGCAGTTTTGTGCATGTATACACCTGTTTCCGGCCTTGCGTTTCCCTAATTTCACGTTAGGATTAAGATTTTATTGTAACATGATACGTAAGGATCTGATATCTTTTTGCAAAATTTTCAAGGATTGTGTTTTACTTTTTTTCCGGTTTATCATGAGTTGTAAGTCATGATTTTAAGTTGATTGTGTAATTGTTCTGGTTTTACCGTTATGTGATAGGGTATGAATTTGTATTTTTTGGATTTGACTCAAGATTGAGAAATTTTGAGGGTTGAGGTTGACTAATCGGTTTTTCTTGCAGTGTCTATAGTATTTGAATTTTTTAAAGGTGATGTTTTCATATTTATGTCAAGAATTGTTGCCTCTTTTATGTGAACTTAATTGCTGTAGTTGCAATTCAAGTTTAATTTTATTTTTGTTGATAATTTCTTTTGGCAAGAGTTGGTTAAAACTTAACCTCCAAAAAAAGGCTGGTGAAAACTTGCTTCATGCTTAACTACATGTAATTGTTCGAATAATAAAGTTGATTTTTTTTCTTCACTGAGAAGTATTGCATGATTACTAGTATTCTATTTTACCAATAAAATTTATGAACACAGTTTGTTATGGCACTTGGCTTCTTTTCTTACTGTTTCTCGCTCTCTTTTTTTCTTGCAGTTAGTGAGTTAAAATGAGTCGTCCACGATGTCTCCCTTTTGGAAATCCTTTCCGCAGGTCATCCTCCAAGGGATCATACCTGCCCCCAGAACTTCTTGATTTGTTGAATACTTTCGAGGAGACATTGGCTGGTAGGATTAAAAAGCTCAAGCCAGCGGACAAGGAAGATGTCCTTCAGTTATCATGGATGAGATTTGCAACGGAGACATTGTGTGAAATTCACACCGACATTAAAACTCTAATTACGTCTCTTGAGCTCCCTGTTGTCGATTTGGTTGAGAAATGGCTAGATGTGTATTTGGATGATAGCGTGAAGTTTCTAGATATCTGCGTTGCTTTCATTTCCGAGATTGCTCAGCTGTTGCATGGAGACTTTATCCTTCGTTTAGCCTTGCACTACTTGGGTGACACCTCAAAACAGCTTCCAAGTGCCTGTTCCTTACTGGACGAATGGAAGCAGAACATTGCTTCCAATAACCCTGGATTTAATAAGTGCTTCTCTGCCATGGATGAGCTTGCTCAAAACCTAGACCTACCAAGAATCAAGAACTCTGCCAAGGTGGAGGTCTTGACACGAGCTATGTATGGAACTAAGATGGTTACTCTTTTGGTGTGCAGCATACTTGCTGCAACTTTCTTGGGCTCTGCTAATAAGCTGATGGATCTACAGCTCGTTGAAACATGCTTGTGGGCAGAGGCTTTTGCCGATATGTGTAGCTTCGCGAATACTGAAATTAGAAGCTTATATTCTAGTGGAAAGATCACAGTAGTGAAAGAGTTAGAAGCTGCTGACAAATGTCTCGAGAAGTTGTACCCCATGGTACAAGAAGGCGCGGATGCTGAAGTGTTGCAGTGCTCAACATTGGAGTTTGGAGAATCGGCAGAGAAACTTTCACAAGGACTGGATCTACTTGAGATGGAAGTGTTTCGGTTCTTCAAGATTGTTCGAACTGGACATAATGCTTTTCTTGTAACCTTAGGGTTGGGTGAATTGGATTCATGTTCGAGCTAACAACAAAGTAGGAGGAGGCCCGTGTTTTAGTTGTGGATTGTTATCTTTTCTGTTGGAATAATCGATGTTATGTTTCAAACGTCACGTAGTAGTATTAATGAAATAAGAGTATGGATTATATTTGATTCATGAATGGGACTTTGTGTGTGTTTTTGCAGTAATTGTTTGGTTGTTTAAGATTAATAAGGGTGATCGGTTGCAGGAAAATTCGTCGAGTTTAATACCAAGGTTCCTTTGGTCAATTTACAATAACTTGTGTGTATAGCAAATTTACAGATTTTTTAAGACTTAGGTGTAGACTTGTAGTTTGTCAAAGATAGCAGCATCTGGGTACAACAACTTTATAAATGGGGAAGAAACGTGACTAAAAATGGAATGATGTATTGGAGGGTGTGGAAATTGAAAGCAGCCTCCTTTGGTTGACATTCAATATCAATAGATTTTATGGTCAAGCTGTGTGTTAATAACTCCCGTTAAAGGAAAAATGTCAATGGCACGAAATATGACAAAATTATCATTTTAAGGCCTGGGTGGGTGCGTTTGTTTTGGAATTTAAGTGTGCGGAGCAAGTTAAGGTTTTAAAATCCATGGATTTAGAATCATTGATGAATAGTAAATGTATGTGTTTGTTTTGGGATTTGAGTATGTTGAAATTTAACTTTATGTCAAATCAATGCTGATATTGTATTATTATATTATATTGAGAAGAGTAATAAAGTGTATAAAGTGTGATGTATTGGGAAGAATAATAATAAATTTTATAGGTAATTGTAGGTGTGAATTGAATGTGGGATTTGAAAACTAGATTTTAAATTTCAAACTCGTATGAGACGGGGAGCGCAAAGTCCTAAGTCCATCCGTGTGAGTCCCAAAACAAACGCAGCCTAAAGTTTTTCCTATCGATTCAAGGCCTAGAAGATAGAAAACTATCCATTCAGGGCCTGAAAAATAAAAATTATCAATTTGAGGCTTACACTTATATTTCATATCCTTATATCATGTTCTTATTTTTTTTATTTTTAGGGTTTACGGTTCAGGGAGATTTAGAGTTCAAGGTTCAAGGTTTAGGGTTCATCGTTTAGGGCTTAGGGTTTAGTGTTCAGGATTTAGGGTTTTAGTGTTCAGGGTTTAAGGTTTTAGTGTCAAACATGACCTTAAAATTTATAAGTCTCGAATTGATAGTTTCTATCTTTCAGGCCTCTGGATTGATAGTTTTCTATCTTTCAAACCTTGAATCGATAGAAAAAATCTTTTAGGCCTTAAATTAATAATTTTACCATATTTCATTCCCTGAATTGATAAAATTCCTATATTAAAAGGTTTAGTCCTTCAACCCAAACTTTCTAGAAAATATGCAGCACCAACTTTGAAATTTGGTCATTTACGTACGGTTTATTAAATGCTACACTTGAATATTACACAACGTATTTATAAATTGTTTTTGAACCGTATTTATAAATTGTTACTGCAATAATTTTGGTCAAAAAAATTGCACATGACATGCTTGGTTCTTCACATGAATTAGATTTACTTGTTGGATTTTTCACATGATAGTTACAGATGTGTGGATCTTAATGTATACCAAAAGTTGTTTCTAGCTCCCCATATTCATCAAATATGACTGCCCACATTCAAGATAACCAGGGATATTTGTTGTTTGTAACTGTAAGATCAAGGAATTGACTCTGAGAATCAAAGTTACTATATTTAGTTAAATATATTGGTTTGTTATTAATTGATGTACTACTTCCATTTGTAAACATTAGGAAGGCGTAATTCTATTTAATTATCTATTTATTTAAACTATTTTATCCTTATGTTAAACGAAACGAGACGCTCGAGAGCTTAGCTCGCCTCGAACTCTGATCGTTTTGATAAATAAGCCAAACTCGAGCTCGTAAGATACTCTATTATTTATTAACGAGTCTACTTTAGCTCAATTCGTTAGGTTCAATAATCAAGATTTTTCTTGTAATTCCATTAGACTCGTTTGCGAGTCAGACTCGTTATTGTAATCGAGTCAGCTCGAGTTCAGCCTATACAAGAGCTCGAGTCAAGTTCGAACTTTAAGTACTCGAATCGAATAACAACTCTACTAGTAAGAAAATTCGGATTACAACTTACAAGATTCAAATTTACATTTTTTATTTTTTTTACCTTTTGAAATGGGGATTTTTTTTTAAAACAATTTGTAGGATTATGATCTGATAATAAATAAAAAAGTGGAATTAAGAAATAAAGAAATTTGTGTAGTCAACCTGTAACCAGGTGTATGGTTAAAAGGTTGATAGTGAGAGTGGAGACCAAAAAAGTCCATTTTCTTCACGGGTAATTTCGAGTCGTCACACGCAATATCCATTTCCCTTCTCTCTCTCTCTCTCTAGAAATTTTTAGAAAAATCAAATTCAAAATCAACGCACACAGGTCATTATTCACCACCCCGTAGCAAAAGGCAAACGGGGATAATTTAATGTCACATTTCTGCTTTCGGGCGCCGACTCACTCGAGAAGCACTCGATCACAAATCCTGCTCTCTTTATTAATCTTCGCTTCCGTTTGATTTTTTTATTTTTTTTGTTAATTTGTGGTGCAATTTTGTGGGCATGTCTGTGGAATCAAGCTCTGGTACGGGCGATCATGGCGGGCATAATATCAAAGGGGTGCCCACTCATGGCGGAAGATATGTTCAGTACAATGTGCACGGAAATCTATTTGAAGTTTCGAGGAAGTATGTTCCTCTCAGGCCTGTTGGACGCGGGGCTTATGGCATTGTTTGGTAATATTCTGCAATTTTTTTTGTTTATTTTGAATAATTGAAGATATTTTGTTGTTGCAATTAGTTGATTGTTTCATGATTTTATCTCTTCTGTTGTTTGGCGGGAGGAATTGAAGTGGTCTTTTGCTCTGAGAAATTTGGTTGCTATGTTATGTAGATATATTGGGAATCATTGATTCTTTTGGATAGTTTGTTGGAAGTGGAGTCTAATTTGTTAGCTAGATGTGCTTATTTATGGATGTTGGATCCTAGCTGAAGCTCGAATACTTCTTTGATGGTTTACAATGGTTCTTACACATAGGAAGAGTAATGAATTTCGACTGCTTGGTTTTAAATGATGGCGTTGACGATGACTCAACTCTGGATTGCGCTCGGATATTAGTTGCATGTAAACTACTCCTTTTGTTTCATCATAAATGTCGTTTTATAAGTTAAATTTTGTTTCTATCTAATTATCGTTTTAGCTGTTTTTTCATGAAGGGGAGAGAATAGTGGAAAGAGCCAGATTGGCTGAGGGTAAATTAAACAAAATTTATGTTCCTTAATTTGATGCAAATTCTATAAAACGACATTCATCATTACACGAAGGGAGTGTGTATTTTCCACTTGATGCATGTTGTATGTTATATTTTTTCTCGTTGAAGGTCATCTTGCTTCGAGAGAGAAATCCAGTTCAACTCATTTAATTCTTGAAAATGGTAAAAAAGTGAAGATTTTGTTGTTTTTGGTAGGGTTGGGCAAAAAAGGGAAATTTTTTAGTCTTGCTATGCTATAAATGTTATATTCTTTGATTGTACATTGTTGTTCGCTTTGCAAGGCATTGCAGAATATCCATGAACGTAGTGCGTTATTGACCTGTGGTTAACAAATTCATTTTTTTGCAAGGAAATGAATATATCCTGGAGGAGGATTTTTCTCTTAGTTTCTATTGCAAACAACATGGTTTATTTGTATCTAGTTTGTTTTCTCTGTTATAATTTAGCTTCTACATCATATAACTTAATACGTGCCCAGGAGAATCCTTTGATATGCATCGAATGGAAAGGATATTATGTTCAAATCCACTGAGTTTTACTCCGTTATCATCTTCCAACATGCGTAGATTTTTTACTCGTCTCTTCAAGTGTCATAATTTTTTTGTTTAATCTGTGAATTTCAGGGAATTTTCTCACATAATCTTGAATTGAATGTTGAATTGTTGATTGTGTATGTTTTCAAGGTTGTTATTGAGTTTTTCCTACTCCCTCTTCTTCTAATGCCACTCTTATTTGCTTCAGTGCTGCTGTAAACTCAGAGACACGTGAAGAAGTTGCCATTAAGAAGATTGGCAATGCATTTGACAACAGAATCGATGCGAAGAGGACATTACGAGAAATAAAACTTCTGCGTCACATGGATCACGATAATGTGAGAATACAAACCTATGCCCTATGATGCGAATCTTGCTTCAGTTGTACGTGTTGCTCTTGCTCGGACTTCAGCATCATTGTCTGTTCTGTGATTGAACTGGTTTACTTGATTCTGTTGCATAAAATGTTATTCCAGTCCAGTATCAATTTATGAGCATGAGCCTGATGAACATTAAATGCCATATAATGTACAAGATTGAAGATTTGAATGTATTAAATTAATTAACTTAATGCAAACATTAATGGCATACTATTAATCTTAAGGTTATTTGAACATGATAACTATTTGCTCACAAGATTCTACTTGAGTAAAAGTATCTGGGAATGCATGTATCTTGGTTAAAGCATTACTTCTTGCAAAAAGTTGGAGGGAATATATTTTACTTATTTTTCTGCTAATTCACAACAAACCTTCTATAGTCATATTTACTATACCTTCAATATCTGTCTGAAGCTCTTTTTGGGGCCATTTCTAATTCTTCTCTATCTAAACAGGTGATAGCAATTAAAGACATCATACGTCCTCCACAAAAAGAGAACTTCAATGATGTCTACATTGTCTATGAACTTATGGACACTGATCTTCATCAGATTATCCAGTCCAACCAAACACTAACTGACGACCATTGTCGGGTTCGGCCTCTGTTCTCTTATGTGCTATCTTAGATTTAGCTCATGTCATAAATCATTACTTGCACTACTTTGCCATTAAAATCTCGTATGCTTTTGTCATAAATGTCACTTTGACTCCTAGTCTTCCCATCATTTTTTTTTTTTAAATTTTGGTACTTCAAATTCTTTTGATTTTATTTTGCTGGTTAATTTTACATCGTCTTTGTTATTCATTGTACTATACACAAAACAAGTCTCTTGTTTATTTCCTCTATTGATCGAATAACATAATGATGCATTAATAGTTAGCACAGCATGTTCTTATAAAAAATATGAATATACTATCTTTTACAGTATTGCGCTTGGATGGCTGAATTGATTGTTTATCCAAATTTTGCAGTACTTTCTTTACCAAATTCTTAGAGGACTTAAATATGTTCACTCTGCAAATGTGTTGCACCGTGATCTGAAACCAAGCAATTTGCTCCTGAATGCAAATTGTGATTTGAAAATTGGAGATTTTGGGCTTGCAAGGACAACATCTGAAACTGATTTCATGACTGAGTATGTTGTTACTCGCTGGTATCGAGCACCAGAGCTACTCTTAAACTGTTCGGAATACACTGCTGCTATTGATATCTGGTCCGTAGGGTGCATACTCGGTGAAATCATGAATAGAAAACCTCTTTTTCCTGGCAAAGACTATGTTCATCAGTTGAGACTTATCACTGAGGTAGTACTTTCTGTTCAAATAATAGTACATTTGGAAGTCGATTAATATTTGTCTAAAACCTGATAATCTATTGTACCCTTTGTTGTGCAAAAGCTCATAGGCTCTCCAGATGATGCCAGTTTGGGGTTTCTTAGGAGCGACAATGCCCGAAGATACGTGAGGCAGCTCCCTCAATACCCAAAACAACAATTTTCTTCAAGATTTCGCAACACTACTGCTGGAGCTCTTGATTTACTCGAGAAAATGCTTGTTTTTGACCCTAGCAAGCGTATAACTGGTATTTTTCTCAATCGATAAAAAATATATGTTACCATTTTCCAAAATATCCCACGAACATATACTTTGTTTATCTTACGCAGTTAATGAGGCTCTGTGCCATCCATACCTGGCCCCTCTTCATGATATCAACGAGGAGCCCGTTTGCCCTCGTCCTTTCGTTGTTGACTTCGAGCTGCCATCCATTACCGAAGAGAATATTAAAGAACTCATCTGGAGGGAATCCGTAAAATTCAACCCAGATCCGACCCATTGAGGGAATGTAATTTTATGATGTAGAACAACGTGATCCTCTGACATTTGTAGAAACATGTATTGAACAACATAAAAGTCCCCATATAAAGAAATATGAGTAATAATTGTAGTGGAGGTATAATTGGATATCAAGATTGTTCTTCTCTTGTACACTTTATATTTTGAATGTCACCTATGTTGCTAGTATTCTTGTACAAAAGAGCTCAAGTTTGCATTTCTTTTCTATGTAAACGAATTAATAGAATAATTAGAGTGCAACACAAAACTATTCAAGCTTGTTTGAATTGTTTATTACCTCTGTTAAATTAGCCGAACTATATCATCCTTTTTGAGTTTTAGGATTTATTCATGTTAGTTCATTATATATCAATCTAATTTGCATTAGACAAATTTGTGTGAACCCGAATTCAACGTGAACTTGGTTTTATTAGTTACACTGTTATGTATAAAAATATAAAAATTATCACTGGTATGAATAAATTTTTTTACTGTTATGCACAAAAACTTTCAACTGATAGTATCTTGGCGAGTACTACCAAGAGTTGCGCTATGTTGTTTGATGATCCATACGGCCTCTAAGAGAAAATCATGCTCTGTTTCTTTGCTCTACAATTACACATTGCAAATATGAATTCGAAAAAAATTATGATAAATAAATATGAACACGGTATATACTATTCTTGTAAATTTGTCAGAATGAAAAGGGCATACCACTTGTTTAAGATTACATCCAAGAGTCAGTTCTGCATATGATCGCTCTATTTGACTCAAGAAGCAATAAGAAGCAATAAGGGGCTTCCTTTTCCAAAAACACGTTTCTATTTGATCTGAGCATGGATTTTATGTCCTCTAATATTTTGGAAATCTTGTCTATATCGTCAATCTATAGAGGGATTTTGTGGACCATGGCGTGCCATTTGGCTGGTGATTTGTTGACAATGACCTATATTTGACATAAGATATTTTAAATTATGTTGTTTTTAATGTTCAACATTAAAAACGGTGAACATGATATAAGAAGTCTTGATTAATTCCATAGAGCTTACCGGGCTTGAAAACAGAGAATTTGGGACGAAAACGAGAAAACCTTCAGCAGTCAACAATGATGTAGTTGTAGGACTCATTTTTACTACTTCGCCTTCTAAAGATCCATCCTGCAGCAAGAACGACAATAAAGAATAAAGAATAAAGAAAAGGATACAGATAAAAAAGATAATAATCAAAATTTTGAGAACATCATATTAAAAATGATTGAATCTTAACTGGTCTTTTGACTCTAGAATTTCATCAGCTAGATATTCATATATAAAAGAGACGTCGAACAACATAGAAGGACCAACAATCTAATAAAAAAATAGCAAAAATTGTACTTTGATCATATCACCAATCAAAAATGGTTGAGAAATCTGTCTGTACAGACCGCTGAAAACATTCCCAAGTATGTCTCTAGCTGCAAAAGCAGTAGCAACTCCTGTATGCAGATAAAAAAGGCTCAGATCAGATTATACTATTCACCCAAAAACGTTTATTTAAAACTTCTTTTGATACCTGTGACAGACAAAATGAAGTTATTCCATAGTACAATTTCACTCTAAATATTGCATATGGGAACCTAAGAACCAAACTTCACTAGCCATTAGCATAGTAAACGTGTTCATAATACCAAACAAACTGACTGATTAGAGCATCAACTCACTGGAAATACATGAGTAGTCGATACAAATTAATTGAAAAGCAGTTAGGAAATGTTTGTTTTGGGTTGTAAAGACGAGTTTAGGATTTGGAAATTCTACATAGGGATTTCAAATCTGGTTTTGAAAAACCATCACTATAAACACCTATAAACCTACTATTATAATTTCCAATACAATTTATTCTCTTTTCTTACACTTATTTACACCCAACAACAATATAATGATATCACAACATTGATTATCATAAAGTTAAATCTCATTCAACTTAACTAGATTTAAAAAAAATTATGAAGCTAAAATAGACATTCCTTAATTATTGGATTGTCTCACCTCCTATGCCTCCCACAATCAAAACAGATAGCACTGGCATACCAAATGCCTCAGCTAAAGCCACTGTCCCAACAAAGAGGAGACCTACAGACGAGATTTGGACTATTCTGTCCAAAGCCAACAACTCATCTCTCTTGGCACCTTCTATGCCGTTAGCAGCCAAAGCACGGGCAACCAAATTAGTTTTCCACCGACGTAGAAACCAGACAACTGAAAGAACAAAAGCCCCTCTGCAAGCCTGCGTTGCATATTGTGAGGCAATAGCATTCGGTGCAACCATTAGACCACTGCACAAAGTAACTAACACAATGAGTTAAGAGTTTCTACAAACTGGAAACACCATAAATAAGCAAGCAAAGAAACGAAACAACATAGACAAAGTGGACTAACATTTCCAAGAATGCCATTAAAGTTATAAAATATCGAACTGGATTCTCTAATGCGCCCCAAAAGCTTTGCTCATAAGGAATGGGCCTCCACAACGAGGTCTTGGAAAAAAACTTATTGAGTCGCCTAAAGATCCGTGGCAACAAAGACCATGCCAACAATACTCCAGCCAAAATACAACTCACTGGTACAATTACATCTCTAAGATAAAGATGAGCATCAAGCAACTGCTGAACATGAGGAGAGACTTCATTAGAAGCCTCTTTCACTTTTTCACTCGAATATTTCGCAACATCAATCGTAGATTGCAACATTTCTTTAAATTTGTGTGGAATGCTACCTTTACCCGATGCAAAGAATTTACGATTAATCGAATGGTTGATCCCAGCAAAAGGAAAACTACATTGAATCCCTGAATTTCTCAAAAGACTATTTGAAAAACTTGGATTAAAGTGGGTTCCAATTGAATACTGAGAAAAATTAGAAGAGCTAAACCCTAACATCCCAAAACTATTTTGGTCAGATCCCCAGACCTAGTGTGGTAAAATCTGCTTGGATATTCAACAGTATCAAATAGAGAGGCGGATGGAACATAACATAAACGATTCATTCTGAAACAGCCGAGCGTGGTGTTGGAATCGAACGGACTTATAACCTTTAACCTTCAGGGAGAGAGAGAAGAGAGATATTTTCATTTCACCAAAATTATGAGTACAAGACCTGGGATCCGGTATTTATAATACCGGCCCAAACACTTACAAACGCGGGCCATTGCTATAAGAATAACACGTTTGCATCTCCATTTTCTCAACCCCCAAACCCTCCGCCGGAAACTCACACGCCCCACGCTCCTTCTCCTCCGGCAGCAGCTCACACGGCGGCGGCGCCACCGCCGTCGTAACCCCCGCCACATCCGCGCACCGCCACGGATACTTCTTCGCCTTCGCCGCCAATCCGATGCTGACATTCGACATACAGATCCCCGTAAAAGGATCGCCGGCGATCCCCTCCAATCGCGCCGCCATCGTGACGTTCTCCGCCACCACGTCGCGGTAATTGATCCCCTTTATCTCCGGCATCGCATTGGGATCGTAATTATTGTCTGCGTGAGATCCGTAATTTCCTGTGATCCAGAACACCCATTTCATCGTGTGCAGATTCATCCCCTTTACGTATATGTCCCTCACGTAGCCGCCCCTGCCCACCGCCGTCTTGATTCGCACGCCGGATTCGGTGTTGATGGCGGTTATGTCCTCCGCTCTGACGTCCTCGATCCCGCCGGACATTTCGCTGCCTAGGGCTATGGCAGCGCTGAAGGGGGAAATGCAGGTGAGACGGCGGATTATTAGTTGCTTTGTTGGCATGTTGTAGCTGATGCCGTATTCGTCCCAACCGCTTTTCACGGCGATGCAGTCGTCGCCGGAGACGATGTAGTTGTCTTCTATTCTTGTGTTGGTGCACGAATCTGAATGCCAAGCAGGAAAATTGGAAAACAACTAATACTGATCAATTCAAACAACTAATACTGTTTGGTAAAACTAACTAATACTGTTAAACAACTAATATCGTTTAAAAATGCAATTGAGTTGCAATGTGAACTTGGTGCTACAAATTTGTTTATTTTCTAGTTAAAATTTAACTCTAGTGTTTGTTCGGACTCCAATGTTAACCTTTTATTCTGTGAATGAATGATAAATTTTGAAAATTTTCACTGGATTAGATGTTTTATAGTTTATGCAATGTGGTAAAATTTGATACCCCATCTTCAAGATGATCAAATGTGTTTGTCTTGAAAGTAGATTAATTACAGACCTGGATTGATGCCATCTGTGTTTGGAGATGTTATAGGAGCTAGGATTGTCAGGCCTTGGATAATTATATTGCTGCAACAAAAATATCAGAACCATTAGAACTAGAGTTGGTTTTATTTACAAGTAACATTTTTTAATAAAACAACTTATACTGTAACACTGCTTTATATAGGACTTTGCATAAAAAAACTAGTATATATATATAGAGAGAGCGAGAGAGACCTGCTGTAAACAGGATGAACATTCCAAGATGGAGAATTGAGAAATGTGAGATTGGAAATCTGGATGTTATCCGAGTGCATAATTTCAATGAGATAAGGCCTCGTATATTTCAGTTTCTTCCTGTGAAATTGTTGCCACCATAGCTCACCTTGTCCATCAACAGTACCATTTTCACCTAATTCAACATTCACAAAAATAAATCATTGTTAGGTTCTATTAATGAGTAATCCAATCTTTCAAGAAAGATGATTATAAAAAATTCTTACCAGTGACAACAACATCAGTAAGATTTGTTCCAAATATAAGACTAATATATCTTCCTCCAGCTGCATCTCTTCCATGCCCATAAGATGGCAATGGATCCACCACAGGCCATGATTTTATATCCTGAAATTAATAATTACATAATTAATTCAATAATACATTTTAAATAAATAAAACAAAAACAGGGTGATATAAATATTGTGTGTAATTTTTTGTGAGACCTGAGAAGCAAGAAGAACAGCATCTTTATGAAGATAAAGAGTGAAATGGCTGGTGAGATTAAATGTCCCTGTGAGCCATTTACCAGCTGGAACAAAGAGCTGAGCTCCACCGTCGGATGCAAATTGACTCAGATGATTAATTGCTCCTTGAAATGCCTCTGTGTTTAGTGTTTGACCATCTCCAACTCCTCCATAATCTAGTATTGATGCACTGTGAGCTCTGCAGCTTATGGCTGAGTAATCGAACGACTCCAAAATCCTCGTTTTTCGACATTCGCCTACGCTGAGCGTCACTGCTCCCAGAATTAGGATAAGCAACTGCATCGCTTTGATTATCATCTGAACAAAAATGAAAAATAAAATACTTAATGTTGATATATGAGATTGTTTTGTTGGGTAAATTTGGAGGAAAATGAAGGGGAGGTACCTCAAGTGTTGAAGATTAGCTAGTGTAGATGTAGTTCATTGTTTGGTTGTAGTAATGAGTATTTATAGAAAGATTAGTTGTTGGTACTGTTTGATTTAATTTGAATATATATGATTGTGGTGGTTTGGATTAATTAGGTTAATTTCAGTTATTATTGTTGTCAAAGACGTCAAATTCCTGCGCACTGACTATTGACTATTGAGCATGAATGTGATCAGTGCAAGCACACCATGATTTATAGGGGAATTACCTAACAATGTATATGATTCATCAACATATTATTATGTATTTAAGTCCTAGAGGAAATGAACTCGCAAATTCCCTCAATACAAGATCTAATAAAGTCCTAAATGGTATTTTTATTATGGTTAAATCTTTATATCGTTAGATCTTAAATGTATTTTAGAATCATCTGATTCTTCTGATAAAAACATCTGATTTATTTACATTGAACGATAACGTGGATAAATTTTTATTTTTATTTTTAAATAAAATTGAGTGCGGAAGAATGGTACTGTGAACTTGTGAGTTATTGTGTTTGTATTGTTTCAGTTGGAAAGTAGTTAGTGGGTCCCATAATTCGATCCCGTGAGCCATCCCACACACAATCCACTATTGCCATGCCGACCCCCACTTCTTCACGGGGAATCATTGTGTGCGGCCCACCACATTGTCCTCACCATACACCCGCACCCAAATGCATACTTCTCTACCAACTTCTATTTCTACCGTATAACCACATTTGATGTAATTCTTTTTTAATTTTACATTTGATGTTTTTAACCAATTTAAGGTCGAATAAGTAAAATAGATAAAATAAAGTGTGATTATAAAATATTGTCGAAAACATTTATATATAAAGTGATTGTTTATAAAAAAAAGACTGTAAAAAAAAAATAAAAATTATCTTTTTCTTGATAATAAAGATAAAATAACTTTATACAAAAAATGAAGCATTGAATAAAAAAATTTATTTGTGTAATGAATAAAACACTATCTTGGAATAAATATTTGATGGAGTGAAAGATTTTTTTTTTTTTAATGTGACATCCAATATTATTAACCAATTTATTGGTCGAATAAGTATTGCTTTAGTTATACCAAGTGCGAACGTATATGTAGAATTTCGAAAACATTAGTAAATGGGAGTAGATAGTTATAGTGAATTAGTGATGTATCTTTTTCTGTCAAAAATAAAAAATAAAAATGTATCTTTTTCTATATAAAATTTTCTGCAACTTTATACAAGAATATGCAATTGAATAAACACCGTTTATTTGTGTAGTGATGAAACACTATCTTGGAATAAATATTTGATCTAGTGCCCACTTTTTCGGCTATAAGTGGGGTTGAGGTGTTCTTAGAGCCACACATCAATAGTTTGCTGTATCTTCATTATTATAGAAACATAGGAAAATTAAATATAGTCGAAGTTGAATGAATTTTTTGTCATGTTATGTAGTCACCGCTCACAGGTGCACTTATATTCTAGTCACGAGTGCCCTATACATTTACAAGGTATTTTGTCTTTTATGTAAAAGAATGCGTAATAAATATTATATTTGAGGATAAATACAAAAATTAAGAAATTAAAAGAGAGTATCAAAATCAAGCACTTGTTTAATTTTCTTCGGCATTAAATTTATTACTCTTTTATATGCTTTGTTATAGGTGAAATAGTAAGATCTTGAAAACCAAACCTTCACTTCCACTGTTCAAAAAGAGTTTTATTTCCAAAGCTTTTTTTGGTCTTAAAAAAAATACAATTCAAAAATCAAAACTATTTCTTAATTTAAAGAATGTATAATTTCCCCAAACATGAATCATTACTCAAACTCCAGCGAAATAACATGGAATATTACTGTCTAACTAACAGACAAAGATAGAATTCTTTAAAGACTTCAAAATGTAGCAAGTTTCATAGCCTACTTCATTCATGTAGTCGTATGTACCTCGTATACTACTTCTTTACTCAAAACAGGTTCCAACGTCTCAACTGATAGTATCTTGACGAGTACTGCCAAGAGTCGCGCTATGCTGTTTAATGATCCGGACAGCCTCTAGGAGAATATCCTGCTCTGCTTCTTTGCTCTACAATTACACATTGCAAATATGACGTCGAAAAAAATTATGATAAATAAATATCAACATGACATAAACTATTCTTGTAAATTTGCCAGAATGAAAAGGACATACCACTTGTTTAAGATTGCATCCAAGAGTCAATTCTGCATATGATCGCTCTATTTGACTCAAGAAACAATAAGGGGCTTCCTTCTCCAAAAATACGTTTGTATTGGAACTGAGCATGGATTTTATATCATCTGATATTTTGGAGATCTTGTCTATATCGTCAATCTGCAGAGGAATTTTATGGACCATGGAACGCCATTTGGCCCGTGATTTATTGACAATGACCTATATTTGGCAGAAGATATTTTAATTATTTTATTTTTTAATGTCCATCATTAAAAATGGTGAGCCTATGAAAACTTGAGAACTAATTCATAAGTGGCAGTACATAGCAATTTCATATATAACAGATGAGAGTCTTGATCTATTCCATAGAGCTTATAGTCTTTATGTCAGTTAAAAGAGAATTTGATACTACATCCATTAGATAGCTTGTAGTAGAATTTAGTTGTAGAATCTAAATTAGTTTGTAGTATAGATAGATGGATGTAGTAGAAAATAAATAAAAATAAGAGACTATACACAAAATTGGGATACATTCTACATTACCTGGCTTGAAAACAGAGAATTTGGGACGAAAACGGGAAATTTTTCAGCAGTCAACAATGATGTAGTTGTAAGACCCATTTCTACTACTTGGCCTTCTACAGATCCAGCCTGCAGCAAGAATGACAATAAAGAATAAAGTAAAGGATAAACAAGAGACTAGTCAAAATTTTGAGAGCATCATATTTGAAAATATTAAACATGAATCTTAGCTAGTTCTTTTGACTCTAGAATTTCATCGGCTATTAAACATGAATCTTAACTAGTTCTTTTGACTCTAGAATTTCATCGGCTAGGGCGCAATGGAAGATATTCATATATAAAGAGATGTCGAACAACATAGAAGGATCAACAATCTAAGAAAAAACAGTCAAATTCATACTTTGATCGTATCACCAATTGAAAATGGTTGAGAAAACTGTACAGACAGACCGCTCAAAACATTCCCAAGTACGTCTCTAGCTGCAAAAGCGGTAGCAACTCCTATATGAAGATAAAAAAAAGGCTATAGTCAGATTACACTGTTAAGCTAAAAACATTTATTTAGAACTTCTTTTGATACCTGAGATAAACAAAATGAAGTTATTCCATAGTACAATTTCACTCTAAATATTGCATATGGGAACCTAAGAACCAAACTTCACTAGCCGTTATAATACCAAACAAACTGACTTGAGTAGAGCATCAACTCACTAGAAATACAAGAGTAGTCGATACAAATTAATTAGAAAGCAGTTAGGCAATGTTTGTTTTGGGTTGTAAAAACCGACTTTAGGATTTGCAAATCTAAATTGGGTTCTACATGGTAATTTTGAAATCCAGTTTTAAAAAACCCACCACAACACGTATAAACCTACTATCATAATTTCCAATACAATTTATTCTCTCTCCTAACACTTATTTATATCATAATTCACATCATTCAATCATTACAATTACATCCAACAACAATATAATGATACTCCCAACATTGATTATCATAAAGTTAAATCTCACTCTACTTAACTAGAATTCAAAATAACTATAAACCCAAAATAAACATTGCATTAATTATTGAAACTACTCACCTCCTATGCCTCCCACAGTCAGAATAGACTGCACTGCCACACCAAATGCCTCAGGCTAAAGCCATTGTCCCAACAACGAGGAGTCCTACAGACGAGATTCTGTCCAAAGCCAACAACTGATCTCTCTTGGCACCTTCTATGCCATTAGCAGCCAAAGCACGATCAACAACATTAGTTTTCCACCTATGCAGAAACCAGACAATTGAAACAACAAAAGCCCCTCTGCAAGCGTGTGTTGCATATTGTGAGGCAATAGTATTCGGTGCAACCATTTGACCACTGCATAGAGTAACTAACACTATGAGTTAAGAGTTTCTTCAAACTAGAAAACACCATAAATAAGCAAGCAGAGAAACAACATAGATAAAGGTGGACTAACATTTCCAAGAATGCCATTAAAGTTGCAAAATATCGAACTGGATTCTCTAATGCACCCCAAAAGCTTTGCTCATAAGGAACGGGCCTCCACAACGAGGTCTTTGAAAACAACATACCCGGCCCTTCCACCGAGTACTTATGGAATCGCCTAAAGAGCCGTGGCAACAAAGACCATGCCAACAATATTCCAGCCAAAGTACAACCCACTGGTACAATTACATCTCTAAGATAAGGATGAGCATCAAGCAACTGCTGAACATGAGGAGAGACTTCATTAGAAGCCTCTTTCACTTTTTCACTCGAATATTTCGCAGCATCAACCATAGATTGCAACATTTCTTTAAATTTGTTTATCCATTCATCACCATTAACACCACTATCACCTATACTAGCTCCATTTGCACCCGAACCAGCTACAATATCCGCACCTTGCTGAATGCTACCCTTACCCTCACTAGCCGATGCAAAGAATCTACTACTAATCAAAGGGTTGATCCCAGCAAAAGGAAAACTACATAGAGCCCCTGAATTTTTCAAAAGCCTATTTGAAAAACTTGAATCAAAGTGATCCCTACTTGAATGAGAAAAGGTGTGAGAGCTAAATCCTAACATCCCAAAACTATTTTGGTCAGATCTCTGCGCATTCCCAGACTCCCTAGTGTGATAAAATTTGCTTTGATATGCAACAGATGGTCTGATATCAAATCGAGCAGCAGATTTAACAGAACATAAACGTTTTATTCTTGAAATTCTCATTGTGGCCATTATGCAAACACTTGTGTTAATGAACTAAGAATCTAACATCAAATGTCAAGAGACAGGAATCACAATTCAAGTCAAACCCCTGGTTTTTTTTTTTATCTGCAAAACCAAAGATAAAGAAGGAAGCTGCAATCAGTTAATTGTAAACTAGAGAGACGATTAGTTGAACAACACGAAAAGAGTTTGTTATCAGTTGTCACAGTATATGCATGCGATGCAACAACCTTGAAAAATATATGGAAATAAGTAAATCCCCGTCTGTGGATTTGCCAGAGCACAATTAACTACACAATTCAACAGGAAACGCAGGCGAAATTACGGTGCTGGTGCCTTCGCTACAAGGGGATTGTGGCCAAGAAAAGAAAAGACGAGAAACAGAAAATCAAGGAGGCCGAAACTTATCAATTATCAATTTTAATCATACAAAAATTTGCATATATGACCAGCGACCCCTAAAAACTAAACGAAAGCAGTGTACGAAAAGCCCAACAGAGGCCCATAACAAGTGATAGTACTAAATTTCTCGCCCAGATTATTCGCACTCTTGTTATTATTAGAAAATATACCCCTTAGATATTTTTTTTAAATACACTACTGACATGTTGTCATTAAATTATGAGTGGTTCTCATGTGCATCCAGATGCACCGTGCACTCATAATGCATTTTAGAAATATGCAACTTATTATATTAAAATATGCAACTTATTTATAAAGAACCGTACAACTATTAATATGAAAAAATAGTGCACCTAGATGCATACAAGGCTTATCCTTAAATTATTCATGCTTGTAGTGAATCATTCAACTGTGTCTCCACAGGCATACAAAAAAGTTCTTTTTTCACAACACAAGATATAGCACGCAATGGTTTCTAACGCAACTTCCCGCTGTTACTTTTAAAAAACGAGATTATTCGCATCAACACATTTCAAACTTGTAGAGAAGAGGAAAAGAAAAATACCAATTGTCAAAAATTTCCTGCACTATTTTCATAGAATTCACATAAAACTACAAGGAAGAAAAACTAAAATCCAGATTCATAATCGCTTTAAAACATTAAAGATGTGGTACAATTGGCTACTTTCTTCTCCCCCATCGTCCCAAAAACATCGTCTTAAACCCGAGTTGGCTCCACATTACAAATTAGAAACCCGAGTTGGCTCCACATTACAAATTAGAAAGTTCCTTCTCTTGAAGTAGGATACACAGCAATCTTCTTTCTTGCGTGTTACCCACTAGCTAGACAAAAGAGGCATTTATTCGTTGATCGATAAAAGGATAAGGTGCTATACACATCAAAGTGCCGTCGGCTAGGATATCATCTCTATAGCCCCAGGCAAAATGCTAAACTTTCTCGGAAGTAACCCCAAATGTTCCCCATCTGACTGCAAGAAAATACTCTTACTTCCGCCAATCTCCTCAACTTCAATTGACCTCACACTAGGGAAAAACAAAGATATTAAACATATTCAGCACAATAAAAAGATACTTGACAAAACAAAAAACTGCTATGACCCATTGAAATACTATAAGTGGAGTGATCGACAATAATTTAAGCACACAAAATCATGAAACCTAATCTGACACTTCAGTTTAATATGTTAAGGAACTTATTGCTTATGTTCCATTAAACCGGAAATGTGGAATATTGATGGTAGTTCATGTCATAATCTGTGCTTCTACTAGTTCCAAATATTTTATTACTTAATATATCAATAGTGTATGGAGCTAAGTAAATGTGCTAGAGTTCCAAAACCAGTTGTTGCAGCAAATTATTTAAATATCACGCCAAGAAAAGGGGAAAAACTGCAGATTACCTTCTTGAAGATACATTTTTCACCGACAAATGTGTGCCATTGTATAGCTTATGCAGTTTGAGGATGAAATCGTACCACTTAAAGTCCTGAAGAATAACCACCTAAACACGAATATGTAGTTGTGGAAATTTTGATTAGATTGCATTTTATTTGTGTGTGTGTGTGTGTTTTTTGGGTGAGTGGGTGGGGGAGGGGGTATTGTCATATGAAGTCAGAAATAAGCTTTATTTCCACCTCTAAGTCCTTGCTCGAAGGGTGGGCATTTGGGGTAATCTTCATTCCACCACCAAAATATTTGGCATTTCCAATGCAAAGAGCAGTTACCTGGGAGTAAACTTCCCAATCGCCATTGTCAACCTTAATGAGCAAAAGACGGTAAGATTTATCAGGAAAGAGTTAATATGCTGGGTAAGATTTTAATAGGGGGAAAAAGGAGAACTTGAAAGTGATACCTTTATTCTAAGATCCTGGTTATGATGACCAAAAAAGCCTTGCAAAGCACCTATGACATAGCAGAGTTTTCCAAATTTCTTGTATCTTGATGCATAATAGCCAGCCTTAGCGCTCCTTCAATTTAAGAGAATAAAAAACTATGATACAGTTTCTACTTTCTAGTCAAGGTCACTGTTTCAAGCATTTCCAAAATATTTATGACTTACAAATGAATATCAGCGACATTTATAAAATAGTGAGATTCTCCACTTTCTCCAGATATAGCTCCGACATCAACACGAGATCTCATCCCTAAAAATAATTCAAGAGAAGAGAAGAGAACAGAAAACACTTACTTTGGTAGGCTTCCAAATCTACCCAAATAATCCTCAAGAAGAGTAGCACAAGTATGTTACCTTTAGAAATGCGTTCAATAGCATCAAGAGGGTCATTTTTCCTGACACCAAAGAAGGACAGAGTCGGATTATGACTTAAGGTCCCGTAAGGGTATCAAATGTACTGGAATCCTTTTACAAAAACCAAAACCAGGAGATTACTGACCAGCCAAATGTTCTGGCAAAGTCGGATCCAGTTCCCAATGGAATAAGCTGTAGAGAGGAAAATGGATAGTATCATTCTCCAAAGTATCACATTAGACATTAATTTTTTTCAAAAAAAAAACTAACAAATGATGCAGCTTCTATGAAACAAGGAACAACTGTGATGCATTTAAAACCAGTATCACTTACACCAAGAGCAGTTCTATGGACAGCCTGATCATGATTAAAAACAGGTTTCCCGCCCCAGAAAAAGCCATTTACAACCTGCAGTTAAAAAGATTTAACTAGGTAATGTTACAAATTAAAACAGGGTCAGATTTAGCATAAGTCAAAAAAAAATACTTGCAGCAAGCCTCTAACAAATGACAAGACACATATTTATGGTGGTTTTGCAGTTCTAACAGAGAAACCTTACAGTATAAGCCCAAATGCTAGTAATCTAGCTATCATTCTGAGCCTACACTAAAAAAAGAAAATCACAAGCCTTTTAATTGCTTTCGTATTATTAAAAAAAAAAAAAAAAAAAGAGTTGCTAATGCCTTTTACTTCTCCGCAATCTCAGGTGATAATCTAATCAGTCATTGACTCATTACTATTGTGGCTCCAGCCATACCATACCAGGTTTAATAATTGTAAGTAAAATCAATCATGTAAAAAGTGTTACCTCTAAAAAGCTGCTATTATTTTGCAAATAATTGTATTCAGATAGTAAGCACAGGAGAAGATGCAGTACATAATGCAATAATGAAATTAAATTCATGGTAAAATGTAAGTGGCAAAAAAGTTACACCTCATGAAGAGTTCCATCACCTCCAACTGCAATCACTGCATCAGCACCCTCACGTATAGCCTGACCAAAGAATATCACTCAATTCCAATATTTTGATTTTTTATGAACTCTATAGTCATGTACAATAACCAATTCCTCACCTCCCTTGTTATATCGATGGCATGGCAAGGACCAGAAGTCAAAGATTCGCATATCTGCCCACAACATTTAAAGAGGTAAATAACTAAGCAGATAATCTTGTACCTACACAAAGTTCCGCAAGGGAACAATTTCAATTTTTATTTGTTAATTTAAAATTAAGGTGACAATGAATATGTAGCAGCTGGTGATCCAATAACAGAAATACGCAATATAGCCTTGAAATATGAATCATTACAATGTGGACTAATTGGGGCTTGGCGAGCTCATTATGTTTTTTCACTAAAAAAATTATAAGCAAATAGGGAAGAAAAATATAAAAATAGGAACTTCTATAGCCACTGAATGAACAAGTAGCACTTTGAAGCTAAATTCAATCTCGGAATTAAATGAACCAAACAGCCATTCAACAGCAAAAAATCTGTATATTCCATTTGAACAAAAACGTTTACTCACATTACAATGAGAATCAAGGCGAGACCTTAGATAAGGCAGCAATTTCTTCCACTGCTCGCCGGTTTTTCCATTAGCTCCTGCCCAATTTCAGCCGTTTATCAGTTCCGATCCAGCATTCAACAGAAAACAGTGATAATTAAAACAGAAATCAACAAGAGGTAATTTTTTCCTCGCAGTCCAGAGCTAACCAAATTACTAACTATTTCAACAACTTTCAGAACATAAGAGAACATCGTGAACGGAAGAATCGAGTAAAGCACATAATTAGTACGACGCAATTGAGAAAGACCTCGAGGATTGACGACGAAGACGATGTCTCGGCTACGAGAGGCGGCGCCGCCGCCTACCGTACGGTCGGAGGCGAGATCTGAAGCCGACGGTTGCTCAGCTCTGATGAACGAGGGTTTAGCCATTGGCACGATGGTCAGAGCACATGCTATCATATCGCTTATCGTATATAAATCACGACGTCAGTCAATGTATTAACGAATTATCAATGTTAATCACAAGAGATGAGGGAGAAAATTGTAGATTAGCACATAATCAGTCTAAATTTTGTATGCGATTCTTCATTCTGAGGCTCTGCATCGGCGTAATTAAAGACCAGCCGCCACAATCTTAAGAATTAACGTCATTTGTTGTCCTGCAATATTTGATGATACAGAAAAAAAAAAGTTGCTATTCTATCAGTAAACAGATTCCCAATTTAACGTGTCACTACGGTTTATTATGAAGTTATATAATAAAGCTAAGCCTTTATGCATCCAGTATAGGGTGCGTTTGTTTTGGGATTTTTAAATCGGAAGTAATTTATTATCTTAAAAGATTTAATTTTTTATAATAAAATGTATATATTTGTTTTTTATATTAAAATAGGATAGGATTTAATTTTAATAAATTAATATTTAATAATGATTGATGATGTATTATTATATTAAATTGATTAAGAAAGAATAAAGTGTATAAAGTGTGATTTATATTACTAAAAAATGTAATAATTTTATACTTTATAATTATTTTTTTATATTAATAATTGATTGAATGTGGGAATTAAAAACAAGATTCTAAATTCAAACTCATTATGAAATAAGATGATACACCCTTGATGGATCTCTAAGAGCACCCATATAATGAATTGTTTTCCATAAATTAACCCAAAAAATATTTTATTTTTTTTATCGTTTACATAATACTTCGAGAGCCACTCTATAGTGAATTGTTTTCCATAAATTAACTTTTATAAAAGAAATTTTATATTTTTACGTTTAAGAAAAAATCGTGAATTTTTTTTTCAAGATACAGCGCACCTTATGATTAAATATTGTAATAATAACTTAATTTAGTTTTATTAATTAATGGAAGAGAATTAGTATTACTTTTGATTTCTCTCATGTACGATCAGCAATCGCCCACTTTGCTAGCTATAAGTATAATGCAAATGAAGTGAATTTAAGATCATTAGTTTATTATCTCTCTCAAATAAGTGAAACGGCAAAGCTCAAATTCTACATAGAATTAACCAAGACAAAATGATAAGCTCTCAAAAACCAAGACATAATGAAATGAAAATTAATGGTCTCTCACCTCGGATGCCAATTATCTAGTCATAAAAAAAAAAAAATTCTGAGCAGTCAAATGCTCAGGTTACAGTTCCTAGAAAGAAACACAGTTTCCTTGGCAAAATATGAGATCCATCTCTTCCTGTTCAACTGCTTCGTTTGGCCTTCAATTTCGAGTAGAACTTAAGAGATTTAAGCTTTCTTCTTAGACACGTCTTTCTTCTTAGGCACGTCTTTGCATGGCAATCCCATGAGAGCTAGCAATTTATAGGTTTCTAAATCTGTAGTAGCTGTTGTTGTCACGCGGACAACCATCCCCTTGACGCACCAAGTAAATCGGTACTTATCTCTGGGAACACACACTGTTCCCCAAAGCTGATGCTGTAGCTACCCTTTTCCATCGAACCGGGGTTTTACTTCTTGAAATTCCATTAGCCTATTAATGAGTCGATCAAGAACCGAGTACATCACCTGTCACAAGTAATCAAGATGAGGGCAATGTATATGGTTTGGCAAATATATCTTGCAATAATTTTCGCCAGATGGCAATGTGTCCATAGGCAACAATGCCGGCAACCTCCCTTGAGAAGTGTCTTTATGACACAACACCAAGTTGTAAGGGAATTCTAGAACAATCAAAACTAATATGGGATGACAGCTGCCTGTCAATATCTAGCCTCCTCTATACAGATGAGACCGGGGGTTTGAACCCTTCTCCCAGTCCTATTTCCAATTTTTTAGAAGATTCAAGTGTGTTAGGGTATGTTTTTGGGCTTATAGTGGATGTGGAAAATCCTGACTTCAAAATCCTGGACTTCAAAATCCTTGGATTTCAAAATCCTATTCAAAAAGTTGAGTATATGTTTATTGGGGATTTTATAAGATAGGATTGTGTAGGATGGAGAAAAAATTGATTGATTTGTATTATTATATTATTATTGTAATGGTTGAATGAATGTGATGTTTTGGAAATTGTGTAAAAGTGAGGGGAGTGTAGGGTGTAGGGTGTAGGGTGCAGTAATAGTATTAGAGGTGGATGTTGTAGGATTTCAAAATACTTTGTTTGAGTATTGAAGAAAAGGGTATTTGGGATTGTATAGTCATAGTCCGTCCGTGGTAGTCGCAAAACGAACATACCCTTAAGAATATAAAAATGTGTGTGTTATGGTTAATGTTCCAGAATTCAAATAACTGAAGGGACACAAATACTTTGTGCTTCTGTTTGCACTTGTTTCCAATTTTGGTATCACTTGGTGCATGGGAATGGGGGGAGGGGGTAATTACTTTCAATTATTGGGAGAAATAATCCTTTCACAACCACTGAGAAGGAGCACATGTGCCAATTAAAGAGTTATAGCACAGTGGTCATTGGTTCAATGCAAAGAACATACATACTTTTTAACACAATTTATAACATTAATGGCCCTTTGTTCAAATTCTTCAATAGGAATAGTAATGAGAATCTCTTTTCTATTTACACCCCCATAGTGAAAGGATATGTTGGAGGAAAGGCTGTCTCAATGGTGGTTACATTGTTAGTGTGTTGCTTTAATTTTGGAATAAAGAGGACAAAAATTGATAGTCGATTGAGGAATAATGGAATGATTAGAGGAGAAATGATCATAGAAAGGGATCAAAATGGGTAATGATCAACTTATTTTGAGTCTCATTACCTCGTAAGAAGTATGATGAAGGTGATCATGTCATCATTTATTCTCATTAGTCATTTAACCACCACAATTACCCCATGTTCATTCTAATTTGCACTCCCATTGAGGAATTTTGAACCAAGAGCCCCCAAAAAGCCTCCTTAATCATGTAAGCGGTAGGAAATTAGTATCATTTGATGTGGATAAGACTATTATTATCACTTCATTAAATCAGATGAATCCTCATTTATTGGTTTTTATTGTTCTTTAGCTGATTATAACAAGTAGCACTCTCTTTGATTCATTTTTTAGGTATGAAGTACATTTTTACCTCCCACTCCTTGATTCAATTAAGAAAGAACTTATATAATGGGAAAAAAATGTGCAATCAAGGATTCATATCAATCTTATAAGAGTTAAATGCCAAACAAAACAAAATACTATCCGCTCATTGTGTGTGTGTGTTTGTGGGGTTGGGGAAGGTAAGAGTTTGAGCAACTCACATTACCTCTTAGAGTGACAGCAGTAACCACTGCCTGATCTTTCATCTTATATGTACTTTTTGCAGTACCCTTGAATGATTGAATTTCCTTTGTTGCTTTCTTCTTAACTGGACTTTGCCCAGTAATAAGTGTCAACTCAGCCATAGCGGTTTTCAAACCATTTGCAGTCTGGGTAGCTCCTCCAGTTCCACACTTCACTAAAACTTTTTCTATCTTTGGGACCTATACATTCACAGAATGAGATCAGATAGGCCATTTTAATCATGAAAGGTATAAACTAAGTCAGCTTTCAGCTCTGTTAAAATAGTCAAGGGTATCAACATAAGTAAGGTTTACATACTATTATTGTTATACATCATAACTCAGCCTCACCTAAGAACTTTTCTGGATGAATTCAATTTTAAGTAGTTTAGCAATAAATATAGACCAGGTAACTAGCAGTGTGTTAGGTGCAGCAGGTGATTATCAAGATCATATTTGGGTATCCAATATCCACTCGGTGAAAGATATACTGAAGCCTACATAACATATAGCAGAAAGCAGAGCAACGTAGTTTTGGCCAACCACGGTTACAAACAGTCGGATTAGTTCTATTGAAATCCATTTGTGAATATTTATGCTCCATAAAATTTGTAATTCTAAAAAGCCACATATATTTAATGGAAATGAAGAACAAATTCGATTGCCCTTTCCCGAAAGAATATGAGATTGTTAATATACAGCAAATAAATAAACTCTTTCTTTACCTGGTGAAGGTTTTTGTAATTGAACTCCTGTATGAGTAACGGAACGATGGTGTCCATGTAAGTACTCTTGAGGCGAACGACTGTCTCGCCTCCGAATTTCTCCGCCAAGTCGGTCGGCGTCGCTTTAACAGGTAGGTCATCGGAGCGAACGCCGGAGGAATACAATCGAGCGGCAATCGAACTGAAAATTGGCCGTGCAATGTGGGGACCGTGGAATGTGGAAGCCGCGGAGCGTAAACGCGCGAGAGATGACGCCATTGCAGGTGCAGCAAAGCTGGGGATTGGAGATACTAGGGTTTTGCTGAAAATGAGGACGCGGGTGCTCAAAACGGGTTGCCTTATGTAGATATTAAAATTGTGAATTTTATTTTTTTCAATTGGGTCTGAAGATAAATAAAACATTGATAAAAAAGGTTTGGAAGATAAAACTTTTCAATTAAAATCCCATAAATGTGAATGAAATCAAATAAAATAATTATAAATTTGTGGGTTTTCAATTAAATGTGTTTTATTTTTCAAACTTTAAATTGATAATTTTATCTTTTACATCCCGAATGGGTTATTATTCAATTTTTCGGAACCAACGGAAGTCCATTGTGGATCTAGCATCATTCATCATTTTTTCGAACCAAACGATATTAAAAGTCCATTGTGAATCTAGTATTGATAAGCAACAAAAAGATTTTACATAGTCGCTATACAATGGAGCACAGATTTTACATAGTCACAGGCCATTCAATTCACTGGACAAAATGAAAGGAAAATTATGATGCTCAGTTTACAATTCCTTTAAAGGGTGAAAATGAAATTTCAAGAATTAGTTGACTACATATGAAAAGGAACACAAATTAAAATGTTTTAACCAGAAACTCAAAAATAGTCGTTTGAACATAAATACAGAATCAGTAAATTCCTGAAAGAAATACGAGTTCTATCTCTTCTTGGTCTTTGGCTTAGGTTTTCCTTTCGATTTGGAATCAAAGTGATGAGACTTGAGCTTCTTCTTACGCACTATGGTTGTAGTAGGACCACCACCTTCTCTAAATGGCATTCCCATGAGAGCGAGCAACTTAAAGGCTTCTTGATCTGTATTAGCTGTTGTTCTTATGCAGACATCCATACCCCTTGGCTTACCAAGTGCATCATAACTTATCTCTGGGAACACACTCTGTTCGCGGAAGCCAACGCTGTAGTTACCGTTTCCATCAAAGCTATTGGGGCTCACTCCTTGAAAATCCCTTGTCCTAGGAAGTCCTAAGTTGATGAGACGATCAAGAAAAGAGTACATCACCTGTTGCAAACAAAAAAGATGAGGGGGTTCACATATGGTTTGTCAAATGCAATTCTTTCGAGCAACTATTTCAACAGGTAAATTATCCATAAGCAACAAGACTAACAACCTTCCTTGAGAAGTGTATTTAAAGCACAACACCAAATAATTATTCTTCCGATAATTCAAGAACAATGACAACTTTCCATATGTGAGGAATTAGAGATTTATAAAACTCTCCATGTTTTTTTTTTTTTTGGTTTTTTTTTTTTTTTTGGGGTGGGGAGCAGGGTTACAGTTCCACAAGGACAAGTATAATGTGCAAATTTTCAAACATTCAACAAATGGTCAGTTCAGCAAAGAGTTATAGCAGAGGGGTCATTAGTTTAGCTGGCGAGTGCAAAGGAACACTGTCAATTTTTTTATATTGTCTTCTTAATAAAACTAATGTTAAAATGAAACAATTATAGTCACTTTATATAATCAGGTCCACATCACCAATTGGTTTTTCATTTTCCTTGCTGATAACTCACTATCTTAGTCATTTTAGGTAGTAGGTACCAAGTACATGTTAACTCCCACTCCATGATTCAATTCATAAAGAAAATATATAATGAGAAAACATTGTGTAATCATGTCAACCTTTGGGACTTGCATTTCAAACAAAATCAAAGAATTCACTCACCAAAAAGAGAGGGGGCGTGGGGGGTAAACTAAAGAGTTTGAGCAACTCACATTTCCTCTAAGAGTGACAGCAATTCCCAGTGGCTGGTCTTCTCTAATCTTAAAGGTGGCAATGGCCTTCTTTGCTCTCGTCTTAACCGGCCTTTGCCCAGTAATAAGTGCCAACTCATTCACAGCTGCATCCAAACCCTTCGCATTCTGGGCAGCATCCCCAATTCCACAGTTCACCACAATTTTATCTACTTTTGGGACCTATTCATTCACATGGTGAGATTAGACAATCACCTTAATCATAAAACATATTAACTAACAGCTCTGTGTTGGGAAAGTTGTCATCACAAACAAAGCCATTAATCTAAGGAACACATACTATCATTATTATATAATTTTATCAGCATTACCTAGAAACATTTCTGGATGAATTTAGTTTTACGCAGTTTTGCAATAATTATAGATCATATAACTAGTAGCATGTTCAATGCAACAGCTGGGATCTCGAGGCAAAATCTCAGGATCCACTCAACAATACACAGAAGCCTAACATAGGTTTAAGATCCCCAAACTGAATAATAGCACGGTCTATTTTTTTTTTCCATAATCAGTTCTATTGAAATCCATTTGTGAGAATCGTGTTCTGATAAATTTAAACATACAAAAATCCACATACATTTGATGGAAATGAATAACAAATTCAAGGTTTTTCCGTGCTTGAAATTCTTTAGGTTGTTTCAAATTTAGTGCAGTATTGTAAAGAAGCTAAATTTACAGATAACTGAATAAAAGAAAACCTGCAACACAATTTACACAAATATACATTAAATGCCCGCATTGTATTTAGCCTTCTCTTTACCAAATACAGTTACACTGTAAATAACCGCATTGTCAGTTCTCCAAATCAAACCCTAAGGTGGCATACAAACACAAAATCAACTGTTTCCTAGAATACTGCAAGCCTAAATTCTTAGCTAAGAACTGAACTTATAAATCAAAAAGATGAAAATTCGAATGATTTCACTACTCACCTCGTGAATGTTGGTGTAATTGAACTCCTCTTTGAGTAACGGAACGATTTTTTCGAGGTAGGTGGTCTTGAGGCGATTAACTTTCTCGGCTTCGGTTTTCTCCACCAAGACGACCGACGACGCTTTAACGGATAGGCCACCGGAGCGAACGCCGGAGAATGCGACGGATGGCAAGCGAACGGAGAACTGCCCGTGGAATGTGGACACCGTGGAGTGTAATAGCGCGGGGACAACGCCATTGCAGGTGAAGCTAAATTGGGCATAGGAGCTGCAATTTCTTTTGTTTTGTGTGGGTTTTGCTTTGGATGAGGATAAGGGTCGTCCTCAGAATGGGTCACGCTATGGATGAAATCACGGTCGTGCCACTCCATCGGCATATTTTAAATTGGGGGTTCCGTTTAAAATTATATTCATCAATTTTTTTTCTATTTTTATAACATCAATAGGTTTATTACTTAGGTAATTTAAATTGAGTGTGTTTTTTTTATAAATTATAATTAGCTTGTATTATCGCAAACACAAAGAGGAAGATTAAGACTCCATTTGGATAGATGAATTTGAAATCCATGAATTTATAATAAGTGAAATCACCACAATTCAAATGAATTTATAAATTATATAATACTTAAAAGGTGTGAAAGAGATATTAAAAAGAAAGATGTTTTTTCAAAAAAACAATTTTTATGAGGATTTGAAATCCCTCAATTTTAAACTAAATTATCAAATCTCAATATTTATAAAATAAAAAAAAAATACTGTTTTTATAATATCAATAGGTTTATTATCCAAATTAATTTAAATTTCATCCATGAATTTTTCTTTAATCAATGAGAATTCTCTTAAAGATAAGAAACTATTGCAAACACAAAGAGGGATAATTAAGTTTATTTTTACAATCATTAACAACAAATATGAGAGTTCTCGTAAAGATTAAAAATTATCGCAAACTCATGGATCGAATAATTAACTTCTCTTTTGACGAAGTTATCAATATAAGATAGATGGACATCTAAAATACCTCTACTTGCTTCAAATTAAATTATATACATGGAATTAATTTAAACTTTGTGAGTTATGAGATGGAATCGAGCTTGATAATTATGCATATTAAATTATGTATCCATTATAAATTAAATTCCATAATTCGTGGTAAACGTTTTTATTGTATTATATCAATTTACAATATATACATAACCGATCACTAAATCAAATTAAAGTGTCAAAATTCAAAATAAATTTAACTAAAATAGATAAAAAGAGATATCAAAATGATCAATATAAACCAAACCATCGAATCTCCCCCAAGAATAATTACAAGTTTGAATTTATATAATTTCAAATGCAAGTATGAATATATACCATTAACCAAGTGTGTATTAATTTGTTAGTACAATTGGCGTACTCAAATGTAATAGTGGGAAAATTAACCGAAAACTTTGGTATGCTGCATTTGTTGAATAAAAAAATACAATTTTTTTGATATATAAAGATTTTCGGTACCAAAAAACTCACTACTATAACAATAAACACAATTCAAATTTTTGATATTTGGGTTGTACCGAAATATGAAAAAAAAATAGTATATTTGTTATTTTTCGATAAAAATGCATACTATGACTAGTATATATCGATATAAAATGATATACATCGATATCAATTTTGATATGACACTATATACTACAATTGATATGGTTATGGTATATATAGATATCGTTCAAAAGTTTGATATATCAAATATTTTATATAATATTCGTACGCATTTTTAATACATATATAGTTTTTTTTTTTTTTTTTCAATATACAATATCGATTGATATTTACAATATACCATATCGAATCACCTTACACCATCGATGATTTCATCCTTAAACTATTATCTAAGTATTATATCGTTAGATCATTTATTCATAATGTATTTTATATTCAACTTATTTTTTTAAATATCAAATCGTTTACATGTAAAACAAATTGTATATTTCAGTAAAACAATTTGTATGATTCTAAAACATATACAATCATTTCTATATAAATTTCACCTTACCTATCGAATATTTTAATGAGAATAATAATTTATATAATTTATAAAAACTATCGTTGTCACATGAAAAAATTATCAATTATCTTGTGACTTTCGCCTTTTTAAAATTTTTTTTTCAAAAATTAATATTTCAATTTTTTACCAATCAAGCCTTTTTAGTCTTTTTATTTTTTGATTCGGGAATATTTGTTCCCACAAACATTTCACTTACAAAAACCTATTTTGAATTTCACCCGGTATTAAAAATTATTGCAATTCTTGAAAAATAATTATCACCCCAATAATTATCCAGATGGCATCAAAGTCTAAGATATTTCTTTCTAATCACCATTACACGCGCGGAAGACGACGGGACAAAATGCACGCACCAATGGACAGAGGGGGGAGTCCCCCCTCCGCCCACTGCATAAGCGCGTGTGTTCAATCGACAAACATAGATCGTGTGGTAAATTCTTATTTCGCGGAGCATTGTAATGGTTTTCGACCAGCGATATTTCTTTCTCTCCATCTTGTTTCTCAAAATTCACACAGATCGCCCCTCTCCTTTCATTTTTACAAACAAATATAAATATATATCCATATAGATATATGAATTATATATGTATGTATATATAGGTCTGTAGCATATATGAACGGAGTACACATGTATTTGATGCATCTCTCTTCGAACACGCGATTGATCGGAGAATAGGAAATAATTTTGTCGGAATTGTAAACCCTAAATTTCCGCTTTGCGTTTGTGTATTTGGATCCATGAATAAACGGAATCCGTAGATTGAGGGTTGAGACTTTGGTTAGATTAGGTTGTAGAGGAAACGAAGGGGGTAACATTCGCTGGGGAATTTCGGGTTTTAGCATTTCAGGATTGGGTGAAAACAGGAGGTTGATTTCTAATGGTGTTCATTGGATTTTGGTCGGATTAGGGCATGGGTTTTAATTGAGCTGGATCAATTAGTGAATTGTAGTTTCAGTATTAGCATTTTCTTGGGTATGGATTGGATCAGCTCATTTTAATTGAGGATTTTACGGCTTTAAAACACCAGGACTTGAGGCTTTTGATTTGAGCCGCGGAGTTTTTTTTTTGTTTTTGCAATTTGAATGGTTAAATCAGGTTTTCGTACAGCTTGAGAGTGCATTTGTTTGCTTTTTGGAAAGTTTTTTATTAGGGAACTGGAAAATGAGCTCACAAGATGATGATGGAATGTCCATGGACAAGGGTTCTGAAAGTCATGACGATGATTTAATGTAATCATATGCTTTTTTTGTCAATCCAACTTGTTTTTGTTTCTATCATTGTACTTTTCAAAATATATTGGATGACACCTATGTTGTTTTAATGATTTAGGAAGCCGAAAATATCATATTCAAGAGAGTTCCTGTTGTCGATCAGCGATTTGGATATCTGCAAGAAGTTGCCAAGTGGGTTCAATGAGTCAATGATAAGGTAAAAGAGTACTTGACAATCCATGTTGACTCTTAAATCATATTAGAGTTATTATTATGTTGTATTTATAGTCTGGATGTTATTACGTTGCTTGCTTGTAATCTCTGAATTGTATTTAGAAGACTTCTGCATTTTAAAGTATGCGTATCTGTTGGATTTGAGACAGTGAGTTTGAGGATGCGCTGCTAAGAGTACCAGATCGACCAAGAATAACTGGAAGCTTTCCACAACATAGTTTCAAGAGAAACGACTTTTCTGCATCTCCACCTACTGGGGGCATTCTGGTAGTTACTCTAGAGTCAGCATTTATGGGAAATGGGAGAGCCGTTCTTCTGCGTAGTGATCGAGAAAGTGATTCTCAGTCTGACAGGGATTCAGGTTCTATTCAACAATTTTTTTAGCTTAATGTACGAATGGGTTTTTTTTTAGTAGTGAGGCCTAGTAAGGCAGCGCTGGAGCACACCTGTGATCACTTAAATTTTGAGTTTTGCATGCGTGCCTATCAAATAAACCTGTTTGTGAAACTATAACCAGTCTTGTCAAAACATTTTATACTTCCTTCAGGAATTTGGAGATTAATCAATGTAGGGGTAAAAGGACCTGTTTTCTTGATTTTGCTTCTAATTTTTATATGCTTTACATAGCACACGATTGTGGTTATATAGTTTTTTCTCAGTTAGGATTATCAAACTTTTGAAAAGCCTGTTCAGTAGCACAGCACACGATTGTGGTTATATAGTTTTTTCTCAGTTAGGATTATCAAACTTTTGAAAAGCCTGTTCAGTAGCACAGTTGAGATTATTTTGTAAATAAGTTTCCTTATTCTCGTGATGTATGCAGAGTTTGTTTTTATGTGTTGTATCTGCATGTGGGTAACTTTTTGCTCTGTTCTTCTTCTCTGTCACTACATTTGATTTGTTTTTGCATCCTCTCATGTAGATTCTGGAAGGCGTTTTGGACATCAATCTCTAGATTCTCGACGTTCCTGGCAGACTCCTGAGCATGATGGGCTTCTTGGGAGTGGTTCATTTCCAAGACCATCTGGTTTTGCTGCTGGGGTGTCTGCTGCAAAGGTGAGAGCAAACGAGCAGACACAACTGAGCCGGAGCAATGAGCCATATCACCCTCCACGTCCTTACAAGGTGAAGTAACAATGTAGTTTATGGCAAAGTTCTAGTAGCCCATATCTTTATTTTTTAGATTCTCTTTCTTTTTCCCCATTTTAATATTTATTTTATTTTATAATTCTGTTGCAACATAGTACTAGATCCATTTGCAATAAATGTAATGTGTGCAATTTGCTGAATGCTCTATTGTGAAACATGTGTAATTCTCTGAAATGCTATACCATGTGACTACTGATTTCAGGCTCCTCATTCAAGAAGAGATACCGACTCCCTCAATGATGAAACTTTTGGTTCAACAGAGTATACTACTGAGGATAGAGCAGAGCAGGAGAGAAGGAGAAGAGGTATTGGTTTGTTCCAATTAGAGTTGCTTGTAGTTCCGATAGTTGCTTCAAGAGACTTTTCGTTCATTATTTCTGTTGTATTAAATTGTTCTAAATGTATTATCTTTTCAGCCTCTTTTGAGATGATGAGAAAGGAACAGCAAAAGACTCTACAGGAGAAAACCACACCTGGTGGTGTCTTAAACCTTTGCGAAGGATTGGTGGATAACAGAGAGGAAAAGGGACTTCTTCTCAGAAATAATGAAAGGGAGGTTTCTGCTGTACCTTCCATCTTGAGCAACGACTTAGAAAAACCTTCTGTTGCCTCACATGCTCCTGCATCTAAGCTTCTTGCGCCACCAGGTTTTAAAACCAATCTACTGGAAAAAAGTTCTGCCTTTAAATCACTGGTTCATCCTTCTCTATCAGAGGTATGCTATTTCCGCTTTGCTTTTCTTTCCTTTTTTTTTTTATAGAATATAATTACATACATCACATCTTTAACTCTTTCAGATGTTCAAACCTAGTGCATATTGCACTAACACTAGCTCATTGTCTCTCCTAGCTCATTTACATCTTTAATTACCTTATAGTCTTGCACATTATGAAAGTGTTCTCATTAAATTATAAGAGTAATAAATAATCAGTTTATTACCTAGTAAACATGGATTATGCACTATTAAAATTTTTGCCGTGCCTATACATTTTGAATATGGAGAGTGTAGAAATTGGGGGGCGCTGGGTGCGGTCCCACACACACCCAATAGTGGAGACTAGCCACGCCCCTAGTGTTCCATCCTAAAATCAATTGGTGATAGGAGGAGTAATAATCCACTAGGTTTCTAAGCTAATCTCACTTCTTTCAATATTTCGATATGGGACAGATCACATGTGAAATCCTTTATAATATATTCAACAGAGAGCAAACCATTACAGATACTAGTACTTATGTGTTATCTGTCTGCTGCTGTATTACTGGCGAATTTGAGTGTTGTTAAATCCTTATCCTACATTTTTTAATTGCTCCATCAAGATTACTTTGTGAAGTGTTCAAATTATTTATATTGCTTATACTTTCACAGATGGGGAAGCCTGTAACAGATGAAAGCCCCATGGACGCCGAAACCAACCTCCTTCGAAATGGTCACGAAGTTTTAGAGAGTCAGCTATCTCAAGAAATCACTCTATTTGATGGGCAGCCTGCAGAGAAGACACCAAAGCATCTCCTTTTTAACAAAGTGGAAAGTATGAATGCACATGTTAGTTTAGATGTGCCTATCAAGAGATCTGGCATAGAAAATCAATTACTCCATATTTCTAGTCATTTAGATTCTCATGGAACCCTGGATGACCCTAAAGTTGCTAAACACAATGCTGAGGTATTGGATGAGAAAAATGTTCATGATTCCAGCGGAAGCCATTCAACTTCAATTTTAGAAAAGATTTTTAGTAATGCATTATCCATGAATGATGGTCATTCTAGCTCAGCTGAGGTAAGTAAAGTTTTGAGTACATATCTCTATAACAATCCCCTACTTCTGCACCTGATTTGAGTGAAATAATGACCATATGCGACCAAATTACTTAATGCCTTTTGGAGGAGGTATTTGAAATTCATCTGTTATAGTTCATGTGATTGTGCATATGTGGGTTTCATTAGATCTTCTGTGCTTCTATCTCTTATCTGTTATTGAGAACATTGGAGTGTCTGATCAGAAATATAAAAAAAATGGTTCAGCATTAATCAGAAATCTAAAATGACAACAATCTTGTCAATAAATCATTATGTTGACATAATCATTTAGAATCATCATTACTGGATCCAATGTGAGTTTATGTCCTGCCTGACACCATTTTGTGGTCCCGAAGATAAATATATTAGGAATGTGTACTTTAACTGTCAGGAAAAATAGCCTGCCTGGATACTACTGTTGTCTGAAACCCCTCAGCCATAATCCCCCACTATCTGGGCCATCAATGGCTCTCTGGAACTACACTTAATATGCTAGTAGTTTAACTTTCATCTGCATGGAACTTTACTTTGATCTTATGCTTTGGTATATGTTGATTGCTATTTAGTAGGGTAATTTGATGTCCTCAGGCCTCAGCTGTTTGTATTATTAGATTCAGCTTCTCCATGTCCGTGTTATTCTAATGCCAATGTTTTGTTTTGATTGTTTGTTAACCCGTGATTTTGTTCTTATGTAGCTTCATGATAGTAAACCTGATGATACATGGAGCCCCAAGTCTGTCCAGTCATCAAAGTTTGCTCAATGGTTTTCTGAGGAGGGTATTGATTATGTGCTTTACATTTTAACATTAGCGAACCCCCACCCCCGCCAAAAAAAAAATCTGTATTTATTTCTTATTGTTTCACTGCAGAACCAAAGGCTGTTGAGAGTTTCACATCTGCTAGGCAAAATGACTTACTGTCATTAATAGTCAGTGGTGATAAAGACAAGAACCAAGTTTCTGATTCAGAAGCAGCCAAGCTTTTTCCACATGATTTCTCCCATAAGATCTCTAAACAATCTACTCAGGTTAAGATTGACGTACCCCCTTATAATGGCCTATCTAGCCTGTCTGGCCAAGCATCCATTAACAAAGTGGATGTTGCTCCAACTGTGCTTACCTGTGAAGATCTTGAACAAACAATCTTATCAGAATTCGGTTCAAAGCCTACGAAAATGGAACCAGCTTTAAGAAGCTGGAGTGCTGGTGGAGGAAGTACTGCACAACCAAGTGCACATGTTGACAATCACGCATCTTTTCACCTGCTTTCAATGTTACACAAGAGTCCCAATGAGAGTAATTCAACTGGGGAGTTAGTTTTTCAAGAACATGATAGGGGCTCAGTGGTCAATAAGCCTCAAGGGGAAGAGAATGGTAAGATTGCCCCGAATTTAGGAAATAATCTCACTCTTGAAGCACTCTTTGGAACTGCTTTTATGCAGGAGCTACAATCAGTTGAAGCACCTGTTTCTGTTCAAAGGGGTGATGCTACAGAGTCTCGTGGACTACCTTTTCCAGTCTCAGATAGCGACATTTCTTCAACAGTGGGTAAAAATGGGCCCGTTAGACCAACTCAGGACCATAGGTTGTCTTCAGACCACAGACAACATACAAAATTGAGCGAGGCTGAGAACTGGCATTTTGATGCTGAAGCACGCAACAAACGTGGTGGGCTTGAATTTCAATTGCCTGAAGAAGAAAACTTAATATCTATAGGTGATGTCCAGGAACCACGGGCGCTCGCATTTATGCCACCTGGTAATTCAATGAACAATGTGAACACTAGTTCAAGTCCACCTATCAACATCATGGAGAAACTGGCAGCTTTTGGTGCTGCTGTTAAAGATAAGCATGGTTTTGAGGGTCCAGAAAGTATGCCCTTTGCTCTCCAACATATGCAGCCTGATATTTCGTATCATAATCTTCAGTTGCAGCAGCAGCAGCAGCAAATCATCTCAACATTTTCAGCCTCCTCAGATGCCCCATGGGAGGCCATCGTATCATCACTTGGATTTGGAATCTGATCATGCTCACATGAATTCCCAGCTGAAATTTATGGGGTCCGACCCCATTTTTAATCGAGATTCTCCCGCCAGCCACCCATTTCCAACAAATGTAATCCGCTCTTCTCTTCATCACCCAAATGCTAGGGTTTCTGGGTTCGAAGTTCCTTCCCAACATCCAGCCATGCATCATGTGCAAATGCCAGGCAACCATCCTCCTCACTTTGCAAGGGGTGGTCCAGTTCCACATCATAACAACCCATCAGCTGGTTTTGCCCCAGAAATGAATCAAATGCAAGGTTTCCCTTTTGGCCCCCCTCGCCAGCCGAGCATAGGTAGTGGTGGAGTACCAATGCCAGGTAAAAAACTGCATCGATACTAAATTTATCTAGTTCATATAATTAAGAAAAAAAGATTCATAGTAACTCCTTTTAATGGGCTTACAGAATTATAAATATGTTTACTGACTTCACATCATAGAATTGCAAGATTTAGGAATTGTATCCTGCTGTTTTACTTTGTATATATATAGATCAACCACTACTAGGGAAATTTATCTAATTCGTCCAAGATTTTCCACTTTCCTGGAGTGAGTACATCTAGGGAAAGCATCTTACCACCAATAAAATTTAGTCTTCTGTGACATGACCAATGAATTGTTGTTGCATGTCATTTTGATATGTGTAAATGGAGTTCAATATGAAAATGATGAATGTTTTTGTGTGGAGACATGAATTTGATTGATGTTAAATTGGATGATGCAGGGGGGAACACTCCAGAGGCTTTGCAGAGGCTTCTAGAAATGGAGGTGCGGGCAAAGTCGAAGCAAATCCATCCTTTTGGTCCTCCAGCAGTTCATAGCCAAGGAATGTTTGGGCATGAGGTGGACATGGGGTTCCGATATAGGTAGACGTACAATCACACTTGGCGTCCTGTGTGTTTGATAGTGGAGAATGCCATCTCCACATACAAAAGGATTAATATGATAATATCGATTCTGTAATCGTGGGGAGGGAATTCTGTAACGATTTCATGCTTGTGCTGTGGATATATAATATACTTCGTTTCGAATCTCAACACTCAAATCTCCTGTTTTATTACTTTTCCTAGTCTAGTACTAGTATCATTAGCATGTTCAAAAGTTTCTTGCTCAACGATCGCGCTCTGCAGCCAGCCGCTATGAGAGATACTGGCAGCAGTTTTGAAATTTTTGGACGTTATCACTAATTCCAGGAATCCCAGACTTTGACAAAAAAGTCGCACGTACGAGAGATGAAATGAAATATAAATTAATATAAATCAACACTTATTTCTTTCAAAATATTAAAATGTCTGCCAAAATTATGCAACCTCTTACTACTGTCTCGCGCAAGGATGTCTTCATAAACTTCACAACAATTTGAATTGGTATTTTTGCATCAAACAAGATTTAAAATGAGTTTTGTGATTTTTAAACCATGAATTTTTTATTTTAGAATTTTTCTTTATTTAATTAACCTGTTTTGGGTTAATTCCATATCATTCAGTACTCATACAATAATTCTCATTTTTTAATTTTTTTTTTGAAAACACGAGCAGCAAAACATGATTACAAACTAAAGTGCTATCAATCAAATGCCTGTGTACTCATCATCCACAATCCATTCCTTCCAATCATTCACAATCATCCATAAAATTTACAGTCCGGAAGATTCCAGATGCTTGGGAGAATTTACAAACTACAGCTTTGGAGAATTTGTCCTTAAGAAACTCAACCCAAAAGAGATTCGCGTCGTGTACATAAGCTACAACAGGAAATTGATCCTGTAGATTTGTAGGAAAAATGTGAAAAGAGGTCTAAGCGGCAGCAGCAGGGGTTTCGCTGCCGATGCTATCATTTTCAGTGTCATCATTGTTATATGGTGATAGCAACATCCTCTGCCACAATCAAACAGAGACAAGGAATGCCACGTTAGTATATTATAGAATATTTTAGTATACATATATTTAAATGAGATAGGGCAGATAACTCATTTTGCCAGCACAATACAAAAATAGTCTGTATGCATTCACACAATCTTAGGTTGCACTTCAGAAACTTACATGTTTCTCAAATTTAGGGCTCACCAAATTCGCCGACAGATTTTTCATCAACATCAGCACCTGAAGTTAAGATAAGATCATAAGATACTTTTAAGTCACCAAAAAATTCTAAACAAACTAGAGAAAAGCATATAAAACTAGTCAACCCTATGCCACTACTCAACAGGAAAAGACACAAAACTTCCAAATAGAAATCAGCATACCGTCTTGAAGGTAATGGGATCCATCTTCTTTAACGTTTTCAAGCGCTCACTTGCACTAGCACTTGCACTAGAGTCAAACAGATTGCCAATAAATCTATAAACTTGAGGAAAATCTGGCATAGCTGCAACAACAAAAAACAACTGTAAACTTGGTAACTGCATAAGTAACAAAATAAAACATTATCCAAAAACCAGGCACCAAAACACTTATCTACATCCCAAAAGAACTCTTCTGGCATGAATCTGACAGGCTCTTTCCTGATATATCTAGCTGTATATCGAGCAAATTGATACAAAGTTGCAAAATGCATAATTACTGAACCATGCAGTTAAATCCCAAAACAGTAACTAAAGATCAGTTTTATACACTCATCAAAGAAACCAGAGCATGACTTATGTTGGGTTAGGTGTACCAAGGGAAGGTCTGAGCTGCTAGGTACTCTGGATCCAACATTAACAGATCAAAACAAATAGACACAATAGAAACGGACCTCTCTTTTCATTCGGGTTCTCATTTACTAGGTGATTTTCCTCATTAGATGTCCACACGCGAGGAGCAATTTCATTAGAGTTGCTACTCCAATTATGCGTCATGGTACCACCAGATGATGCAAAATCATCTGTAATGCCAGCACAAAGACCTCTCATTATTGCTATCTTTAATCAAATTAAAACAGAATATCGAATCACAGAAACAAACCCTTTGATAGAGGAGATACACAGTTTGTCAACATCCCACAGGGAGTCCAAGTATGTAAAGGCGCATTGCCAACTATATTTCCAGGTAGTTGCATTGATTGAGGCCCCAAAGCATATCTGGAGTTGAGAAGAGTGGATGAAGACAAGGGTTTGGAAGGTTGAGAGGCAACTGCATAGGTTTCAAATGAAAACAAAACAAATATTAAAATAAAACAAGGGTTTCTTGAAGGAAGAAGTGAATATCATTCAGGTAAACCATATGGTTCTAACCTTTCTTGGGGGCTTTATGTGGATAAGGGTGAGCTGCTTTTCGCTTTGGGCGTGGGGGAGGAATATGTTCACTTGTTCCATTCTTCTGGACCTTCATAAAATATTTCTGAGCATGGCTGCGAATCTGGAAAAAAAAAAATAAATAATAGCATCTGGAACACCAATTAAAACATTAACAATCATTTTCCCATGCACCATAGGAATCACACAGTGTCACAGCATTGTTGTGATGTCCAACTGTTCACACAGGACCTGTACTGTTATAAGTAGCTAACGTGCACAATCTGAATAAGCAAACTGATATATTAATGAAAATGGGAGTAAAGAATTACTAGGAAGGTGAAACCATATCAATCATTTTGTATATAGCTTGAACAAGCAAATTTCTTCAAAAACTTCCAGGCTTTAAATAAAAGCAGTACTTTAAAAAAAATTTTGTATATAAGCATGAGCTTTATCAAGGAATCTTCTCATGATGCTCAAATGAACCATATTTCCTATGAAGTCAGAGACTTATAACAAAGAAGTAGGGGGGTGATTCACTGCTCCTCAATGGATATAGATGAACCGAATAACAAGACAACTTTAAATAAACAACATAATAAAAGTTGTGAATCAACTGGAAATTACTTGGATAACTGTCTTTGATCCAACAAAAGCTTCAATTTTCTTCCAATCACGATCAAATCTACAAAAGAAAATCGGAATTAAATTAGGTCAAACGTGTTCAACACATAGGAAAAATCTTAAACTAAATAATTAGCATGCAGATCATATTATATATACTAAAGAATTAACAGATGCCTACTCACTTCCAATTTTAACAAGCATAAGTTTATATTTGAACGAAGCCTCCAATAAACATTTTATTTCAGATGAATCTCCAAAATGCTACATAATGATGATCTCCTCTCATATTTTCCAGTTTTGTCAAGGAAAATAAGTTTATATCATATAATACCTTGATCTATATACTCCTCTCATTGTAATTTATACCAGAATACAAGCTCAAACGATAAATGAACGTCAATAACCCTCGAGCGAAGCACAATAAAATAAACACAACAGAAATTCACAGTCTTCAAAGACCTAAAACATCACAAATTTAAATTTCGGAAACAATTTAAGGAACTAAACCACTGAAAAGTCTAAGAAATGCAAATTACCCATACTAATAAAAAAATACTACATAATTTCAACAACACGGTCTGGTCGCAGAATTGAAAAGAGAAAAACAATTACTTACTATACATCCATAAACACTTACAAATGAAGAGCTTCTAGAAATTTGTCGTGCTCCTGGTCGCTCCAGTTCTCCCTGGACTTGGTGATAGTGTACGGCTTCCGGATCTTCTTACTCAGATTCTCCACACTCGCACCGCCGCTCTCCTCAGTTATCTTCATCCATGGAGTGCTAATCGGATCCCCGCCTAAATTGTAACTGTAGAAATGGGCATAACCCTGCCCCTGTGGGGGATTCGGATGCACCGACACCATATGCAATCAGCTCAACAACTCAAAGGTCGAAAAGTCGATTAAAAGGAAAAAAATTGAGTTCACTCTTCGATAATTGGTTCAAACAAATAGTTTTCTGAAAATTTGAAAGGAATCTTTTCTTTTGTTGATGAAGCAATGAGGGTATGATGATTCAGAACGAGAATGAGAATGAGAATGGTGTAGGTTTAATGTACGGAATCACTGACCTCGACCATCCACGTGGCGAGGATGTGTGGTGGGTAGTTAAACATCTGTTTGGATGCTTCCACTTTCTTTTTTTTCCCGGCAAACGTATTTTCTACTGAAAAGAAATAATTATTCAAAAACATGAGAATTTGATCAATAGTTAATTTTTTTGGGAGTCAGGTAATTTAATCAATTTTTCGGTTGAAGTTTGAGCATTCATACTTATTCAAATCTATTTGAAATAATCATTAAGTTTAAAAATTTATATTTGAACTTAGTTCAATAATAATTGACCGAAACTTCAACGTTGTTCTCAAGCGTGATTTCGTGTCTAAGAGTAGCATTCTTGGGACTAAATGTATACATAAACTATATCAATGATAATTTTTGCATATAATAATAATATTCAAAAATATAATAATGATATTAAAAAAATAAAATACATTTGTAAGAGACAGTTTTACAGTGAGACGGAGCATAATTTGAGCATTGACGATTTAATATTTGAGAAAGGGTGGGTTTAGATTTGTGCTGAATTGTATCAGTTTCATACATAAGACCGTCTCATACGAATTTTTGTCATAAAAAATAGAGTTCACCATCAACTCGATTGACGCAGCGTAAATGTATAAACAAGCAATCTATGGATAAATCTATGAAAAGTGTGTTCTTCACAGTAGGAAAATTCCCAAATTCAATAATCAAAATATCAAAGTCCCCTAACAAAGATAAACTGGCAAGTTTAAGTACTAACAGAAAATAAAAGCCCACAACAATTGGGTCCAAATAAAAGCAGTAAATAAAATAAGTCCAATAACTTAAACAAGATCAATCAGCCACGTTTACGATCCCACCTCTCCATGAAGGCTAAAACGGTCTCGTCTCCATCATCCTCCCCGGGTTGGAAGCGATTCACCCTCGAATCTGTACCGGTCTCGTCTCCAGAAGAATTGTCCCCAGCAAAAGGAACAAGGTGCTTGACGTTAAACACGTCTGTAGTACGAATGTGACTCGGTAACTTCAACATGTAAGCAATGGGATTAATCTTCTCGATCACCTACAGAGGACCAATCTTACGAGCAGACAACTTATTATACTCATGAGCAGGAAAAAGATCCTTGTTCAAAACAACCCAAACGAAATCGCCTACTTCAAACTCAACTGAACGAAGCTCTTTCTCAAAAGCGGTAGGAGAATGAAAAAGGACCTTCGGAGATTCAACGGGCATTGGCGTAGATGGGACTGAGGGATAAAGAATGACTTTAGTGGCCCCAAACAGAAAACTGTATACATTCTGATGGCCAACATGAGAAACGTGGCGATCATATTGCCACAGGCAACCCAACAGGAGATGGCAAGCATCCATCGGAACAACATCAAACCACATAGAATCTGTATAAATAGTACCAATGGAAAACGATACAAGCACACGTTTTGCAATAGTAATAGTATTTCCATGGTCCAACCACATCAAATCATATGGATAGGGATGAGCTTCAGGTTTCAAACATAATTTTTCGACAGCATCAGAAGCTATAACATTCTCACATGCACCCGAATCAATTATATAACGACATACCTTCCCCTGGATAGTGCAAGTGGAAGAGAAGAGAGCATGACGTTGAGTCTTATCGGGGACCTTAGGAGCCAAACAGTTGAGGCGCAAAATCAAAGCAGTGCCAATATCCCCCGTGCAATGCTCCTTCGGAAAAGTATCAGTATCACCGTAATCATAAAAAATCGGAGTGGAGTCAAAAACAACCTTTTGGTCATCGGTAAGAAGAGTGCCGCGCACCCCCTGTTTCGGGCAAGATGCAAAACGGTGGCCCGTTTCACTGCAAGAATAACAACGTGGTGGCTGACCGGAGCGAGGCTCCGTCACCGGCGGAGGTGGAGACCGGCCGGTGGAAGGACTGGTTGACGGTCTGCCAACAGAAGACGCACTGTTCAGCGTCGAAATGGGCTTCGCGTTAGAAGGGAAAGAACTCTGACGGGCTAGCTGTTTCTCCAACTGGGTTGCGCGCTGGTGGGCTTCAGAAAGGGATGGTGGGCCCAATAAGTTAAGAGTATCCTACAAATTGGGCCGCAGGCCTGCTATGAAATCGACCGCTAACTGCTCCTGAGAATCAGAAACTTCCATGCGTGCGATCAACTGGTGGAATTCTGCCGCGTATTCCGCAACTGATCGGGTACCCTGGCGAATATTGTGGAGAGACTGAAACAAAATACTCCAGTAATTGAACGGCAAAAATTCCCGTCTGAGATGCTTTTGGAGTTTCGGCCAAGAAGAAATCTTCGAACGGCCTTGGCGGGCGCGGGTGTTACGAACCTGTTGCCACCAGGCAGTCGCGTCGCGATGAGTCCAACGCGGCGATCTTCAGGAACCTGTTTGAAATCCAAGATGTCGTCGACGATATGAATCCAATCGAGAAACTCGGCCGGGTCGAGGGATCCCGTAATTTCGGGATTTCGATCCGAAATCCCTAGTCCCAACGTGGTGCGCCGCCAGGTGCCGGAGGAGGATCGCGTTGGTGGTGGTTAGCGAAAGGATTGATCATGGAAACCGTGTCTTCTTCGTCATAAACACTTGAGAAATCACCATGGTCAAACGTTGGGTTGTAATGGTTTCCACGGTCAAACCGTTTATGTTGATGTGGTTCCCGTTGTCTGGGTGAGTCAACAGCAGCGGCTGCAATTATCGATTCCTATTGAACGCGTAAAGCGTCGACAGCCTGGGTAAGAGCAAAAATCTGATCACGAATCTCCTCTATGGGATCGACCGCACGTTCCTTTCCCTTAGCAACTTTGGTGCCAAATAAGCAATCTATGGATAAATCTATGAAGAGTGTGTTCTTCACAGTAGGAAAATTCCCAAATTCAATAATCAAAATATTAAAGTCCCCTAACAAAGATAAACCAGCAAGTTTAAGTACTAACAGAAAATAAAAGCCCACAACAATTGGGTCCAAATAAAAGCAGTAAATAAAATAAGCCCAATAATTTAAACAAGATCAATCAGCCACGTTTATAATCCCACTTCTCCATGAAGGCTAAAGCGATCTCGTCTCCATCATCGGTTTACACAAGTTTTTGTCTTGCACTAATGCCCTCAACATATTTGTATTTCCAATTGAATCCCTGAACTTTAGTGGAGTGACATTACACATCCAACCTTTTAGTTCCGGAGGGGAAAAATCATATCAAGAACAATATCATATATTATACATACGATGTAGTATTAACGAGATTTCATTGTTGGATACAACATAGAAAAATTGCAAAATTAGTCATGTCACTATTAGATATTAGACATACATTCCAATCCAAATTCATTTAAGATTCAGGTTGTCTTTCTCATAGTCGACCTTTAAAACAGGAAAATAGTCTACAATAGGAATACAATCTCCAAGACCTCTCGATCTGGGTAAGTACAACACCAACTACAAATCGTATAGGTGAATTCTCCCTAATGCAGGCACTAAAACATCATATTTGCACGTTTTATTGCAACGGAAACTCACTATTACAGTGCAGGCAATGTCGGACTCCTTCCAAAATGAATCGGAGGAACAACAGATGCTTATTATTATTATTCATTGCTAGTCGCGTCTTCCTGTGGGGAAGTGTTTCCATCTACATGATGATAACAAAAACGATTCAATTACTTTTGTCTACATGATGATAACAAAAGTGATGCAGGATGCCCTAACATAAGTCCTCTAGTTTCATCTTCATTTATTTAAAAAAAAATGAAGAACAAACTAAGAAACTGATGCAATCTTAAAAAAAAGCATGATCCTCAGTGAAAACTTGACAAAAGTTAAATGTACCTTCGCCTTCTGAAGGAGCATAAGGAGACTTGCGATAGCGTGTTTGCTGCTGAGTTGGCTAAATTATCATATACAAAAGAGAACCATGTGTTATCAGAGAGACAAAGAAGGTAAAACAGATGCATCTGAAAGATTGAATTATATTGAAGTAAGCAATATCAATATTCTATGTTGCTTCTTCTTATATGTTATAACCACCTGTAGCTTTGGCCGGAGAGCCTCCAGTGGTCCTTTGGGCTTCTCTGCACCTTGCTGTAACAATAAAGAACAGATGAATATCAAGCTTACCACATAGCACACGAGTCCTACCGTTACGAGATTTATGTTAACACAAAAGGAGTGCAAAAACAAAATGAGTACCTTTCCCAGAGCCCAATCAGCAGAATCAAAATAGGCGCGCTCATGATCCTGACATTTCATTAATGAAAGATTATGACGAATACTCCAGATTTTTGACAAAAGTGTGAAAGAAGATTATAGTACCTTAGAAATCAATGGTGGTTTCTTTGGCAATAATCCACCATATTTCTTCTTTACAGCTGCCTCCTGCAAGAAAAAACATTCTATGTTTGTTGAAGACAAAGACAAGCTCATATAAAACTTTTCCCAGAAAAATATGTAGAAGTATCCAAGAAAACAGAAAGAGAGATTGGTACACTACTTCCTGCTTTGCTGATGGCATGGAGCTGTTAGTATCCTCCATAACAACTTCTGCTTGCTCTTTTACATCCTCGGAGCCTGACATATTTCCCACACTACCAGTCTATGAGAACATCCTATAAAAATTCAACCCCAAGTATCATCAGATGACAACACAGAAAATTTGGTAACCCCACATTGAAGAAAAAGCATATTGTTTTGGTAACTAAAGCTTTATTTTTTTGTGCGACAGTCAAAGCATGGTTTTCCAAAAATGCTTAGCCATGAAGTTCAAGGATAAAGAAAACTGGAGGAGTTTTCAAATCTTAAGTCCATTAGAGGGATATATATTCTATAAGTTCACCTAATTTTAAATTAGTCCATAAAATATGGCAACAGACCTGCACAGCTGTGTATATTCCTATTGAATCATACCAAATAACCTTAATTTTTATTCTCGAAGAATCCTAGCATCAGCTACCTTTAATTCATTGCACTTAATACTGAGAAACGATCCATTAAATCTTAACTATATAATCAGTTTATGCCAGATAAAGAGAACAACATAAACAGGCATGAAGTCAACTACCTATACTGCAGAGAAATAACTTCCCTAATAGCTCTATAATAGAGAACCATTCTGTTTGTGCTGGAAAGCAGTATAACTCGTGCTATAAAAATTAAAGCAAAATGTGCAAATTACTTTAACTAATCATCCAAAATTTGAATACAAATCTAAACAAAATGACTCTGCAACTTCAACATAATTATAATTACAACACTTGCATCTCAGAAATTCACTACTCTGGCGATTCATTTTAGAAAATCTCCAATCACCAATACTGTTACAGATCTCGATATAAATCATGAAAATTCTATCAGCGCAGCAATGCGTTGAACAAACAAACCAACGGATTACGAAGGAGAAGTAAGAGATGGAAACAAATTACAGTCGATCAAAAACCGCTGATGCACAGAAAATAGGAATTCAAATCTTTCAAACTAGAAAAAATTAATCAGAGAAACGAATAGGAAAGAAGTGGACATGAATTACCTGAGGGGAAGCAGGAATTCGAATCTCCTTCTACTGCAGATCGGTTGTGAATGGCGTATGAATTTCTTTGCGTGTATCAGATAGATAGAAGAGGGAGACCGAGAAACCGTTGCCGACGTGCAGACTGCAGAGCATAAAAGAATAAATTACTAGAGGGTGGAATTACGCGCATGCCCTTGAGTTCTTGTAATTACGTTCATTAAAGAAAAGAATCAACAATTTAATTCTATCGCTTCAATTTTTTCGACGCATCGAATCAAAAATTTAATACTATCATTAATTAAAAAGTGATAACAACTTGTTTGAATAAATATAATAAAATTTATATAATTCGACTAAAATCTTGATTTGTTGAAAATTTACTTGAGGAAATTGGAAACATCAAAAATAGGTTACATAAATTACGCACTAGAATCTCAATTTTGATTAAAAGATTTAATATGAAAAAGAATTTCAAAACAAGTCAGATATATAATGAATTAAGTAAATACTTGAAAAATACTAAAATGGTCTTAAGATGACATTGGATTCTAAACCAGTTAAAACCACAGTACAAAGAGTTGAAAATGAAAGTAGGATCATTATAAAATAAATCCATTCAAACCACAGTACAAAAAGTTGAAAAAACGAAAGAATGAATTCTAGGATCATTATAAAATAAATTCATTCAAACAAACATCAATATACTTTGACCGCAACGTTTTCAATCCAATACTTACTTGAATGTAATCCTACTAATATTATAACAACGACTAGGATAATTATGTGTTCACTGCTCAGATAAGGACAGTATATTTCTAATACCAAATATGTTATCGTTCGCAAAGAGAATCTTCTATATCAAACTCCAAGTGATGCCAATTTGAACAAAATCTGGATATTTAAATTAAAACATGATTAAATTCTCACAAACCACCTCCTCAAGAAAATGAACAAAATCCGCCCAAGATTAACAAAATTGATCTCAACTCAAAGATGATATACATACGAAACTACAAATGACACACTAGATACACGTACAACAACAGAGCTTAGGGACACGATGGATAATCCCGAATCTCACAGTTTCTCGGTGATGAGAGATGCAGCCAGAGCAAAGCAAATCGAAACTCCACCAACCAAGAATCCAACGACACGTGATTGTAAATTAGCTCTAGAGTGTACCTGGCTGTTACTTTGCATCATGGTACACTTTCTAGGTTAGATATCAGAAAGGATACAAACTTTCATCTCAACCACTACACTTTTTAGAAGAACCTTCTTCTGAAACTCCAAGTTGCAGCTTGATATGATAGCATAAGCACACCAACATCAACACACATCCCTAGCCCTATTCCCACCCCAACTCGCACACCAGCATTGAACCATGAAAGCTCACCATCACCACCAGAGTACATGTCCTCTGAGTAGTAGTTATGCATAAGTTTCCATTCCGAATCATGGCCTTCCCTATCTGCCTCCATTAACTGCAGAAAACCCAAAATTCAGGTAACTGATGCTGAAAACTAAGAGGACAATAAACATGTAGCTATGGTGTTAACTTTGTTCTTTGTAAATACTCCTAACGTTTTATTGAAAGATTTCCAAACAAGATCAGTTTCACATAGAAATGTCATCCCAATGGATTTACAAATACTTAGAATTATTTAAAATGGAGAGATTTCAAATCCTCATCAAAACTGTCATTTGTGAAATATTTCCTCTCTATAGACTCTCTTCCCTTTTCTCTCATCTAAGTATTTGTAAATCCATTGGAGAGTGGTGATTTGTGTGTGAAATCCATGGAATTCAAATCCATCCATCCAAATGGAGCCCTAACGTTTTTGTAAAGTAGTCCAAACAAGATCAGTTATGAGTAGAGGAGTCATCCCAATTGAACAAATATTGAATTATAAAAAGTTAAAATCCCTCAAACTAAGTTTAATATATGTGCCCAATTGAAAAAATAGTTCTGTCCCATGCTACAATTTCATATATTAAAACATAGATACAAGCAATGGATAGATAACTCAAACAATTAATCCTTTTAGGCAGGGACTCAGGGTGTTCAAACACATCTGTCTGCTCGCACAGCCTCCATTGTTTAACATCAAAAATGATTTCAATGATACTGAGTAGATTTCAGAAACAATCTAGAATATATTTAGATGGCAGATGCAATATCTTAAATTCCACAGCTAATATATGCCAACAGTTTAACAAAGCATTATGAATGAAACAGCACCAAACCTACTCCCAAGCACTCAACCTGAATCCTTATCACATTTGCATAAAAATGCCTGATATAAATTAGCTTTTGCATATATTAGCTGTGGAATTTAAGATATTGCATCTGCCATCTAAGTATATTCTAGATTGTTTCTGAAATCTACTCAAATATTTTTTTTATGTTGGGTATATAGTTCGGCTCCAGAAACTTAAGTTTGGAAAGTTCACAATCAAATATCATGAACTCCTGATGATATCCTAGTTATACTATAAATGAGCATAAACCTATACTCGCAGACACGCCCATAGGCCAAGTAACAAGCGATATAATCAGAAACCAACAATTTAAAACTATAAAAGTGGCATACTACCTGCAAGCTTTGTGGTCGAACAGACCCATCAATCAAACTCCTTTGATTCTTTCCAATTTCCTCATTCTCTGGTATCGCATCAAGCATCCCTTTCCTCAATGCTTTTCGTCTTGGAGTAACTAAAATGGTCTCTGTCAAAATAACTGGTATTCTAGAGCAACATCCAGCAACATAAACTTCAATTGAGGGTGAATTAATCCCAATATTCCGGCGAAAAAATGCTGACCTACAATTGGACGCATAGCAATCCATACTCCACCCACTTTTCGAATCATTCTCCACTGCAGCCGCATCAACCCTCTGCAACGAGCCGCAGAGAATCAAATCCATGTTCTTCCCTTCTTCATACACCTCAAATTCCAATGGACCCGAAAATCTGACACTATCTGTGTTGATATATGTGACGTCGGAGCAATCCTTATCCACACGATCGCGACGGAGCGTAATTGAAACGGCGTCGGATGAGGGGATACGAGTACCGTTTATCTCCAAAAATACGCCCGATTCGCGGCGGAGATAGTACAGAGTGAGGTGGTCCGGGAGGTTTTCCACCGCGCAAGGTGCAATTCGCACGTAGAATAGTCGAATTCCCAATGCGCCACCGCTGAAACTCAGGGTTTTGTAGATTGAATGTTGCAATTCGTCATCATATTTGTCCATTTCCAAAACCCTGAGTTCCGAGGGGAGTTCATAAACGAATCGGAAATCATGTTGGCGACATTCAAACAATTAGTACAATTCTGGGGATTAGCATTAGGGTTTGTAAAAGCAAATTTGAAACTGAAGAGAACAAGAGAAAGGTGGAGCGAATGACGAGGGGAGCGCGTGTGTTCAGACGCATCCATCGCGAGTAGAAAAAGGGGGTAGAGGCTTGAGATCGATTTTACAATTTTCTGGTATGGGCCGTATCAGTATGGCATGAGAATTAATTAGTATTATATTTTAAAAAATTATAAATAGTGATTAGAAAGAGTTGTTTATTAGTATTTTATGTGATGAAAAAAAAAAGTGATGGATAATTGGGGGTATAAAAGAGTTGTTTATTAAATTTTATGTGATTAAAGTGATGTGATAAAGTGATAAAGTTTTTAGTTTCTGAAAAAATATTAAAATTTTTTGGAAATTTTATTACTAATTTTTTTGAAAAAAATTACAACTATATACAAAGATTTGAGTTCAAATATTAAAAGTTTTGAATTAAAAACGATTATCATATTTTTTAGTTCAAAATTTTCAAATTTTCTGCAATTTTATACCTGATTGTAATATTTTAGGTGACTTTGTAGTTAAATGTTTTTTTCCCTTATATTTTAAGGAAAATAGTAAAATAATTTCAATTCTTATGCTAATAATAATCAAATATTATACAAATTTTCAGATCAAACTTGCTCATTATACGAGGTTGATGTCCATAAAATTTATAAATTAATATAATTGTTTTTAAAAATTAATATTCATAACATTTAAGTGTTATGATATTGATTCATAATAGTATCAATTAATAAGTTTTACTCCCTCTATCCCATATTTAATGGAACTCTTATTGTTTATGAGAATTTTGTGATAACGTGATAAAGTATTGGGGTAAAAAGGGGAAATCAACTTTGTTGAAGAGTAGATGGAAATATTTATTAAAAGTGATAAATTGATAAAACGTTGAAGGTATGAGAGAGTGACTTATGATAAATAAATGAATGTTTGAAGAGTGTGAGTTAAAATGAGTATTTCTATTTTAAAAAATGTTACATTAAGTTTGGGATAAAAAAAAAAAAAAAGAGTTCTATTAAGTACCGAATGGAGGGAGTATAATATTAATTTATAAATATAATAATATAAAATTTATATTATTAATTAAATTTTTCGAACCCCTAATCTTTATGTTATGTATAATATATGTGTGTATTTGTATTTGACGAGGAGAGAATGAGAACGGATGAAGAGAGTGCCCAACTAAAATAAAATTAATTATAATAAGAGCGAAAATAATAATAAAAAATAAATAAAATGACAGCCCACGTGAACTTATGGAGCATTTTTTATATTTCTTATTTGTTAATTTTTCTTTTTGGTTGATTTATGGACGTTCTTGTCAATTGTGTTTATTCGCCCAACAAAAATATCCAGATGACTTATAAACCATTAAATGTTTATCATATATTATCCTCCAACTCCCAAAAACCCAAAAATAAAGAAAAAAATAATAATTTTATATAAAAAAAAACTGCATATAAAAAGCCAAAGTTGTGTTTGATGGCCCATAATATTGATTGCAGATTATATATCTGGCCATTTCTTCTCATACCTTAGCTTTGACATAAAGTGAAGCTCGACACTTCAATATCACAATAATTTCAAATAGAAAGATTTAATGACTTAATTCCCTCTAAGAAAATAATGTAATTAATAAAATATTGGATCTCAATTTACTTTTGTTGTTGGGTTGTCAACGAGGTTTTCATATTCTAAACATAATTGCTTTTATTGTATACTTAGTAAAAAGAATATTATTAATGTTATGATTTAAACTGCAATTATAAATAAATTGAAAGAAAATGAAATTAGATAACACAAATTTGGTTACCCAATTCATCAAGAATAACTGTATGTGAGCACTAACAAGCCAGAAGATTCACTAATATTTCAATGATAACAAATACAATGAATCAAATATGTATTTATAAATGAAACTTAGCCAAAATTCTAAAGGTCATTCAAGTCGAATTTTTTAAAAAAGTCCCCATAATTTTTTTCAAAAGTTGGGACGTGAAACAAGGATCAAACTCATTAACCCGACAATAACCAAAATCAACTGGTACTAGTTTAGTTATTTTATTATATCAATTATTATTATATCGATCAACTTATGCTAAGTTCAGAAAAACACATTTCAATTCATATGATTACAATTCCAATTTTGACAAAAAATCGAAAATACAGCTGTGAAGATGAATAGAATATCACCGTTAAATTGGTGATTTGAGAAATCTATTATTAATAATAAGCCGATTCCAAATACAACAACTTTCCCCAAGATCTGAAATTTACATGGAAAAGAATATAAAATATATAAATACATTAGATAAAGACTAATATCTATTCTTTATCTTTAATATTTCTTATTTGTTATTTTCAATGTCAAGGCGCGTGGGGTGAAGGACACTGAGCTTGGAACGAAGAAAAACTCAAATGCCGGACGAGGGAGACTCTTCGTGAAGATGTACGCTATCCTCCAAGATGTGAAGGAACAAAATAGTAGATAACTTCCCGTAAAAGAAGCCGAACTCACGAACAAAGTGATAGTCAAATCAATATGCTTGGCACGCTTTTTTCTCCGGGCAACGAGGATTACGGCTTAAAAGCGAGCACTCTTATTGTCACACAAAAGAGTTCGGATAGAAAGTTTTAATGACTTAATTTTCCAAGAAAATAAGATTAGTGGCCCAAACCAATTTTTGTTGTTGCATTGTCTAATGCGGTACTCGATTCAACTGCTTTTATTGTATACTTAGTTGGTTGTTTATTAGCGGATTAAGAAACAATTTCCCCAATTAAATAGAGTAACCATAAAAATGGAGCAAGCGAATTCGGTCAACACCCAACAAATTATCGGAATAACCCAAAAAGAAAGATCGGCCTCTTGTGAAGGAGAGACCATAGTGAATCGTACCCTTGACATAGCGAAGAATACGTTTTTATAAATAGAAAATGGCGTCGGCCCATTCTAATTGAATTTATTAAAAAAGGCCACAGATTTTTTTTTTTTTTTTCTTCAAAAGATCGGGGCGGGTGATGGTCAAACTCATTAACCCAAGGCCCCAACAAGTGATTTTAATATAATATCGTGGGATCAATTATTAAGTTTATAATCACCCAATCTTGAAAATAAAGAGACTCCCAAATGATCCAATGGATGGAAAAAAGCTTGGAGTCCAACAACTTCAATTTCGTTCAAGGATATCATGGGCATATTTAATACTTGACCCACAAATAAGCCAAATGGATGTATAAGAAACCTCAAGACCGAGGAAATAATTGGGACGCCCAAGATCCTTGATGGCAAACTCACGGTGTGTTGAGATATAAAAAGATTGCAACAACGAGTTGTCATTCCTGTAACAATGATATCATCGTTTTAGAGCGACAAATAAATAATGTAAGTGCCTCGATGAAAATGAAACACTTGAAGAATCACAACGACTAGAGAGAAAGCCAAGGTTGGTGAGATCTTTTCACTAAACCTTCGTTTTAGAACCAAAATTAGGGGCCTAATCGAAGACCATAGAGAGCTTTCTTGAGTCGACACACATGATCGGTAAATGAGGATCAATAAACCCCCGGGGTTGAGCCATGAACAACATTTGTCAAGAACGCCAGATTAAGAAAGCATTCTTGACATCAAAAGCGATTTTTCAGAGGCCAACTATGCCAAAAGATAAAAGCAATAGGATAATGAAGGTTTTTTGTTGTTTTGACAAATTGCCTGACTTATTATTATGAAAATGGGTTCACGAATTTTTGGAGAAGCCCGAAAGCAACAAAGTTTTCTGATTGCGTTCAATTTTTTTCATCGGATTTTGAAACTTCTGAAAAAAACCCATTTTTGGAAATGAAATAATTGTTGGTTTATCTTTTTGTACCAAATCCCAAAGTTTGATTTAAGTTGAGGGCATTTGAATTTTTTCTTCTTTTAGAAAAGCCACTCGTTTTCTGTAATTTTAAATCCACGAGGCTTCTTTTGGTGGAAATTACTTTTGGGATAAAAAATGGTTCAAAACATGTATAATTGTTGGGAATCTTTTAAAATGCCCTTTTTCATTTATTCAAATATATTAACATTGTTGACCATTGGGTGTGGCAGGAACCCTGTTTGTTTTGGTCCTCTGATAAGCTTTCTGCGTTTTTCAGTATCAATTTTCCAGGTATAACACTGACTTTCCATCCGATGATGAATTAAGCTCTTTGCACGGATGCGGCCGGTTCGAAACATGGGCATGCACTGGTCGAGCGGCCATCTATCGATCGCCTATGCTGGATGGATTTATTTTATTCATCAAGGATTTTTTTGAGATATTTGCGATGAAATTCTGTGATGAGGAGGTCGCGACAAAGAAAAATGCAGCAGCCCGAAATTGCCGAAGGATGAAGTTTCCCGAGGGCATCGAAGATGGTAATGTCTAATTCCAGAGACCGGAGGGCGAATGCTATGGCTCTCGGGGAAAAGAAAAAGAAAACTCATCAAATTGAGTATGGCGAAAATGAAGGTCCGAGAAGAGACAGATCAAAACATCGAAATCCTTTGTAAATGCTACTATAACCCAAAAAAATACATGGACGACTACGAGGCTCCAAATTTTGTTATCGGCATAATCCCGAAGGTATGGAAATACCCGACACCCAAAAAGGCTTGAAGTTTGCATAATTAGGAGCATAACCGAATAAAGAACCCAAAAGGTGATGAATTTTGCAAAAAAATCTTTAGGAAGCCCATTGATCACAAAAAAAAATTATGCAAATGCCTCAAACCGAGAGAAGAAGGTGCATGGGCATGAAATAGCATGGATTTTTAAATGTGACGATGCTTACGCTCATGCTCGGCCATTACATTGCGGAGTGTAAAGACAAGACAAACGATGAAGTATGCCATTAAGATTCATAAAATTCCGGACTTTAGCATTAACAAACTCGGTTCCCCATCACTTTGAAACACCTTGATTTTACGATCAAATTGATTGCGGGCAAAGGTATGAAACTCGAAACCAAAATATCGTAGAATTAGACTTAGACGCAATGGATAAATCCAAAGAAAATCGAGAATAATCATCAATAAATGCAACATAATAATGGAAACCATCAAATTGGTAGAAACAGTCATTGAGGACCCCATAAATCACAATGAATTAAATCCAAAACACAATCAGCACGTTTCTCATTCAACTGAAAAGATAATCTCTTGCTCTTGGCCAATTGACAAGAAGAGCGGAAAGACACTTTTAGGATTGAAGAAAAAACAGATGTAATGTATAAATGACCAAGTTTGTTCAAGAAAGAAATAATAGAATGTGGGACATGCCCCCCACGTAAATGCCATAAACTAAAACTAGTCTTCAATTCTTTATTCCTACAAATGACAAACAAAGCCTAATCCTCGATCAAGCAAATATAAGCCTTTGTCACACCTTCCTTGTGCCAGGATTTGCTTTGTCACTTTCGCTAATAATGGCAAAAACTTATCGAGAAAAATCACATCGACGGAAAATCGGATGTTAGTTTACTGATAGATAACAAATTTTTAGTGATATGAGGAACCACTAAAACATCCAGCAATTGCACATCTGCAGACAATTTACTAGAACCAATATGAGAAATATTCAAAGCATTGCCATTACCAACAATGACTGACCCATTACCAGAATAAGGCTCGTAAGTGTCCAATGCAAGAAGTCGATTATTCATGTGAGCAGAGGCACCGAATCAAGATACCAATCGGGAAGCGTAGTCCCACATTTAAGGATGTGAATGCATTCTAAGTGTCTTTGAGCCAGAGAGATGTGTGACGAGCATTGAGAAAACCGACACTTATCCGCATAATGCTCCCCGAATATCGACAACGAGGGATTTTGGACGCCCCATTCAGTAGAACCTTGAAAAACCATTGGTGAAGCGTAGTTGCCGCGGTCTTTCCCACGGTTGCCAAAAAAAATTACCACGATTGCGGAGAACGCGATTCTTTGCCCAAATCCTTTGCATGAACCTAAATCGAAAAAAGTTGCCACCCGATGAAGATGAACGGCCTTGACCACGGCCTTAAATAACGATCACCCGTGAATGCACTTAGGGAGGAGAATTTTCCATAGACGGAAGCATGGACTCATACCGTTTGGCTTGGCTCAACAAATCACTTAAACGAATAGGAGTAAATGCCATTCGAGTATCCGCAAAGCTTTCAAATTGGACACCCAATCCACGCAAAACCCAATGACTCTTTTTCGATTCAATAACGGGACAACCAATAGCATGCAATTGATCACATAATGACTTAAATTTCTTACCATACTCTTCAAACACTAGAATCACCCCCGACGAAGAGAGCAATTCCTCGTTTAGTTGATCTTTGGCGAAAATCTTTCCAGGAATAAACGCCCTCGATGAATAGACCACATAACGCATTTTATGTGGTGGATTCGAAACAAAAATTAAACTATTTAGCGATGTGTAAACACAGAAGAAAGACATTTTAATTATCCTTAATTTTCGGGCAAATTCATAATTTGGATTGGTAACCAACGCCCTCGGCAAATTACGGCGGTTTTAACGGAGGAGAAATTTCGAAGCGTCGAACAAAAAAATGAATGAATAAAAAAAAAAAAAAACACTTTCGACCATATGCTCAATTTATTCGGACGCCATGGAAGGTAATTCGAGGCGCCCAATTTGATTCCGCAACCATGTTGATCATGGCGGTGAAAGAAGAAATCGGTGGTGGTTGTTGTGGGTGCCGCCATTGCGCGAGAAGATGAAGAAAACGAATGATTGCGGGAAGATGAATATCTTGGATTTATGGGTGGTTGAGACGGATGGGAAGAATAGTGGTTCGGTAGGATTGGTTCTTTTTATATATGGGGAAATTTTTTGAAAGGATTTGTAGGGGTGGGAGATGATTGCAATTTAGAGATTTAGAGTGGCAATGTATAAGGCAATATATAATGGAGAGAGGATGGCAGTAGAGAGAGATGGGGATTCACGCCAATAGAAGAAGACGACGACAATATTAAGATTTAGGATTTCTATGTAACCTGTTCTGATACCATGTGAAGATAAATAGAATATCACCGTTAAATTGGTGATTTGAGAAATCTATTATTAATAGACCGATTACATGAATACAACAACTTTCTCAAGATACAAACAGATTTACATGGAAAGAATATAAAATATATAAATACATTGGATAAAGACTAATAACTATTCTTTATCTCTAATAACAACATTTATTATTTAGCAATTTAATACAAATGCATGGTAAAAAAAGAAAAAAAAATGCAAAAAGTATTTCACCATGCCAGGTTGGACAAAATGCATGAAAATACTATGACCTGTTACCATTGTACATCAACACGTCGACGTTTTAAGCTTCACGCACCAAAAAGCTCCTGGTGTGGCCCAAGCTGTAAAATTTAGAGGTTTATTTATATTCACAATAAAAGAAAAAAAAAAAGCACTTTAAATAAGCTGTGTGTAAGCCCATCTTTTGAGCTTAGTAGTTTTTCACTGATGTCACATTCGTTCAAGAGAAACGTAAACTGCTTCTCCTTCGGCCTATACATACACATGTACGCATAATTTAGAGAGAGAGAGAGAAGAGAGAGAAAGTGTGGAAGGTGGGCAGCTCTTTTCTCTCTTTCATTTTTCTGCAATTTTTCATAATTTGTATTCTAATCTTGTATTTTTATTTATTTTAAGATAACCCCCCAAAAAAAAAGCTCATGATTCTTGCCTGTTTCCTTGTTTAAATCTCTTTTTTCTTCTATACTTCACTCTCTCACTCTTAATTTTTGTAGAAAGATTATCTCTTTCCTCTGTTTTCTGATCATAAGCTACATTTTTTCAGGCAGGATTAAATCAGCTGATAATTGCAATAGGAAATGAAGGTTTGATTACTAGTTATCTTTTAAATTGCTCTGTTATTTTATTCTTATAATGATGGGTGTTTGAATGGTTGAATTTTCATTTTCTGTGGCATGCAACACTTTTTTTTTTTTGCTCTGATCTTTGTCTGGGATTTTGTTTTGGGATCTGAAAGATTGCTTTTTTTGGTGGAAAATAATTGTTGGTTTCCCTTGGCTGTATTGATTCTCTGGACAAAGTTTGTTGCAAGTTGCAACTCTATTTGTTTTGGTCATGTTTTAGAAAATCTGTGTTTTTCTGTAATTTTTCCTGTGTTTGGTGTTCTTATGATGTAATTTACTATTGGGTTGAATTAAATGGTTCAAATCATGTATGATTTTTTAGAATCTTTAATTTATGCTCCTTTTTCATTTATTCAAATATATTAACATTTTTGGTTAATCTTTGTGCAGAAGTTTGTGTTGAATTTGGATTTGCAAGATGACAAAGAGCAGCAAAGGAGGGCCTTGAAGACAGTATCAACCCTTTCAGGTATAACACTGGTTTATGTATTTATTTTAAATCCATCATATTTTAGGTGAATTTAGAAAATTGAATTGGTTATCGTTGGTGTTTTTCTCTAATTTTTCCGTCTATGCATTGAACGTGCCTAATTTGATGTTTTAATATTCGACATGTCTTCAAGAACAAATTTGTATTGACTATATTGCCCTGTTCTTATGGGATTATACATGAGAATCTAGACATACACACAAATGAAAGCCTTCTTTTGTAATTGTGATGTGATAATTATGATTTCAAAGAAAGAAATACAAAGATTCCGGGTAAAAGGTAAGTCGTTGGCAGAAATTAAGAGCTTTGTGCTATGAAATTAAAAGGCCATGGAGATGCTGGGCGTTTTCTAATCGTCTAATCTTCCATTACTGCATAGATAAGGTTAGGTAATCGGGACATGCGTAAGTTACACTCGTGTGATCAATGTGTGCATGTATGTTGACCAACTCGTAGACGAGTTCATTCACGTGTTGCTTAATCTTGTTGTAGATACGAGTGGCCATTGTATACGTGCAAGAAAATGTAGATACGGCCTAATCCTCATTGACCAATTTCAGCTATTCTACCCGTATTTAGCTCTTGCATCTTTAATGCTTGTGTTACATTGTAATATAGAATGAAAATTAGAAAATTTGTATTTTTTTTCCATATAAATGCAATGTGGGCAGGGGTAATGCAGGTGAATTTGGACCGTATGATTTGATAAACGGAAGTTGAGATGACCCGAGACGACAATGTCTCTTAGGAATAGATAAGTGTATTCATGTGTAGAAACTAAAAATGGTGGTGAAGAATTTTCGACATACTTAACAACCAAAGATGGCCTAACGAAAGCATCTCTCTGTATACTTGCTACCATCTATATAAGTCAAATCAACGGTTCAGATTTACCTACCTACCGATAGATCTACTAGGCGAAAAAGACATAAGTTTAGTGTTGAATTATTTTAGGATCATAAGTCCTCAAGACAATAATTGCATCTGGTTAATTAGTTCAGCAATCTTTTCACTACAACAGCACATAGCTTAATTTCCTTAAACTACTCATAAAAATGGTTTTTTTACACTTGAAGCAATATTGATTCCTCTGTCTTATTTGGATTATTTAACAAGTTTTATATCCTTGATTTTCATTTTAGGAATCGATGAAATCACCATTGATCTGAAGGGAAAGAAACTAACTGTAATCGGAACAGTTGATCCGGTGACCGTTGTGAGCAAACTGCGCAAAAAGAATTGGCCCGCAAACATCATATCAGTGGGGCCCGCTAAAGAGCCCGAGAAGAAAGAGGAGCCCAAGAAAGAAGAACCGAAGAAAGAGGAGGCCAAGAAGGAGGAGGCGAAGGAAGAACCTAAAAAAGAAGAGGCAAAAAAAGAAGAACCCAAAAAAGAAGAGGCTAAAAAGGAAGAACCCAAAAAGAAGAACCCAAAAAAATCGAAATCCCTCCAGAAATGTTCATCCCCACCGCAATGCAGTATCGGCCCTATAGGCCGTATTATCCTCCGATGAATACGTACTACCAAGTGCACCACAGCATGGAGGAAAACCCCAACGCGTGCGTTATCTGCTAGAATAATCGTAAGGGCGTTAAAAAACTTTTTTGCTCGATCGGTTTTAATATAGAATCGACAAAATTAATGTGTTTTTGGTATTGTATATAGAACTTAAACAATAATAATTTTGCTCAATATTTTTGTCCCTAGACTAGTAATCGTTTTCTCAATTGGTTGAATGCTTTGCTGGAAAGGTGATTTTGTGAATGTACTTTGCATGCTTCTTTCCTCATGAAGACAAAATTTTTTTAGTGGCATTCAAATGGGGGATGCTTGATAAATGTTAGGATAAAATTAAATACCTACTCGCATGTGTAAGCTTTAGGTATATATTTGTTTCCTTGTTAGGGAAAAATGTGCAATTATTCTAGGATTATTGTCCCATTATGTGTCTGATCAAATCACTGCAAAGTAATACTTACGTAAAAAACATACTAATACTAATAATAATAAATAATTTTGGTTGGTTCATGATTATAAATTTTGAGTTATATATGTTTGGATGTAAACTGTAATTATAACGAAATTAATAGGAGCAAAATTAAATAATATAGATTTGGTTACCCAGATCGTCAAGAATGACTATGTCTGGGAGCACTATCAAATCAATAGATTTTACTAATATTTTTTGTGATAACAAATAAAATGAATGAAACATTTATAGGCAAAAATATGCCAAAAATTTAAATGTCTATTCTGGTCGAATACTGCTAAAAATCCCAAAAATCCAACAATATAATGAAACAGGTTTAATTGAATTCCAGTGTTTCTATTCCAAGTCATGATAGTAGTGCTAAATTTGATGAATATGCGAAATTCAATTATTTCTGCTCGTCGTTATTCAACGCTTGAGACACGGCGATGGCGATGGCGGCGGCTTTCAGTTATGTGTATCCTTGTAGGATTTTGACTAAACACAGAAGAAATTCTTACATTTTTAATAACTTATCTATATGATTTGATCAAATGCAATCTTCAAGAATACTAGTGGGTGAATTTGGTAAAAGGGTCACTTCATCTTTACAATGGTTTAACAGTACAAAAATCCAAGTATTTTATTTTTTAAATTTTGGCTTAAACGGATTATCTACAAAAATATAATTTTTTTTTTTAGTGCTCGTTCCTTTTACCAAACGATCTCCAATAAAGTATATAATACTTTGATTTGATTTTGAGCCTTGAGCTCATCAGGTTCCACACGATATTCAATTATACAGATAATTCATTTACCACAAATCGAGTTCCACACGAAATTTATATTTAAAAAATATGTGAATTCTCCGATATATACACAATTACAATAAGAAAATTTAATTATAATTATTATGTATGAAATTAATTTCCCTTTCAACAATGATGCATAATTTGGAAAGGGTGAGTTGAGATTAGTGGGTACAAAACATGGTCGGTTTAGTAGGGCATATGTGTGGTTGAATTAAATCCATAGGGATGGGTCATATCATTTTTCATCCCCAAAAAATACGAAAACGACATATGATTCACTTCATTGCATAGGGACAAGCCTGCTTTACATTTAATGTTGCCATGTCAGCATTGATAAGACTGCCCTTTGATTTAAATGGTATTTATATGATTATCCCTAACCATACATTATTTGTTAGGTGTAATATATGTTTTGAACTTATCATAATATATACGAATTCCATATATTTACTAATGATAATATTGGTTCAAAATTCATCACCCACTATACGCCTTAGATTGAACATTTACGTGCGAATCGTTTATAATAATATTTTAACTTGTTAGATTTCAATATGCTCGTAGTCCTCAGATGAGATCTCTATTATTTTTTATTTTAATGGGACACTTTTTTAATTAATTAATTAATCAGAGAATAGTACATTGATTATGTATGGAAAATATAATTATTATTGAGAATTAGTGACGTGGTATGGTGTCAAATCAGTGGCATCCAGCTGATTGTACCCGTGTGTCACATTTATCATTAACACAGGCTTAGTGTGTCATATTTATCATTAAACATGCTTAGAACAATAATAGTTACTAATTAGTCTATATAAAATGTGAAAATGCTTGTTTAAAGTCACAAAAAGATAATGACCTTTTAGCTCACGAAGTGGTAGCTTAGGACATCGACACATATACTCATTTGTGTTAAGAAATGCTCATAAATCTTCAATTTTTTAAACTTGTGGTTTAATATGTAACCAATTTATAGATATGTATCTTATTTGGATAAAAACTTTCTAAATCTCAGTTCATAATGAAGTTGATTTTTTCAGTATAACTGTTATGTGTAAAAATTATCATTATTATGCATAAAAATAATTATTATTATGCACAAAAATTCTCATTGTTTAAAAAATATTTTATATTTTTAAACAATGAAATTTTTTTATACATAACAATAATAATTTATACATATAATATTGATAGAATTTATGTATAGACCTAGTTCATAGGGAGGTTGTTCCATTATTTGAATTTAGTAAAAATATAGGTAAAAAAAGTCTTAATTATTTAAGTGGAATAATATATACTTCTGTTAAATAAAATATTGTAGTTCAGTCCTATATGTAATTCCATTTATAGTCAATCGAATTTACAGTTGGGATGTCATATTTCAATTGATTTTGATTTTTGCGTTTTATATTCTTTTAATATACGTAACTTGTCAATATTTGACACACATGTGACATGACGTTTGAAAATCTAATTGGCAAAATCAATGGCCAATTACTAATTTGCCTTGCAAAAATAACGTATGAAGAAATTGAACAATGGACTTTTGCAGCACAATTATATAAATATGTTTGATTTCTGAATGCTTTTTGTATGGGCTCAAGCCCAATTAACAAACTACCTTTTGGGTCCTATTCTATTTTAAGCCCAGTTATTTGGGCTAGTAATCAGAATCTCATTAGGCCCCAAAGCCCATTACCCCACACTAAAATGATAAAACATCTACAAAATAAAGTTACAATTTTTTGGTATACAACACATAATTAATTCTTAATTAAATTAACCATCTCAATTTCACCTATGAACAAATCCTTAATCTCTTGCAAGAATTTTGGTTCACAGCTTTTCAACGAACAAGAGGCGAGCGAGGCGACATTATACTTCGAGGTGAAGACGGCATCGTTTCATCGCACATTAACGAATTAAAACTTAGCCTCAAATTCTTCTTCCACGACTTTTTCACAACTTGTCTTTTTCCTACAAACTTTCGGATTCTCCCAAGAGCCACTTCCAACGTGTCATCGTCCATATTCGCAAAACAAACCCTAAACCACCCTGGCTCGTCGCAGTGAAACGACGATCCAGGGGACACGTTTAGCTTAACATCATTAATGATCATCTTCCACAAAATCATTTCACCATCAAATGTGTCCTCTTTCAATAGTTGTCTCAAATCCATCCAACAAAATAGGCCCGCATTGCTTTCCAAACATCTTATTCCAACTTCTTTGAGCCCTTTCGTGAACATCGCATGTCTATTCGCTAACCTCTTCGCGTTTTCTAACAAGTATTTGTCTGTGAATTCATCATCGGAGAGCATTGATGCTAGCAAATGTTGTGTTTGGGACGATACAAGACCAAAGCTAGACATTTTACGTGCACAACTTACTACCGCATCGTTGTAGGAGTATAGGATCCCAACCCTAAATCCGGGGAGCCCTAAATCTTTCGACAAGCTATAGATTACGTGAATTAGGGCACGGTCACATTCGATTTCTTGAATGATTTCGGATATGCTAAGGAAACTCGAGGCATTGAACACGGTGGCCGCGTAGATTTCGTCGCAAACAAGGTGGATTTTGTGGTGGTTGATGAAGTTGACTAGGGTTTTTAGTGTGGCCTTGTCCATTGTTGTACCTAATGGATTTGAAGGGTTTGATAGGATTATGCCTTTCACATTGATGTTGGCCTTTTGGGCATTTTCATATGCTTCTTCGAGGGCTTTTTCGGTAATTTGGAAATTGTTGGAGCTTCGGCACGACACGGCTAGTAGTTGCACACCAGTTCTCCATCTCAAATCTCGATTGAAGCTGTTAGAATCATCACATCACAATATAAGTATATATTGTTTATATTTGAAAAAAATGTTAAATGAAATTAAAGACTTAAATAATCTTGAGTAGCAATATATGCAACTGAACTAAAATAGGACTATATATAGGAGTATTGCTAAAGTATCATGCTATTACTTGTATAGGTAATACTTCAGAGTGAATTATATTGCATCATTAATTACAAAAAAAAATCGAGATTTAAAAAAAAAAAAAAAATTACTATAGTAATCAAGAAAGGTCAAAGGGGCGTGTATTAATTGAAGATAATAGGAAAAGATAATGGAAACTAGTACTCCAAATCAAGTACGACTTTTGTAAAAGGTCTACGCTGACTAGATTGAGCGACATGTTTACTTTTTAAAGTATTTTAAAGGTCAATTCCTGATCTATATTTTGTGGTTGTTCATGACTCGTAACATATTTATCTTTTTTTTTTTTCATAAAAAAAAAAAAAAACAGCTGTCGCTCGTAGGGTTGGTTGTTGAAAATAAGTAGTTGACCGTATTAAAAGTGGTAGAAGTAGACGTTTGTCTGAAATTGCAGCTCACAGGTGGGGTACCACATGCAGAAAAAATAGTACTTCTCCCCCTCGATAAAGTTTCTGAAAATTGACACTTTTGCTTACGTGTACTGCTTGTGAACTCGAAACATTCTCCAAAGAGAATTCCAGTATTATGCAAAAATTTAATGTGTCTCCCCATTTTTTTACAATTTTAAATTTACGAAATTCATGACAGCCTTAGAATAAAATTTTGCAGAAGATACCGCGTCCATGATTATGTGTATGCACGTACTAGGAAGAAATAATAGAATGTTTGTTGCGTTCTTAGATTTATGTGCAATAATCTAGCACGTACGCAACTAGATATAATTTGTAAATGCTATAAGTCAAGTAATTAAAATACATTCCAATCTCTATATTAATTTATTATATATTTATATTTCATCTATACTAATTTCTAGTAGTGTTGTTGAAAATTACGACTTAAGAGGCAACGGAAGCGTGCAAAAAACTCATTGACTTGTGACGATGTTGAAAAGAATTATAAATCCCATGATGTATATATATAATATATCTGGTTATTAATTCATCAATATATTCCACGAAGAATACACGTGGAAATAATTAATGAGACCAACAGACTATGTAGGTAGAACAAATTAATATCAAACCGTGTAAGGTAGAGAGTATGTGCGCGTGTTCATAGTGTTAATTTTAATGAAATTAAGGAAAAAAATGATAAAAGAAATTAAAGACTAAATTAAGCAATAAATAAATAAAAATGTGGACTTACGCAGGATAATAAGGAGAAGGGACTAAAAATGCATCTCCAGGATCAGCCAAACAGGACATTATAGTCTCACTAGCACCGGTTGCACCACCAGCCATTACAATACGGTCCGGGTCAAAACTAACCCTTCCACCTCGTGCTTTTTCCATGAATTTTGCAACCGCCTGAAAAAAATAAATTTAATTGTACATGTAAGTAAATATTTGAAATATATATTATTTAATTTGTTTAACTTCGCCAGAAAATTATCCAAGTCTGTCCTAAATCAGGAAAAATGAGTATAGAGTAGTGGCAGACTTGGGCCGGTGAGCGTAAAACTTTGTCACAACATAATAACATGAGCCAATTATTTCATGAGATTAAAATTTAAAAATTTGTTTGTATATATATATTATAATTAGAGAGTCGATGTTTATAATACATACACTTCTAAATTGAGGCAAGCCGTGGTAATCTTGAAACAATGCAATATCCTTGAATGCATGAATTCCTTCACGGTTGCAGATGGATGCTCTTGGATTTTTCTCGATCCATCCTTCAATCAAGTCGGTAGAAAGCTGCAAAACATATAGTACATGTTAGCGAGTGTTACTGAAATAATATAAACGAATTAAATTCCAAAGTTTAGACCGTTAGATAAGATGAAATTAAGTTGGGACTTTGAGATGAGATGAAATTAACCTGATTTTCAGCAAGGCCCATTTGGATGACTCCATTAGGGTTGTTTGAAGGGTGGAAAGGATCAATATCATATGCTTTCCATCCATCAAAATAAGGAGAGTTTTCACCATGTTGATCACTAGTACACATCTTTGACAAAACTTGCCTCTCTCCAATATTCTTGATACCTTCCATTTTTGCAGTATTAATTTAGTGATGATGATGGATAAGACGTTATAATATATTGATCTTCTTTACTGTGCGTGTTTCGAGGTGGGGTTGAAGAGAGAGAGAGAGAATGAAATAAGTATGAGTTTGGTAATGAGGTGGAAGGGGGCATGCAGAGGTATATATAGAGGAATGAAGGAAAACATTTTAGGAAAAGTCGGTTCATATCATTCAAACATATGGAAAAATTAACTGCAAATTCACGAAACTAGATCTTTAGTTTTCTAACATGTGTATTGAATTGGTCAAATTCTTCATAAGTGCTTGCTTTTTTCCAAAAAGTCCTACTACCATTGATACACATTTGGGATGTCCATCATTTGGGCTTGGACAGCTGTGAAAAATGATCTTTGAGAGCGGTTATAACCGCTCTCCAAGTAACACCTGTCCAAGAAATCGCACTTGGACAACGGTTTTTAACCGCATTGCAAGTTTTCACTTGGAGAGCGGTTTTCAACCGCTGTCCAAGCATATACACTTGGACAGCGGTTTTTAACCGCTCTCCAACCCTTTTTTTTTTTAAAAAAAAAAATAGATTTTTAGTCGCACTTGGACAACGGTTTTTAACCGCATTGCAAGTTTTCACTTGGAGAGCGGGTTTTCAACCATTGTCAAGATATACTTTTTGACAAAATTTTTTAACCGCTCTCCAACCCTTTTTTTTTTTTTTTTTTTTAAAAATCGATTTTTTAGTCAAGATTTGGGCGGTTTTTAACCGCATTGCGATTTTCACTTGGAGAGCGGTTTTCAAATCAACCGTCCAAGATATACTCTTGACGGTTTTTTTAACCGCTCTCCAACCCTTTTTTTTTAAAAAAAAATCGATTTTTAGGCATGGACCCACCAAGCATCTCATATATAAGCCACCAAAAGCCACCAAGTCTCCCAATTAATTGAGACAATTATTCGCTCCCATGGGGGACCGAACACGGGACCTTGGGCGCTGGCGAGGGGATCAATTCGCTTCGCACTTACTTTCTTGCGTTTACTTAATGAAATTAATTCTATATGTTCTAAAAAACATTTTTTCTTACAATTTTTTTTTAAAATTCTTTATTTCAATTATATTATTTATTAATTCAATCACATTTTTATATAATAATTTTTTTATATAAATTTAAATTTAAATTCAATCACAACTTGTAATACTTGTCCTTCTAAACAATTAATACTTTTCTATCAAAATAAATAATATTTTTCTTTAAACAAGTAATACTTTTTCATCTAAACAAAGTAATACTTTTCTTTAAACAAGTTATACATTTCTATCTAAACAAGTAATACTTTTCTATCAAAATAAATAATATTTTTCTTTAAACAAGTAATACTTTTTCATCTAAACAAAGTAATACTTTTCTTTAAACAAGTTATACCTTTCTATCTAAACAAGTAATACTTTTCTATTTAAACAATTAATACTTTTCTATCAAAATAAATAATATTTTTCTTTAAACAAGTAATACTTTTTTCATCTAAACAAGTAATACTTTTCTTTAAACAAGTTATACATTTATATCTAAACAAGTAATACTTTTCTATTTAAACAAGTAATATTTTTCTATTTAAACAAGTAATAGTACTTTTCTATCTAAATAAGTAATACTTAGACAAAATTGAATTAATTTATAAGAATATTAAATATTATAGGTATTAATTTATAAGAATTAATAGTGATACAAGTTCGTAAGTGTAATATTATGAATTTAATAGTATGAACAAGTTTTACATAAGGGTTTGTGTTAATCTCATTATATAAGACGAATATTAAAAATAAATAACACGAGAATTTAAAGAATAAAATATTTGAATTGTACATAAAAAGAATTTACAAAACAAAAAAATAAAACAAAAAATACAAGCTTTACAAAAAAAAATAAAAAATTAATTCACTTGGAGAGCGGTTCATAACCGCTCTCCAAGCTTTTGACAAATGGTTCAAAACCGCTCTCCAAAATACCCTTTGCACAACTTATGAACCATTGTCTAAGCTTTGATCTTGGACGGTTTTTTAACATTTTTTTTTTAATAGAACCGCTCTCCAAGGGACCACTTGGAGAGCTATTCGAAAAAAGAGCTGTCCAAGTGGAGCTCTCCAAGCTCAAATGTGTAGTAGTGTACCTTCAAATTTCACCACGTATACATTGCAATATATTTATACCTACATATATATATTCTCTATTTCCTCATTAATTTTAGGGATTAAGATTTTGGTAGTCATGTAACTTTTCTTCATTTTGAAATTGATCCCGATTGTTTTGACTTTTTGATTTTGGTCCTGTAAGTTTCCAAATTTTCTGAAATTGATCTTTTTCACCTTCTACAACAGGTTAACAAGCAGGTAACCGCCACATATGTAATTATCACTACTACACATTTAAGCTTGCATACCAACTTGGGCAACCCTTTTTTCAAAAGCAGTTCTCAAGCTTCTGACTTGGAGAGCGATTTTAATTAAAAAAAAAAAAATAAGCGGTTCAAAACCGGCGTCCAAAGATAACACTTAAAGGGTTTAGAAATCATTGTGCAAATGTTTTAGACAGCGGTTTTGAACCGCTGTTCAAGGGCATAGTTTGGACAACGGTTCGGAACCGCTGTCCAAGAGGTTGGATATTAATTAATATATATACACCCAAATAGCGAACCAAAGGAAATTTCATGAATTAAACCAGCTGATATCGAAGTCCGGTCTCCTTCCTCTACCCTAAATTGAACTCCGCCGCGCGTTCTCCCCTTCCGCCGCCGCCATCGCCTTCCCATTAGCTCCAAATCGCGAACCGAAGGCCTAGCCTCCTCCTCCATCTCCCCCTAATCGAACCATCCGCCTCGCGTCCTCCCCTACTGCCACCGCCGTCTTGTTGCCAAGCTCCCCTACCGCCGCTGCCGCCTAGCTTTCTCCTTCCATAGGTAATTTTTCTTATATATATATATATATGTATGTATATACATGTTAGTATATATATATTGAATTAATATTGTGTATATGTATATATATGTTAGTATGTATATATATATTAGGATTAAATGTTTATATAATTATGTTTGGTTTGATTAATTAGCTAATTTGTTAGGATTAATTGTTGTTAGATGAACAATTGATGCTTGATTTATATATTGTTAATTGTTTATATATATATATATATATATATATATATATATATATATATATTGTGCTTTTTGTTTAATTGTTGTTAGTGACTTTGTTTAATTGTATGTATGGTGTATGTATATTGGTGTATATATGTATATCATGTATATTGGTGTATATATGTATATTGGTGTATATATATCATGTTGTATGTATTGGTGTATGTATATTGTTGTATATATATTGGTGTTTGATGCACTCAAGGTGTTTGATAATATGCTTGTGTGAGGATTTAAGCATAAATTAGTGTTAATTTATGGTCATGAACGAGAAAAGTCAACCAAAAAACGCAAAAGAAAAAAAGTGCTAAAAAGAAATGTACGACTTTATTGAATGTTGTTTTTTCTTACGCTTTATTAAATGTTGTTTTTCTTCCTTTTATTAAATGTTGTTTCTTCTGGTTTATTGAATATTGTTTATTTTTTGTTTATTAAATGTTGTTTCTTCTGCTTTACAGGATCATGTCTTGTTTGCCATATCCCGGAGATGATGGAGATGATGATGAATATTCTGATGGAGATCATGGCGCATATGATCATGGTGCATATGATTGACAGCATCCTGATGACTTGAGAGAGTGTGACACTGATGCTCCCACCACCACTAGCAGCTCCGGGGAGAAGCGCACTCGGGGTAATTTTATTACAATTGAACAGTTTGAAATCGATAAATATATTGATTGATCGTTGAACATAATTAAATACTATGTTATTGCATTTATCGTTCAATGAGTTTGGACAGGCAATAGGAAAAGAGAGTGAGTTGTTGTCCTTCTACATTGGAGCCGCAATGATCGGGGCGTGATCCTATCGTCTTTGCCCGGCCAAGGATAGCGTAGCCCCAAACCCACCTTTGAAGGAAAGAATATGGGACGAACTTACGGTACATTAATTATATATTTATTGAAAGTTGTAGTACCCTTAAATTTACTAAATTGTTATGTTATATGCGTATAGACTACATTCAGAGGTCTTGACCACACAAAGAAGAAGTAAATATTATCGCAAGCTGGAGTAATGGCCAAGAATTTTTGGACTTGGTTGAGAAGTAACACATGAGATCCAGAAACTGGTCTTTACTCGGCTAGTCGCCTCCGTGTCGAAATAACCCTATGGTGGCTCCATCTTGGGGAGGAGTTTGTGAGCAGAGCTATGGAGGATGATTTCCAGGTAAAATTGATCAATGTCATTTCCTCAATTTCTAATGCATATAGTTTTTCAGTGTTTATCATATTTCTATTATACTGTAGAATCGAAGTAATAAAAATCGCAATCAAGCCAAGTCGATGGAGACGCGATATCGTGGCTCGAACAAAGGTTATGCACGAATAAGAGAAAATATGGTGAGATCAAAATTCTAACTTTTAATTTTTTTATATATTCACTTTTAATATATCTAATAAAGGGACACGTTCATCACTATCGTAGAAAGAAGAAAGAAGAAAAATTGGAGAGAGTGAGCCTATTGTTACCCGTTTCGACTTATTTGGCACTACCGTAAAGGGTCGAGATGGGAATATTCACGATCTCGATTACCTGCCGCATCATCGAAGAAGTGGTAATCTATCCATTAATTTATCTTTCAATTACAAACTATTATTTATAAATAAATAATTATATAATAATCTTTTGTTTTTGTAATTCAGGAGCGTCTATCTCAGACCATGATGCCCGACGACATCCGCATTATCGTACGATGATCTGTTTGATTTGCTATAGGTCGCCGAGAGCATCCCTTAGCTTAACTGAAAGTGTCGGATATGGCGTGATTTAAGACATCGTTAGCGATGGCACCGGTCTTCAAGCCATGAATATGGTGGGTATACTAACGGAACAGGTTGCCAAGTTGTCTAAAGATGTGGAATGTTTGAGGTCCGAGAAGAAGAACGAGCTACGAGAATGTCGTCGAAAGTGGAGCAAGTTTTGAAACACAAAGGTCGCTAATGCTTATGTTTTCGACTAACCCTAGGGACGACTTTATTGAGGCACTTCAAAACGTCTATCGTGCATCGAGATATGCATGTCTCACATTTGTTTTAATTAAAGACTAGTGTATTAAAATTTTTTAACTAAATATCTTATTGAACGACCAACAACAACTTGCTACCTTTATTTGGAGGATCCCGACGGTTGGTAGCCACAGAAACGTTACCTACGACTCCCATGGAATGATTCATGGTCATCCCATTACTCCTGGTTTTGTGAGGGTCACACTTTCGATGTACCCGTGTCGGACAAGAGATTCAATGGTGCAAAACCAATCGATGAAGCCGTCACGGTCGAACAAATGGCTCAGCACTTTATCGAATGGCGAAAGCAACTTGGTCTCTAGCACCATGAGGGTAAAATATATGTTATTAAAGTCCATTATCTTATTTGTGGTTCTAAATAATATTGAAAATTAATTATAGAATCTGCCGACACCACAAATGCCTCGGAAGAAATCACCACAAAAGGCTAAAGAGAAATCGGGGGTGTCAAGATAACGGTCGGGGAGAACGAGGGACTCCAATTTGTGCTCGAAATTGGTTATCCCATGATTTGGAGACTTAGATCACGATGATTATGTACGATCTATGGTGCACGGATGGTATCGTCTAATGCTTTTCGAGATCATCACGGTTCCCATGCTTGCTCACTTTCATCGAAATATTTTCCAAGAATTAAATCGATGAGGAACATGTGTGCGAAGCCTTGAATGACGAGTGGTTGAGTGCAACCACCATAGCCCTTACCTCAGGTATGTGTTTACTAATTCTCAATATTCACTTTCTGTATAGTTTAATTTTCTTTTTAAATATTAATTAGTGTATATATGTTGGTTAAAGATATTTGGGTGAGGTATATCTCTCCAGAGATGTACGAGCAAGTGGAATGTATTCATTCATCTCCCCCCAGGTGTCTTGCATATTGGGTGATAGGGTACGGACCATGGATGGGTTAGTTAATCATATCTTTGAATCAAACGGGAAATGATCATCTCATTTTTTTGGCCAACAAATGTGGGGTGAGTGATAAACATTTCGTTAAAATTTGTATTCATGTTTATAATATTTGCACATATATATGCTAATTTTGCAGTTAATTTTAATATTCTCAATATAATATAGGAACAATTGGGTGTTGGTCGCCATACACATGAATACATTAAGTGTGTATTTTATGGACCCAGCTCAGGATGGAGTTTATTCAAATCGTCCTGATCTCGTTTCATATATGGAAGTGTAAGTTCATTTTTAATATTCTATACAATGATTTGTTTTACCTTTAAAATTATGCATATTTAATCTATTTTTATTTTTTAATTATAATAATAATAGTGTGATGACGATGTATCGGAGTCGTCTTCAGAGTCAAGGTTCAAGATCTAAGTTAAATAAAGTGAACTGGATTAACATTAAGGTAAATTTAATTTAGTAAATTATCAAATTAATAGGAAGAAATCATAATTGTAATACGTGATTATAATTGTTAATCAACAGGTTCCGAGGCAATGAGATAATGAACATTGTGGACATTTTTTGTGTTGCTTTATTGAAGATATAATCCGCGCTTCTCTAACGAACATTCATCTCAATGTAAGTCAATTTATCGATTTATTTAAATTATTATTGATTGAATAAAAATTCATACTATATTGATTGATTCGTTGTTTGCAGTTTGTCTATGAACGTGAGCTCAAGTCTTACTCTAAGAAAAAGATGGAGAAGTGGAAAAAATCGATTGGACCAGAATACCTCTACAATCGATTCTTATATTCATACGATATTGAGTGATCGTTGTTTGGAATTTTGGTAGCATGTAATTAAATTATATATTTGTGATGATATATATTTCATATTTTTGGTGTATTGGACGTATGTTTATGATTGTATGTTTATTTATTTCATGATGTGTATGTTTATTTATTTGATGTTTTGGTATATATATATGTGGTATAAGTTTTGGTTTATGATTTTATTATAGGATTTTTGGTTTATGGTTTATGGTATTGGACGTATATATAAGTTTTGGTTTATAGTTTTATTATAGGATTTTTAAAATATAAATTAATAATTAAAAAAAAAAAGATATTGACAAATTAATAACTCATTTGTCTATCTAACATAATAAACGAAATTATAAAAAAAATAAGTTAGGCAATGTTAATAAATCATTGTCCAAGCCCCCTCTTGCAATCTTGGTTGAAAACCCGCCCAAGCCCAACTTTTGAATGAAATTTTTTAATAGTTGTCCAAGCTTGGACATCTCTTACTTGGACAACTGTTATAACTGCTCTCTAAGGGCTTTTTTAACAGATGTCCAAGCTCAAATGTGTATTAGTGTATTTTGTTATTCCCTTTAATTTCGAGACGCCACTTGAAATTTTTTATTCCTAAGGGTATGTTTGTTTCGGGATTTAGGTGTGCGGGGGAAGTCATGACTTCAAAATCCTATGGATTTAAAAATCATGATGAATAGTAAATGTATGTGTTTGATTTGAGATTTTGGTAGGGTGAGATTTTTGCTTTATGTGAAATCAATATGAAATAGTGATTAATGTGGTATTATTATATTGTATTGGGTAAGAGAAAAGTAGGAGAGAGAATAAGTGGGTGGAAGAAAAATGGTGATATGACGAATAAGCGATACCTAAAATAAAAAGAAAAAACCTAGAGTCATAAGTACACAGATCGTACCAGAGGCTGGAGCTCCACTAAAAAGCTTGCTAGGGTAAAACCCCCCTTGGGGCAAAACCCCTAGCGAAGGGAAAAATGGAAACTACTCTAAAAGGGGTTACTTCGTAAGACGAAAGTAATCCTTATTCATATCAGAAAAAAACATATTACAAAGAAAACTGGGACAACCCCCCATCCAAATATAATCCGAGTGAAGTCTGGCAAGATGATCAGCAATGGAATTACCCTCGCGATAGATATGTGAGACGAAGGAGAGTTACATTATTCTGGCGCTCCTCGTGCGTCGGCCAACAAGCTTTGATACGCAAAAAAGAATGTCACGACCCGCGCAAGTAAGGACTTTGACAAAGAAGCTCACAATCCGATTCAACCCAAAGGTTAGTCCAACCTCTAGCACGTGCAAAAACAACCGCATGATCTGGGCAAGAATTTCAAATCCAAAGCAATACCGCTCCCCCAAAGTGATAAAGGCAAAGAACAAATGGCCCTGAGTTCTGAAAGTGACACAACCCGCATATATACGACCATCCTAAAAGACTTCCATCCACATTTAGCTTGTAACACCCTGAGGTGGGCGGCCTCCAAATGACGATCGGGTAATCAAAGGAGGTCTCGGACGCCGTAATATCTGAGCCGCCACAAATGGATAAATCCGAAGACCATGCATCGTACCAATCTTGAAGGATTTGGATCTCACGAACGAGGCCCGAAATGAGGACCATGCAACCGTGATGAGAGGGACGGCGTCCTCATGAAAAATTTTATTTCGAGTCGTCCAAATAGTCCGCATACGGTGGTGATGAAGGTAAGACGCCATATGTTTGTGATCTGCTTACCCGCACAACTTTGTTGAGCTGTAAAAAAGCAAAATTTGGAAAAGCCCCAATCAAACCAAAAGTGAACACCAAATATATCACAAATAGAGGTGAAAAGAGAACGAGTGAACCTGCACTCCGTCAGAAGATGCTCCTGAGTTTCCGGCGCACTCAAGCAAAGTGGGCAAATCGTAGGACCCGAAACTCCCAAGATACGATGGACGACGTCAGAAGTTGGCAACTTATTCCAGATGGCACGCCAAACAGTGGTCTACGCAACTGCGAAATGAAAGGCGCCCAGAGCCAGGGGGCCCAAGACTTCCTAAGGAGAGAAGACCGGAGGAGATCATAAGCCCGCCTCGAAGTAAGCATACCAGTTCCAGACTCCGGCCAGACACGCTGGTGGCCTCATGGATCGGGGTCTGCAGAATATCCAAGACCAAGTCAAGATGGGTCATGAAGAAGTAGCTAGTGAAGTACCAAACACCATCAATGAAATAATCCCCAACAGTGCAGTCGACTTGCTAGTTGTCGAGTGACGTCCAATCAACCAGTAAGAACCCTCATCAACTCTCCGAGCATTAGCATATAATGCCGTACGTATAGAAGAACGACACTGGACACTCTGAGGTTTACCGTCCCTCGTGAAATACTGTTCCCTGAGGAGACATGAAGTGTCATCATAGGAGGTAATGGTGTCTCAAGTCAGCTTGCAAATAAAGGAGGTGTTAGCAAGCCTGATCGAGCGAATACCGAGGCCCCCCTCGGTAATAGGAGCACAACATCTAGCCTAGTCCTCATTGTAGAAACCTTTCTTCAAAATGTCGCCAGTCCAGAGAAAGTTACGAATAGTCGTCTCAATCTTAAGCAACAGCGGCCTAGGCCACTTGTACACCATCATCGTGTGCACAAGAGAACTCGTGATTACACTATTGATATGGCAACGTCTACCAGCGAGAGAAAGGGACTTGCCCTTCCATCTGGAGAACTTCAGGATAACCAAGCCAGCAACAACCATGAGGTGACTAACCTTCGGAGAACCCACGAAAATGGGGACACCAAGATAGGTGAAGGGAAGAGAGCCAGTGGAGATAGACGTGCATATGCGTATGTAATTCCTCATGCGATCCGTCACTTTATCCCCGTAAAAGATCCTTGATTTCGAAGGACTATAGATCTGACCCGAGACACGACCATAATCATCAAGAAGCTGTCTAATGTGCCGGCCATTGGCCCAAGTGGCATCAAGAAAGATCAAGATATCATCAACATAGAGAAGGTGACGAGGGAGGCTACGGTGGACAGTGAGATAAGAAGTGGCAATACCATGATCAATCCAACGGACAAGAGCCTCTTTAGCAAGGCAGAAGAGGAGGGGGGAAAGAGGGTCCCCCTGTCGAACACCTCGGGAACAAGAAAAGTAGCCATGGGAGGTGCCATTAACAAGAATGGAGAGACGAGCCGAACGAAGAATGTGGGTGACCATATCAACAAACCGGACCGAGAAGCCCATACAGCTGAGGACCTGGAGAAGAAAGCCCCAAGAGATGGTGTCGAAGGCCTTGGTGATATCAATCTTAAGAGCCATGGTGCCATATCTGCCCATATTAAGACTGTTGATCGTCTCAGAAGCAAGGGCAATACAGTTATGAATACGTCTGCCCGGAATAAACCCGAACTGAGAGCCAGAGAGAATGTCCCTGATGAAACCACCAAGTCTGGTAGCAATGATCTTGGTGTAAACCTTGTAAATGAAGTTGCCCATGACAATCGAACGGAAATCAGTAACCCGAATCAAATCAGCAACCTTCGGGATGAGGGTGACAAGACAAGAGTTCAAACCAGAAGGTAAATCCAAGGAAGTGAAAATATAGGAGATGGCAGCAAAAACATCCTCCGAGATCACATCCCAGCATTTCTGATAGAAGAAACCCCCATAACCATCGGGACCAGGGGAGCTAGTAGGGTCAAGGCCAAAGACTGCATCGTGAACCTCATCCATAGAAGGAAGAGCCGTGAGAATCTCATTGTGGTGAGCAGAAACAGTCTTCCAATGAAAGGAATCAAGAATAGAGTAATCATGACCCAGAGTGGGATCCTCCTTGAAAATGAGCTCATAATAATCCACAATATGACGACCAATGTCAGAAACAATAGTGATGAAGGTGTTGCCAACCTGCACGGTAGAAATGGAAGCACTGGACTTCTTGGCAATATGTAACCGATGAAAAAAGGACGAATTACGATCTCCATCCTTAAGCCATTGCAGCCGATTCTTCTGAGCAAGGAAAGAGTGGCGTCGGGAAAGAAGATCATTAACCTTACCAACCTGATCCATCTCCCTATCAAAGAGGTCCTGAGTGTCACCCACATCAGTGATCTCCCTCTGAATAACATCAAGCTCCGTAGAGGCCTGTTGAAGTTCCGTAAAGACATTCTGGAATACCTGCTGATTCCAACCAATGAGTTGGGTCTTGAGACGACGCAGCTTCGAAAGGAACACATGAATCGGATCCCCCGGAGTAGGAGTTGTCCAAGTATGTCGGAACAAGGGGCCAAAAGCCTCATGAAGAGTCCACATGTCTTGAAAACGAAAAGGACGAGGAGCTGGAGGAGAGCCCGAAGAAGTGCGGAGACGAATAGGGCGGTGATCAGAGCAAAGCAATGGAAGAACCAGAAGCTCAACATTCTCCCAAAGGTCAATAAAGGCTTGGGAGGCAAGGGCACGGTCTAGCCGAGCCGTAACAAGACCCGAGTTACGCCTAGTGGACCAGGTAAAACGGCTACCAATAGGGTCAATGTCGAAAAGGTGTCAAGCAGTAATGAATTCCTGGAATTCCGTAGTAGGAGTAATAAGTGAGAGTACCCCCGACGAACATTCGTGAGCACCCAGAACTACATTGAAATCCCCCATAATGCAAATAGCCGCATCAGTGATATTAAGAAGATCAAGCCAAAGAGCGCGTCGAAGAAAACCAGAGTTCTTAGCATGAACAAAGACTAGGACCGAATCAACCAAACGGATGGCAACAAATTGTTCCGACATGGCCAACACAGTAGCCGTGGCAGCCAACTGTGGGCGGCAAAGGACCCATATGTTCGGCTTCATGTTAGCCCTTTGATTTTCTGCAAAGAATGAGAGGCGAAGCTTCGAAAGGAAATTGCGAGGCAGTCTACTGCTGTTGATCTTGGGCTCAAAGATAGCAACCCAATCCGGATGGTAGGTAAGGCAAATGTGATCAAGAACTCTCCCCGTTTGCTCGTTACCCAACCCACATGCATTCCAAGCAAGAAAGATCATAAATCACCCAAATATGACTCGTGCATCGGCGGGTTATTTTTTTTCTCACATTCATCTGCCCAAGAACTGTAATGAGACATACCTGTGGTGTCCAAACGGGGGTCATCTAGACAAAAAAAGGGGTAGCTGATGTCGAAGTCGCAATAGTAGAAGCCAAAGAAACTGACACACGACTCCGTGTATTATATGGGGCAGTAGGAGCCTGTTTCATTTTCGCCCCGCGCTTTGGGCGGCCTACTTTCCATTTGGGTTGTTGAACAACTTTATCAGAGGAGAGAGGGTCGTTGGGGAAGTTGTCGACCTCATTATCGAAATCAGAGGTTGTTTCACCCTCCCGTGGAAGGTCGGAGGGCATGAGCGTCGTGAAAGCATTGGAAGTAGGAGGGGGCGAGTTTGGAGTGATCGTGGGGAAGACAGACTTCCGTCGTGGGACCCGTTCAAAACCATCATCAGACCTGTGTCCATCCAAGGCAAAGTGGACGTTCGCATGGGCGGATCCATGCAAAGGAACCATATCGGCCGAGGGAGAGCGGACTGTGACAAATGGAGAAACTCTGAAAGTTTGGCAATTGGCGAGCTCAGCGATGCCTCGTGTGTATCAACATAAAAGCGGATCTGCGAGGGAGTTCGCGGTAGCGATGGGGCTAAGTGTAGCGGCGGCGGTCGGCGATGTAGGGGCATCATGATTGAGTCTTTGGCGATACTTGTAAAGTAAGAGTGGAAGGCTGCAATGTACCCAATGAAACGAGGGGGTGGTAGTGGCTGGTGGGAAGGCCTTTTGGACCCATTTTTTAGTGGTTTGGTGTGGCTTAGTAGTCGATGGCCCCGGCTTAACAGAGAGGCGGGTTTCGTCCGACCTCCGGTCGCGTTTACACTCGACGAAGCGTGACCAGCAGATTCTGGCGAGCAATAAGAAGGGTGACTCTGCGTAACCCAAGGACCGCGATAACCGCAGATTACCCCAATCGTTCATACATCAAAAAGTTTCCTTTTCTTTGCTCAGGTCGATTTCGACAAGGACCCTAGCATAGTGAAGCATTTTCTGACATCTTGTACGTTTATCTATAGCAACCACAGGACCGATGGCGGAAGCAAGAGCCCGAACAATTGGTTCATAAAAGTACTCCGGAGGCAACTCATAGATGCGGATCTAAACGTTGACAATCGGGGAATTGAATTTGTACGGATTAAATTCTGGGGTCCATCTCTGAAGTTTGACCGTACCGTGTTTGAAGGGCCAAATATGACGAGTAAGGATTCGTTCTTTTTCAAGATAGTTAGCCATATGAATGCTGTAAAAGCCCCTGCCCATGGGCAAGAATTGCCAGCCACCCTGAATCTCCCAAACCTCATTTATAGCAGCGCGTAGTTCCGTCGGGACATAGGTTCAACCTTAGCTTTCAATAGGACTCTAGCAATAAGTGAATTAGCATGCTCACGGACCCCCATTTGGTGAATATGATCGTCAATATTGACAGAAAGGTAGTCTCCCTTACGGATAGGTGGGGGTGTTATAATAGCTTGCCTTTTGATATACTCTCTCCACGTGGGCGGATGGGAACATCTCATGGCTTGTATCCTGCGTATGTGCAATGGGCAAAGACAACACTATTCAAATAGGGGCAACATATGAACCAAAAATAGGAGGAGAAATACCGGTGTCTTTGCGTAACATTAGATGTTCGCACCTCTCCGTGTTATGTCTTTGTCGAAGAAGCTCGAGGCGGATCACATTAGCCATGACCCGCAGTCGAAGGGAGGCGCAATGCCATCCCGTTGGACCCCTGCAGACCCCAAAGATGTCTTTTTGCCTGGTGGGTGCCTTTGTTGGTAGAGGGGGACAACATGGGGTTCTATCCAAGATGAACTCGCAATAGGTCGGCTTTGATAGGCGAGTGCTCAACTCGCAAAGAGGGAGCGAGAACCGATTACCATGCAATATAGAAAGTTTATTGTTGAATTAAGAGTTGGTATAATACCCGTAATCTAGGAATCTAAGGGGTGCTTGGTTCAAAGCCATTTGTACGCCAAGTGGAAGGGATTCCACAACAATAGAGGATGTAACGGAGACACGAAGTTGATTGGCGTGAATCATCAATCCCAATTTTGTGAACACCGCAAGTTGGACGACAAAAGAGCGAAAATGTGAATCGAAATTAATTGAGAGGGAGAGGAAAGGGATCGCGATACGTATATAGCGGAATCCGAAGAGGCTCGATTCCGTGGTCATGACGCCATGTGGACTAAACTCCTCAACGTTAGGGTTAGTGTTGTGCATAATCAAATTAGGGTTTCATTCATCAGCAGCCGCCATCATTGGAGATGAGTGATGATCTGGAAGGGATTGTGCGATCGCACCGAGAACGAGTGGGGATCATCACCATGCGATGAACGGCCCGAGTTTTCGGTGAGTGATTAGGCGTGGGTTGATTCCGAGTATCAGTCGTGATCATAGCCTCCAAGAAATTGGGATCCGCTAATTTGGCAAAGATTGAACATATGGTGCGGGCAACATCGCCCAATGGTAATGCCATGGCCGGCGACGGGTGGGGGTCCCGCCATGGCACCGACGAAGGAAGGTGTCGGATGGAATAGACGGAGGAAGGGAGATCGCACCTACCAGCGGTGTAATCGCACACACATTTTTTTTGTCTGTGATGATATGATTGTATTGAATTTTGTGAAAATAGATGTATAGATATATTTTATAGGAGTGGATTTAAAAACTGGATGTGGAAATCCTCAACTAGTATGTAACTTGGATCGCAAAGTCCTAAGTCCATCCGGGTGAGTCCCGAAACAAACATACCCTAATAATCTTGGACGGGTTTGTGGTCGAGTTTAAACAAATTTGTATATTAAATGACAAAGTAAATCAGGTCAGCTTACTGGGTCTAAACAGGCCGGAAAAAAAAATGCAGAAAACTACTATTCCCCAGTAAAAAAATACGCAAAAAAACTCCAAGACAAAATTATTATGACTATAAAAGTATAGGTGGCAATTCGAAATTAAAAAAATAAAATAATAATTAGGTGATTGTTACTTGTTTGGTGACCTGATATGACAGGTTAAAAGACCAATTTTAAATTTTTTGAAAATTTATAGGACCAAAATCAAAAAAGTCAAAAACAATCGGGACTAATTTTAAAACACAACAAAGTTACAGGACTACAAAAAATTTAATCCCTTAATTTTATACCATGACAAAATGGTACGTTAATATAGGTTCAACAGGAGACCTATATACTTCTATATGTCTATATTATATATTATGAGATATAAATTTTGCATGAGATCTAAAATGTATTCTCATCATATATGATTCGTGAGTTTATTTGATCCAATCAATGTTTTAAAGCAACATGTTTTATTCGATCATTTCTTTTCAAATTTTATCTCAAAAAGTTTTTCCACTTTTCTTCTTTCCTTTTTTGCCTTCACCTATTTCTCCAATAGAGATGGAATATGGATACTTGACTTATTCCAAATAAGGATGGATTAGTAAAATAATTTAAAGACAATCTATTCGATCTCTTTTCACATTTTATTTATTTACATATGTGTGTATGTATATATGGTCTAAAAAGAATATTTTAACTCCAAAACAAATGTTAGCTAATTTTTGGACTTGGATAGAAGGTAAAGTATAGGGTGAACAAAGTTTCGCACCGAAATTTATGAAATTAATTAAGGAGTATGATTTATATATATATTATTAAAGGGTATTAATTGTGATAACTGAAGAGTGTGACTTTTTTATTATAAAGGGTATTACTCATAACACTAAAGGGTAAGTATGACTTATATTACAACAGGGAATATTAGTGGTGATAACTGAAAAATATTACTCCCTCCGTCCACCAATCTTATGTCTGATTTTTTGACACAGGTTTTAAGAAAAAAATAGATAAAGTAAGAGTATTACTCCCTCCGTTCCGAAAGACTCTGTGCCAACTTTTCGGCGCAGAGATTAAGAAAATTTACTTTATGGAGAGTAGTAAATGTGTATGGGGGGAGGGAGGAAATAAGTGTGTGTTGTAAGGTTATAAGTTGAGAAGAGTGTATCTATTTTTTGGTGTGCAAAGTCTTTTGGGACAGACCAAAAAGAAAAGTGTGCTAAGTCTTTTGGGACGGAGGGAGTATATGGTATTGTGGGATCCATTTATAGATAAAGTGATTATTTGTGAGTAAAGTACAATGACATTTAAAATAATTAAGTGGTGGTTGGGGGATAAAGATAAAATAACTTTTGCCAAAAGTGAAATGTACATAAGATTGATGGACGGACGAATAAGACAAGTGTGCATAAAATTGATGAACGAAAAAAATAATTTATATTATAAAAAAATATTAATTGTGATTGGTGAATTATTATGGCTATAAAAAAAAACAGTTTCGAAACATACAACCTGAGTCGAAAGATTATTTCCCTTAGGTGAAGGGCCGGCTCTGACATTGCCTACAACACATAAAGAATTAAGAATATGGATCCTCTCCATTTCGTTTATGTAAATTTCTTGTAAATTTCGAAAAGAGAAAAACACAGAATAAATTAATATAAGAAAATATAAAGTGTGGGATCTCTGCATTGTGTTTTTCTCTCTCCGAAATTTACAAGAAATTTACGCAAGGAAATAGAGAGAATCTAAATCCAAGAATTTATGTAATTCTTTTTTTTCTTTTTTCTTTTTTCTTTTTAGTACATTTAATTACTAGGGGTGTTTTTCACGACACATTAATTGAAAAGACTTTGAAGAGAATGGTGCATGATCCACTCGGCAACTGCAAGTAGGATTATATTGCATGATTCATTACGACACCTAGCTAGCTAGCTAGCTTTAATTGGACGCGTATTGCACATACATAACATACACTCATACTGTAATTCACACTATTCTAGATACTGTAGGTTCTAGTTTAAGTCTAAGCAACATTCTTGCACGTTAGGTCAGTGTAACTGTGCATAAGTGTCACTTTTTGGTAATATAACTAATATTTTTCAATAAAATTAATGCTAACAAACTAAAACTTTTTTATGAAAACTTTGGAAAATGATTACTAAAAAATGACTTTTGAGCATCAATATAAGTGAATTTTCGAAAAATGTGCACACTTAATTAGATCATAAAATTAGCTAGCTAGCTAGTAAAATTTCCACGAGTTAATTAATTTCAAATTCAGAACTCAGGACAACTAGTATGTATATATAAAGTTAACCCCGAGATGAAGTGTATATGCTAGCTATAGGTTAGACAAAAGATAAATTGCGCTAGCTGTTTTTTTTTTTTTCCTGGGATTCATCTGTAATTAAATTGAACAAAGCTTAATTATCACAATAATTTAAAAACACGATGTTACAAATTAAGGTTTGTTTAAGCTCGTTTTGGTTGGGTTTGCTAATATACGAACTAAGATCAAGTTACTTGACAATATTATGCCTTTAAACATGTTTGTTAGTAGTTTTGCGAGGTACCACCTTTAAAATGTGGAGTATTATACTACTAAATATCAGTTTGACATATTCAACAATTTTATTATTTAACATTTCTCTGTTCATATCTGATTAATGACCTCATTTGTAAATTTTAAGAATGGAATTCTAGCTAGATTGCAGTAAATATAACATTTCGATCCAGAATACAAATCTTTATTGAATGATGAATAATTTTATTTAGTCTAACTAACTAGGTTTAGGGCCCATTTCGTGTATAACTAATTAACCTCCTGCATAATCCAGGAATATATTTGGTGCATTAGGTTTAGGGCCCCCTCCCATATTAAAATGAGTCAACCTCAAACTAACTGCTTAAATTATACTTTCTAGAACATGGGGTCGGGTTGGGGGGTTGCATTTCAATATGACGTTTGATATTGATAGAGTTTAACTTACATAACGTACCTATAACGAACATATTATAAGGACTTAATCACTTAATTTTTATAATTATAACTAAAAGTATATATAAAGATTTCACAAGTAAAATTTGAAGTAAAAGAACATCAAATAAAACAGAATGTTTAATTGCGGGCCCAACAAAAAGAAAAATAAATAAATTACAGAAACCCAATACTCCTATTAATTAATTGACATATAGAGTACAATTAAACCTAATGTTAGCAGGAAATATATATCTACCAATAATGAATTAATAATTGAGAGGTGAGTCAAACTATGAAATTATACCCTAACATGGAATATAAATGTGGGAAAAACCCAAATTCCAATTAGGTCGGAGATTTTTCTTTCCTCTTTAGAGCATATAATTTGGACGACCCTTTGAGTGTTCCAGAAAAATAAACTAGAAGTGTAGAACTAATCACATGCATTATTTGGTAAAAATTGAAAAAACGCTAAGAGTTATAAATCACTGCAAGAAAATGAATAATCGCCTATGAAAATTTTTAAATGGCTACGAAATTTTTCTACAAAATTAATTTGATCTTTAAAAAGTGAGGATTGCCTATAAATTGCCTATTAATTTTTATAATAATCTTTGAAAAAAATACCTACACAAACAATTATCTAAGCAAATATATTACCTACGAGCAATCTACATATATATTTGTAATTTTCGTAGGTAAACTTACCTACACAAATAATTTTCTAAGCAATTTACATTTTCGTAGGTAATTATATTTTTAATTTAAAAATAGTTTATATAATTAAAAAAAAATATAGACAAGTCGTAGTCAAGTTTTACTATTTAAGAACAAAATTATTTTTGCTGAAAATTTCGTAGGCATGTTGAAAAATATTGAAAAAAAATTATAGGCAGTGCACTATTTTCTTGTATTGAACTTATAATTCAAAATAATTCATATAAATTAGCATTTCCTGTTTAATTAAAATTGAAGCTACCCCGTTGACATTAAGGCGAGTTTTGCTAATAATAAAATGTAATAAATAAGAGTATATCACTTAAATTTTTTATTTTTTTTAAAAGTAATGCTCTCATGAATGGAGAAATTAGACTATAATATGCGCGGGTAGGAACAAATAAAATAAAATAATCTCTTAATTAATGTACCTAATGTAGCATTAAAATTTTAAATGCATCCACATAATGGATATATACTTATAATATGATCGTTTAATTTCAATGAAATTAAAAGAATTACCATTAATTTTATTTATTTAAAAAAAATTGCAAATAGGGACGCGTTTGGCAAGAGGGAATTAATGACGGTGATGTGTGCGTGTGGGGGAAGAAGGGATGATGAATGTGATGATGTATGTGGATGGGGATGGGGATATATTGGTTAAAGTCATATGGGACGGCGTATGGTATATAGGGTATGATTTGAATGCCATATGGGTCACCGTCCTACGCTTTGATGTCATTTATGGGATCATATTCATGGAGATGAGCACATACATTATGTATGCGTAATTTATTCCTTGTTTATTTCGTTTCTTCCCATTATTTTGGATCCAACAATTTTTCCAAATTTGTTCCCTAAACCGACACCTCCAACTCAACACATGATCCCAGCTAGGATGCATGAATACATGGAATGTTTGAATAATGCAGCCCGATATTGGCGTATTTCAATTAAAAATAATAATTATGATTTTAGGTATAAATTATTCGAATACTGCTGATCAAAGTGTCGGAACATAAATATAATACGCGCGCGTTTAAATTTGAAAAATTAATATTTTTTGCTTTAAATTTATTTTATTTTACATTAACCCTAACATCACTGTTTGTTAAAGTTCAACATGTATAATTTCTTCTTGCTTTGTGTTTGAGGTTAGTCTTCCTTCCGTAAAAAAAATATTAGTCTCCTTGTCTTGAAATAAATACACATGATATCTTTTATTTACTCTTGGTCGCGCATGAAATTCTAAAATAAGAGATTCATATTAGATTAGTTTATAATTGAGTTATGATTTGAAATTATATCTAGTATTTTGCATATTTGTGGTTTAATTATTTTATGCATACTTTTTACATATTGATTACGACTTTGTGATGTTGGTGATTATTTACATATTTTATTGGGATGTTTATCTTGCTAATTTTATATTTATTTAGGTGTTATATTTGCACATAAGGACGAAGATATGTATTGAATTTACAGGGATAATATAAAATAATTTTAAAAACTAAAGTCGTACCCTACCGTATTTTACCCAAAAAAAATTCAAAACTTGTGTTTTTGTACCCGTATTGTCGTACATGTATCTATGCAACCTAGCATCCCAATAATAATACTTGAATATATGTACTTATTACACCTTGTAAATAGTGCACAACTAATCATTTTCAATGATAATTACAAAAGTAGTACAAAATATGATACTTTTATAGGTTTCATGATATTTCAAAAACTATTATCACAAGAATCTGCAAAAACATCATGTACGTTGTGTGCATTATATATTTATAAATAATTACATGTCTCAATATAATAAATTATATGTGTTGTGCACGGTCAAGAACTTTGCTGCCACTTGTTCGCTAGACGGACACGTGGACCAATAAGCTGAAGGTACGCGCTGGCCCGTTAGACAGGTGCTCGCTAGCTAGGCGAACACCCCGGTCGTCCACTTGTGCTCGCCAGGAGCTCGCCAGCTCGGGCGACCAGAGAACATCAATGGCCGCCATACCAAAAGTATGCTCGCCCGGCAACCCAGCGGCTACTCACCAAGAAGGGCGAGTATGAGTAGTGGCCGAACAGAACGCCAGACGAACAGAGAAGGGAAGACCTGCTCGGTCCGTAAGGCGAGCATAAAGCAAGGCCCAAGGCACTTGGCCTAAGGCCGCACCTCCCAAGCGAACATGATAGCCTTTCAAGAACAAGCACACGATAGCGAGCACAAAGACCAGGTCACCTACTAAGCAATTACCACCTGGATGACAAGTCGACGACTTCACTGGCAAGCAAAGACAAATGTCAACCAGGGAAGCGTGGTAGGAAGCGTGGCAACACCACGTGCTCTTGCATGACGAGAAACCGTCAGCTCATGCTTGTCAAGGCAGCACATGCTTGTCAAACTTCTATAAATAGACCCTCAGAGGTCAGAAAGAGGGTTCAGAAATTTCCCTAACATCACCCACATAACAACTTATCATAAGTTTTTGTAACAGACACATACAATCGTGCTCGCCACATTGTACTTGTGCTCGCCACATCTCCAAATCACTAATAAAACAACCCTGACTTGGTACGCCCCCTGACGTAGTCAATCTTGACAAACTGGGTCACCAAATCCTTGTTGTCTTTTTATATTACAACGTGCTCACCAGATACATCGTGCTCACCACGTACACTCTGTGTTCGACACGTTGGATTTTATCTTGTTTAGTTGTCAGTCAACACAGCCACGACATATTTTCCACATAAGACGACTATCAACAATATGCCTAAAACACACTATAGAATGCACATTGTATCTGGTATATTTAAGATCTAATTATTTTTCTATATTATTTTTCCCAATAGTATATATATGTACAGGGGACGGACGCACGTCCAGATGTCTAGATTTTCTGCGTCCTTATATATTTTATATGTCAGTTTAATTAACAATGTGCTAAGTGGCCCAGTGGTAAGTTAGGCATGAGGCATCCTTAATGTTTTGGGGTTCGCTTCCCACCTCATATATCCACTTTATCATTTTTATTATTATTTTGCTCTTATATTACAATGTTAGTTTTGGGTTGATTACCACTTTATCTTTCTTATATATTTATTGTTTTATATTTGCTTATTGATATATAAGTAGAGTAATATTTATACAATGTTGTAAATTTTATATTTTATTTCAAACATAATTATTTCTAACCATATATTTTAATTAAATATATTAAATAAAAATACAACATATATTATATGTAAATTTTTGCGGGAGAAGGTCTCATGGTTATACGGTTTACAAATTAATAACACTCTATGAATTTAAAGTGTTAAAAAGTTATTCTCTGTTATGTCTCATAGTGAGCTAGATCATCTTATGCAAGACATACTTTACATTATAATAATTTGATTGTTATTATTGAATTTGAGATTAACTTTACTTTTTTTTTTTTTTATAAGCCCTGCCTAAATTTTTTTTTTGGGTCCGCCCTGTATGCTTGTATGTATATATGTGTGTAATTATATAAGCTTAGTTTAAATAGAATCAGTAAACAATATCAAATTTAGATATTTTCTTCATCGTGTATATAACTATATACCACAATAATGACTATATACGCGCTATTCAAACAAAATGCAATTTGAAAACATAAAATTATATAGGGTTAATTCTATATAAATACACGACCTTTACGCTCAGTATCAATTTAATCACAATTTTTAATATTTTTGTAAAAAGTCCCAACCTTTTATGATGTTTCAATTTGATACACATTTTTTAATTTCGGTCGAACGTGTTTTGTCGGAGCTGGTGTGTATATGCCAGGTAGGATGTCATAATGAATACCACATATTCATACTTATCCACGTTATAATAATATATATTTAAAAATAAAAAAAATAAAAAAATCAAATGAAATAAAATAAAAATCATAAGAGAAAAAATCTAAACATGCAATTAATTCTTGTCCTAAAAAATATTACTTAAAGATAAAAATAAAAAATCCTTTCGGCACCGCTTCGTTGCACGGAACAACCTCTTCTTCTCCTCAACAACCTCACTCGCTTTATCATTCTATATCTTAAAATTTTCTTGCAACAAATAGGCGCACATAATAGATTTTTCGTCAATTTTTTATTCATGTATTTCTGATTTTGTCTCGCTTTTTGTTAGATTTTGTTGCTGAGTTTTGAGTTGGAGGGCTTTAATTTTTTTTAACGCAATTGGAGATTACTGCAATTTCTTGGTGAAATATGTATTATTCCTTGAGGGTTTATGTTATTGTCATTGTGCAATTTATTCGTGAAAATTTGGGTGAGACTTCTGCAACTTGATTGAGGGTTTCTTTTCGTGAGCAAAAGATTATTCATTGGAGGAGGGTGGAGGATTCGGTGTGGTTGGGGATTACATGAGCAGGGATGGGACTGTGGCAGTACACGAGTTGGTGCCGCGGCGGGACGGTGGAAACATAATATTTACAATCAGGAACAAATTGGGAAAGATGAGCCAATTGAATTTTTACTTCAGATTTTATTTTATTTGGATTTTTAAATTATTTTTAATGTTATTTTTAGTTTCAACATTTTTTATTTTTAAAAATATATTATGAGGTGGACATTTTTTCTTATCTTGCTTCCAACATGGAATGCAACATGGCCAAATACACAAGCTCAGACATGACATGTCATCAATGGCCGGTTAGACTTAAAAAACGTGTATTAAATTGAACCTTTGTAAAAGGTTGGGACTTTTTATAAAAATATTGAAATTAAGTTGTGATTAAATTGAGACTGGACTTAAAGGTCGTGTATTTATATGAAATTAACCCAATTATATATCAAATAGTGGTGGTGTACGGTAAAAATGGTGCACACAAATACCTTTTTTATATCAAAATATAATTAGCAATGAAGAGGAGAAGGAGATTATATATACTTGTAAAATACATACAAACACGTCATACATTAATAATGATCTCCATAACAACGAGATTAAAATGACAAACTTGTGAACATAAGAAACGCATATTTCAAACGACACACATTCTAATTTGGTTAAAAGCGTTGAAATTATAGCTTGGTTTATTGTAGTTTGTTTGTGGTCCATTTTTAAGGAAACGTATATGAAGTAAATGGCTTCTTCTCTTCCTTTATCGATTTGGCATTTCACACTGAATTTTCATGATTTAACATAAAAACATGATTAATGATTGTTTCTAAGGAACACGTTTATTGGGAATATTAATTATTGTTTAACTAATGTACGTCTCATTTAATTATATTATCCTAGCTATAAGTCAGCCATGCACTACTCAAAACTTTGTCCTAGTGACCAAGTCATATCACTTATTAACACACTATCTAAATTAATTTTAATGTATATCCTTGCCCTGCGCAAATAAAATTTGAACTACGTAGTACTGAATTTTATTTTTTTATCAGAAAAAAATTATTACATTGAGCAAAGTACAAGATGTACATATATATACCGCACGAATTTTATAATTTGTTTAGCACGATAAAATTAGATTATAAATGAAGGCGTGCGGGAAAAAATTAATAACAGTAAGTACAAATACAAGGGAATAAAACTACAAAATAACAGGAGGCATATGATATTAGAGGATTTTATGATAAATAAACAAATAACATAACGTGACATTAAAACTATTAATGGTCGTTTGAATTGACGATTTGAGGGATGATTTCAGTTCTCACTACCTTTTAAGCTATTTTTTTAGTAATTTGACGAATTAGAAATGTGATTTTTCATGAATTTGAGATATATTTTATATTCTTGAATTTCAAATTTCAAACCCGAATGCAATCTAAAAGGAATGACTCATTACATTTCAACTAATTAATTAAATCCCACCGATTAAATGCAATCTTACATGATAAAAGAATGAGTGAGGTATTGAATTAAGACAAACATAATTAATTTATCATCAACTCTTAAAAAATAATGTCATTTTTCAACTTATGAGAAAATCTTGGGTTAATTTTCAACTACAGTCTTATGTTTTCATCGGTTGGTAAGATTTTTCACTTATATTGACAGATTCGTTCACATTATTAAGTCAAATGTATTACCAATTATATATAGTTACTATAACGAAAGTGCACGAAGAGATTATTATACTAATTTTCAAGTGCACGAAAGAGATATTATACAAATTTTCATGATTAATCATGCCAACACATATTCTATGTATTATAATTATACTCTATATCACGGAAATAAAATTTTGTATTCTTATGGAACACGAAGGCCCTGTGAAATTTTGAAGTTTGAAACTCGTTCTAGTTTGAATGAGTAACACTTGTGTGAATCAGGTTCACCCTATGAACCCTAATTCAATATGACCTGTTTCAATATCAGTCCACGCGCTTCGGTCTCTCTCGCGTTGTGCCGTCGCGCGCTTGTTCAAACCCACACGTTTTGGTCTCTCTCGCGTCGCGCCGTTGCACACTCATTTCAGCCCACATGTTGTAACGTCGCGCAGTCTCGCAGTCATTCCACGTTCATATATATAGCAGTGATAGTTTTTTTGAGTAACAGTGATAATTTTTTTGAGTAACAAACAATGATAGTTTTTCTGAGTAATAGTAATAGTTTTTATATATATCAGTGATAGTTTATGCGTAACAGTGAAACTTATTATAGCTAGTAACAGTGATAGTTTTTCTGAGTAACAATGATAATTTTTGGGGAAAAAACAATGTGGGAAAATCTTTTCTTGATCTCCAAGAAATCTTGAATATATACCCTATATTCTTTTCTCCATAATTAAAATATTCCACAAAAATCCCACCTTATCTTGTTATGGCCAATTTTTTAAAAATTAAGAGATAAGATTCCACCTTAGAAATCGTTCACACAGACGTATGTGGTCCAATGTCAACCATGGCAAGAGGAGGTTACGAGTATTTCGTCACTTTTATTGATGACTACTCGAGGTACAGTTATATTTCCTTATGAAGCATAAATCTGAGACCTTTGAGAAATTCAAAGAATTTAAGGCTCAAGCAGAGAATCATAGGGAAAAACGTATCAAGTCTCTACGATCCGATCGTGGAGGCGAGTACCTCAGCGATGAGTTTTTGAACTACTTGTTAGATGAAGGGATTGTATCCCAGCTGACTGCACCCGGAACCCCTCAACAAAATGGGGTTGCAGAGCGAAGAAACAGAACTCTTTTGGAAATGGTTAGATCAATGATGTGTTATGCGGATCTTCCCAAGTCCTTCTGGGGTCATGCCTTGGAAACAGCGGCTTACATTCTGAACTTGGTGCCATCCAAATCGGTTCCCAAAACTCCCAAAGAATTGTGGACCGGGCGCAAGCCTAGTTTGAGACACATGAGAATTTGGGGGTGTCCGGCCTACGTGTTGGACAAGGAAGCCGGGAAATTGGATCCTCGATCAGAATTAAGATTGTTTATAGGATACCCCGAGGGAACAAAAGGGTGTATGTTCTATGGTCCCAAAGATCAAAAGGTGGTAATAAGCACCCACTTTAGATTTTTGGAGGAAGACTATATGAATGAAAGAAGACCCAGAAGTGAGATTACCTTAAGTGAGCTAAGGGGGCTAACCTCATTGTCAACTGTACAAGATGATATACCAAATGATACACTTTCACAACCGGAGCCTCGTCGTAGTGGGAGGGTTGTGAGATAGCCCGAGAGATTCATGGGGATAGGAGAGTCCTCGGACTTGATTCCCGGACAAGATGAATCAGACCCATGGACATACGATGAGGCAATCCAAGATAAGGATGCGGTTTCTTGGCAAAAGGCAATGAAAGCAGAAATGGGGTCTATGGATCATAATAGAGTGTGGGAGCTAGTCGAACCACTTAATGGGGTCAAACCTATTGGTTGCAAGTGGGTATACAAGAGAAAGAGGGGACGGGACGGGAAGGTGGAAACCTTCAAGGCAAGGCTTGTGGCGAAAGGTTATACTCAGAAAGAAGGGATCGATTATGAGGAAACCTTTTTCACCTGTAGCAATGCTCAAGTCCATCCGGATTCTCTTGTCGATAGCTGCGCATCTCGATTTTGAAATGTGACAAATGGATGTCAAGACAGTTTTCCTTAACGGAAGTCTTGATGAGGAAATCTATATGCAACAACCTCAAGGCTTCATTGAAAAGGGCCAAGAACACCTAGTTTGTAAGCTCATGAAGTCCATTTACGGACTCAAACAGGCATCCAGAGCTTGGAACCAATGTTTTGATCATGTTATTAAGTCTTATGGGTTTGATCAAAATGAGTTCAAAAGTTGTGTGTACAAAAAGTGTGTCGGAACTGCATTGGTATTCTTAGTACTATACGTAGATGACATTCTGCTCATCGGGAACGATGTAAAGGTTTTATCAGACGTAAGGGCATGGCTTTCAAAACAGTTTGATATGAAGGACTTAGGGGAAGACCGGCACATCCTTGGGATCAAGATCACTCGAGATCGCAAGAAACGGATGATAGGCTTATCGCAAGCTTCATACATAGACACTGTCTTGAAATGATTCAGCATGCAGGATTCCAAGAAAGGCTTCGTACCTTTCAGGCATGGAATCCATATATCCAAGGAAATGTTCCCTAAGACACAGAAGGAGATAGATGACATGAAAGGTATTCCTTATGCTTCGGCTGTCGGAAGCCTTATGTATGCAATGTTGTGTACGAGACCATATATCTGCTTTGTCGTTGGCATGGTGGCAAGATATCAGAGTAACCCGGGAAAGGAACATTGGACGGCATTTAAAAACATTTTGAAGTATCTGAAAAGAACTCGAGATAGAATGTTGGTTTATCAGTCAGATAGTCTAATCTCCATCGGCTACACGGACTCGGATTTCCAATCAGACTTAGATTCTAGAAAATCTACCTCCGATAGTGTGTTTTTGCATGGGGGAGGAGCCATGACGTGGAGAAGCGTTAAGCAGAAATGCATCGCAGATTCTACCATGGAAGCCGAATATGTAGCTGCTTGCGAGGCAGCGAAAGAAGCGGTTTGGCTCAAGAACTTCCTAGCAGACTTAGATGTGGTTCCGAATTTGGCCAGCAGAATCACTGTTTATTGTGACAATGCCGGAGCAGTTGCAAATTCAAGGGAACCAAGAGCCCACAAGGCCAGTAAACACATTGAAAGAAAATACCATCTTATACGAGATATCGTTAAGAGAGGAGATATAGAGGTGGCAAAGATCGCGTCAGAAGACAACCTAGTTGATCCATTCACAAAGGGTCTGCCTCAGAATACATTCGAGAGACATGTGAAAGGAATGGGTGTCAAGACCGTTGTCAATTTGCTTTAAGTATAAGTGGGAGACATTATTAGGTTCGTGTAGGTGGCATTAGTTGTCATGTACTACACGAGACATGCTGATGTATACTTAAAAGCAGACTTTGAGTATAAGTGGGAGATTGTTGGATTATACTGGAAAGTATGCTTTTAGTTTGTATAATCAGACTGACTGAATTTCGGACTTATTTACTGATATAAATTATTTATCACTGATGCTTTAAATATCATCGAATGTTACATATATTTACTGCATAATTGTTCATTAAATAGTACGTGTTACATTATAGTTAATTTAGTGATACCAAGATCACAGAAGATTAAATTAACAGTTCCTTGTAACTAAAAGTACACCATTCACGACCTAGATGGAAATGAACAATCCATCGTGAAAGGTTGTAGTGTAAGGCTCATATTGGTTTGTCTTGACCAAGAGATTACACTAGTGCATGACTGATGCATTGAAGAGGACCTACAGGAGGACAAATTCTTCAGAACTAAACTAGGAAGAATTAGACCCCAGTGGTTAGTTATTTCTTAATCTTCGTCCCTTAAATAGGATTGCGTGTGGCTAGTAACTATTGCTTTGACTTATTATGGGAAGAGAATCAATGAGATTCAATACCCTATATCTTGGGCAATGTTATTGGTCACATGCGATTGCTAAGATTTAATACGGAGAATCGTGTGCAAGTACGCTTGTTCGATTTGCCCCCTTGGGAGGTTCATAAGTTTTATCATACCAAATCTTGCAAGTGGAACTAGTTTCCGGTATGGATAATAATGTTGAACCGTTCATTTACCAAGGATAAAAGATATTAATTAATGGAAAGCTATTTCAGTGGCTTGAATTAATTAATGGGCTAGATAATCTTAAACACGGGAAATAATAACCGGGAGCCATATTAACTGTAATATGGGTTAAGATGGATAGTGCAATATTAATTATGTAGTGGGATTAATTAATATTTATGGGCTTGAATAATATTGTGGCTCAATATTGATAATTCAAGGTTCATTGGAAGGTCCAATCTTAATTCTCCTAAAGGCCCCCCTAGTAGCCTAAGATAAAGTCCAATAACTGAACAAGGTGTTTAAAAATAAAATAAATTTTGTTGCTTATATTTCCTCTCTTTTTCGAAAATTATGGATAAAAGTGGAGAAAGATTTTCTTTGAATTTTGTTATGGAATGAAGATATGTATTCTTGGAATACAAGATTATCTCATTAAATTCAAGAAATCTCTCACTTGGTTATTCATAGTGAGATTTTCGAAATTTTTGATAATTAAGGGAAAGAAAGATTTTCTTGATTTTCTTGAAAAGATATTATGGAAGATATGTATTTCTTGAAATACAAGTATATCTCATAAATTCAAGAAGATCCAAATCTTGGAATCTTGTCTCTTAATTTTTCAAAAATTGGCCATAACAAGATAAGGTGGGATTTTTGTGGAATATTTTAATTATGGAGAAAAGAATATAGGAGATATATTCAAGATTTCTTGGAGATCAAGAAAAGATTTTCCCACATTGTTTTTTCTCCAAAATTTCGACCACCACCCTATCTATAAATAGAGTATGATTCTTTCATTCCCAAGTACAATTCCATGTGCTGGAAAAATTAGTAAATCCACAAAAGTGGTGCAACAAAGTTTATTTTTCCTTTCGTTAATTGTTCGCGAGTATCCTTCCACCGGATTGTCGAGCAAGGACTAGGGAATACTTGGGAAGGCTTTTTGGTGTGTTTTCATCGACGAGTCCATTGTCATTCCAAGAGGTAAGTTCACGTAAACTCGTAGTAATTCTGCATGCGTAGGATTTACGTGAACAGTTTATATGCATGATTTGTTGTTGAATTATTATTTGAATTAATATGGGTTAATTCATGCTAGTAATAATTATCAGAATTAAATTTGTATTTAAATATTCATCCCGAATAGATCCGGGCAATTAATTCCCCAACATAGGGATGATGTCATGAGAAATTTTCCAAACAAAGATTTTGACTTTCGGGGGAATGTTCAGTTTCCAAATTTTCTTCCACCACCGGGAGAAATGGTTTGAAGAGGGGCCACTAGAAAGACCATCTTCAGAAGGACCCATCCGGCATCCGAATTTATATCCAGATTTAACATAATAGAGCCCATTTTTCTCAAACTTCCAGAACCTGGAATCAATCGAAGAGCTCCGAGAGATTGGGACCCTTTTAATGGCTTCGACCTCGAAAGGAAGAAACACTTCTTGAAGCTTTTGGGCATCCCATTGCTTTGAGGGCAGAATGAATTTGTCAACTTGGTTGTTGCTATCATAGGAAACACTGGAAGAAATACGCCCACTGGCCAGATCGGGGATCCAAGAACGTCTTTGCACCAACATAGGGATCTCCATGTATACGAGGGGTAAGAGCCAATAGAAGCTTTCATGATATCGGTGTGTTTGAAATACCGGGCCTTGAAGATTTTTGCCACAAGAGAGTTCGGATTGGAAATGATTCTCCAAATTTGTTTGGCCAGGAGGGCTTTATTGAAATTGACCAAATCTCTGAAGTCCATGCCCCCCTCGTCTTTGGGCTTAGTAAGGGATTTCCAATCTTTCCAATGGACTTTTCGTTCATTCGGTCTCGCACCCCACCAAAATTTAGCATACATGCTCTCGATTTCACCGCAAATAGAGTAGGAATTCTAAAGCAAGACATCGCATAAGTCGGAACGGCTTGAATAATAGCTTTGATGAGAACCTCTCTGCCTTCGTCCAAAAAGAATTTATTTTTCCAACTGTCTAATTTCTTGGCCACTCTGTCGCGAATGTACCCAAACTGAAGTCTCTTGCTTTTAATGGTAAAGGTGGGGAGACCAAGATAGATTTCGTGACCCTGAAAAATTCTGAGGTTAAGGATATCTTTAGATGTTTGAATGCCAGAATGAGGAGTCTTATCACTGAAGGTAATTGCGGACTTGTCATAGTTGATAAGCTGACCGGAAGCTTTTTCATAAGAATGGAGGCATCTTTTGACGTTCTCACAAATCTCCTTAGTGTTCTTGAAAAAGATAAGGCTATCATCGACGAAGAAGAGGTGAGAAATAATGGGACTGCCTCTTGCAACTTGAACACCAACAATTTTCCTCTCATTCGAATACGAGGTCAGGATAGAGGAGAGCCCCTGAGAGCAAATGACAAAGAGGAAAGGGGAGAGAGGATCCCCTTGACGAAGGCCTCTCGAGGGCTTGATGTGTCCCACAATGCTACCATTGACTTTGAAGGAGTAAGAGACGGAGGAAACACATCGCATGATAAGATTAGTCCAATGGGGGTCAAAGCCCATATTGCTCATAATTGCTCTAAGATAGCTCCACTCAACACGATCATAAGCTTTGCTCATATCGAGCTTGAGGGCCGCATAACCAGTTTTGTTCTTGGAGTGTCGGAGCCAATGCATACATTCAAAACCAATGAGCACATTATCAGTGATGAGACGACCCGGAATAAAGGCACTCTGATTAGGGGTAATGACTTTTCCCATCATCCCTCTGAGTCTGTTGATGATAGCACGAGCAGCAATTTTATAGCAAACATTACAAAGGTTGATCTATAATCACTTACTGTTGAGGAATAAGTTGCACGGATCTATTCGGGATAAATATTTAAATACAAATTTAATTCTTATAATTATTACTAGCATGAATTAATCCTATATTAATTCAAATAATAATCCAACAACAAATCATGCATATAATCAATTCACGTAAATCCTACGCATGCGAAAATTCTACGAGTTTACGTGAACATACCTCTTGGAACGGCAATGGTCTTGTTGATTAGACACACCAAAAGAACTTCCCAAGTATTCCCTTAATCCTTGCTCGACTATCCGGTGGTAGGATGCTTGCGAACAATTAACAAAAGGAAAATAAACTTTGTTGCACCACCTTTGTGGATTTACTAATTTTTTCAGCACATGGAATTGTACTTGGGAATGAAAGAATCATCCCCTATTTATAGAGTAGTGGTGGTCGAATTTTTAGGGCAAAAACAATGTGGGAAAATCTTTTCTTGATCTCCAAGAAATCTTGAATATATCTCTTATATTCTTTTTCCCATAATTATAATATTCCACAAAATCCCACCTCCTCTTTGTTATGGAATATTTTCGAAAAAAATAGGGCAAGAATCTAAGATTTGGATCTTCTTGAATTTATGAGATATTCTTGTATTTCAAGAAATACATATCTTTCATAATATCTTTTCAAGAAAATCTTTCTTTCCCCTTTCTCTCAAAAATTTCGAAATATGTTATATGGATAACCAAGTGGGAGATTTCTTGAATTTAATGAGATAATCTTGTATTCCAAGAATACATATCTTCATTCCATAACAAAATTCAAAGAAAATCTTTCTCCCCTTTTAATCCATAAATTTCGAAAAAATGGAAAAAATAAGGCAACAATATTTATTTTATTTTAAACACCTTTTTCAGTTATTGGACTTTATGTTGGGCTACTTAGGGGGCCTTTAGGAGAATTAAGATTGGACCTTCCAATGGATCTTGAATTATCAATATTGAGCCACAATATTATTCAAGCCCATAAATATTAATTAATCCCACTACAAAATTAATATTGCACTATCCATCTTAACCCATATTACAGTCAATATGGCTCCCGGTTATTATTTCTCGTGTTTAAGATTATCTAGCTCATTAATTAATTCAAGCCATTGAAATAGCTTTCCATTAATTAATATCTTTTGTCCTTGGTTAAGGAACGGTTCAACATTATTATCCATACCGGAAACTAGTTCCACTTGCAAGATTTGGTATGATAAAGCTTATGAACCTCCCAAGGGGGCAAATCGAACAAGTGTACTTGCACACGATTCTCCGTATTAAATTTTAGCAATCACATGTGACCAATAATATTGTCCAAGATAAAAAGTATTGAATCTCATTGATTCTCTACCCATGATAAGTCAAGGCAATAGTTACCAATCACACGTGATCCTATTTAAGGAACGAAGATTAAGAAATAACGAACCACTGAGGTCTAATTCTTCCTTGTTCAGTTCTGAAGAATTTGTCCTCCTGTAGGTCCTATTCAGTGCATCGGTCATGCACTAGTGTAATCTCTTGATCAAGACAAGTTAATCTGAGCCTTACACTTCAACATTTCACGATGGATTGTTCATTTCCATCTAGGTAGTGAATGATGCACTTTTAGTTACAAGGGACTGTTAATTTAATCTTATGTGATCTGGTATCACTAAATTAACTACAATGTAACACGTACGATTTATTGAACAGTTATGCAGTAAATATATGTAACATTCGATGATATTTAAAGCATCAGTGATAAATAATTTATTTCAGTAAATAAGTCTGAAATTCAGTTTTGATTATACAAAGTAAAAGCATACTTTCCAGTATAATCCCAACACTTACCATAACTGGGTCCTTGACTTTTGGAATTAGGGATATGATAGTAGAGTTTTGAAAGGCCAAGTTATCCCCGTTGTTGAGAAAATTCAGAACAGCTTTTGTGACTTCATCACCGACAATATCCCAGGCATTTTGGTAGAAGAGGGCCGTAAAACCATCGGGGCCAGGAGCTTTTGAGGGACTCATATCAAAAAGATCTTTTCTTACTTCATCTTTGGTGAAGGGTCTGCACAAATCTTGATTCATCTCAACGGAGACATTAGGAGAAACATGATTGATGATTTCATCAATATTCTCATGAGAAGGATTACTGGAGGTGAACAAATTAGAGAAATAATTTGTGATAATACGCTCCATTTCGGTCGGGGAAGAAAAGGTGAGACCCGAACCGTCTTTAAGCTTCATGATTTTATTTTTGGAGCGACGTTCGGAAGCCGAGTTGTGAAAAAATGAGGTATTTTTGTCACCGAACGCCAACCAGTTGTTTCTAGACCTCTGGTGCCAATGTAGCTCTTCCTGATAAAGCAATTTTTCCAAATGGGACTCAAGTTCAATGGAGGTTTGAGTAAAACTTGATTCATCTTCCGAATTGAGTAGCTTATTTAGCTCATTTCTTGTATTTTCAATTCTTTTCTTGAGCATGTTGATGTTAGAGGAAAGGGTCCAATTATGAAGCTGACTAGCAGTGTTTTTCAACTTATCTTGAAGACCAGCACAAACCCTGCTATTGGACCATGCATCTTTCAGAGTCTCTTTATAGTCCTCTTCCATCAACCACTTATTTTCAAAGGTGAGAATTTTTTTACGTCTGCATGGCTGGGGTTCGGAGATCTGCATATAAGAAATGATGACTGGGCGGTGATCAGAGACTTAAAAATCCAGATTTCTGATTTCGGTATTTGGAAACATCCCTCTCCAGATTAGATTAGAGAGAAAACGATCCAACTTGACACAAATGCAGTCCCTTCCTTTCCTTCTATTACTCCAAGTGTATTTCGGACCCTCAGCATCTAGATCATGAAGAGAAGTATCATCACCAGTCGAACGGAAATTATTCATCTGCGAAAGAGATCTAGGAGCGCCTCTTTTCTTCTCATATTCATAAAAAATCTCGTTGAAGTCCCCTCCGACGAGCCAGCCCAACAACTCATCATTGTGACTTTTTGCGATTTTTCTAAGAAGCTCCCATGAAAGGTGCCTACGATGATGAATAGGGTTTCCATAGAAACTCGTGAAGTACCATTTTTTGTTGTTAGCTGAGATGTAACAGTCAATGTGGCCCTTAGAGTACGACAACACCGAAACATTAATATTACTAGACCAAAACAAGAGCAATCCACCACTACTACCAGTGGCTTCCACACAAAAACAACCAACATAATTCAAAAGCACACGCCATCTAGTGGCTACAAGATTGGACACCTTAGACTCGGAAAAAAAAAATTATCGGGGTTATGGTTTTGAACAAGACGTTGGAGATTCCGGAGCGCGCGTTTGCCCCCGAGCCCACGCGCGTTCCAAGCTATGCAACTCATGGTGCTCGGCAGGGTTGGACCTCGCCAACCACCGCCGACATGAAATCGTAAAAAGGATGCAACCAAATGTGTAGAGGTTCGAGACCGGCGGCCAACCGGGACAAAAGTTGCACAGCCCGGCAACGTTTTCACTGAGGAAAACCTTGGGAGGAAGGAATGAAGAGTATAACTAACGCTGGAAAAGGGGAGGAAGAGAAGAACTCTCTCCTGCTTCACAATGTCTACTCAAAGATGCAGATTTCGATTCAAAATAGGATATGACAAAAAGGGGAATAATTAGTACAGAAAGGGGAAATTGGGGTGGGAGATTTGGAGAAAAAGACACAAATCTTATACAAAGATAAGATAAGGTCAGGGAGAAGACGCACAAAGCGGCGCGCAAAGAAACTCAAAACCACAAGCTCTATCCCTAATTATAAAAAAAAAGAGAGAGAGCTTGGGTGAGAGTATTTAGTTCAAATGTGGCAGCTGAAGTTGATTGTCACAGTGTTGTTTCTCAAATTGATGTTATTCTTCAGACATTTCGAGAAGAAACAATAGAGAATTCAATTTCATCATTTTCAAGACCCTAGAAAAACCCAGGCGGCAGGAAGAACCGCACGGCGACGACACAGATGATCCGCGCGACAATGGCGAGAGATCTCACAAAGGAGTGTTAAAATCCGACGGAGCGGCGGGAGATCCGGCCAAGGAGATCTCAAAAGGAGCAGAGTGGTGGATTATTGTTTTATTTCAAACGGTGACGAAAGTCGGGAAAAGCCTGAGATTTCTTGAGATGAACCCACGGTACAGATCATCGACTTGGGGATGTTTGCCGTCGAGACCGCGTCGCCAAAGTGGGGGAACCGCCGCGACAGAGGTAGGCTGCTGCGGAGGGGGCCGCCGCCTCGACGGAGGTAGGCTGGGTGGAGGAGCCGCGATATACTGATTTAAATTCAGTTGATTTGACTTGAGAAATAATTAGTCAAGGAAGAGTACACGTCATTACATGTTTCAACCTTAACATGGGCCCGCTTGTCTGGTTGTCTTCCAATATTTTTGCTGAAAATTGACGCAATATTTATTTCTTGTCTTACCAGTTCATGTAATTGACAGCTGTAAAGTGGATCCACGCATGCAACACCTAAACAAAACAATATTATCCAAAAACAAATCAACTAATTCTATCTTATTTTCTCCGTCCATAAATTTTATGCCTAATTTGATATGACACATATTTTAAAAAAAATATAAATAAAGGAAATAAAGTAAATGTATTATGAAATATTATGGAGGAGTTCATTTGTAAATAAAGTAATTGTTTATTTATAAAAAGAGTGTATATAAAATTAATGAACAGACGAATAAAATAAATGTATATAAAATTGGTGTAAGGAGGGAGTAAAATAAATAAATAGTCATCACGTAATCAATTGGTCGGCAAGCTACAGTGCCTCTGGGTACTGACACACACACGTGGAAAATGTTCATTTTTGGGGTGGGTTTTCTTTCTTTAATTTAGAAAAAAATGACCTTAGCTCAAAATAAGAGAAAATCCGAACTCTGGATGTTAAAGATTTATGTGATCTAAAGGTGCAAATAAGAGTTGTGTTGATTGATGTACTATTTAGACGATTTGCATAAATTTAAATTCCTGCAAATTTATATAAAAAAATTAGATTCATAAACCAATGGGATCGTTGCCACAGGGATACCTAGAGATGTACCCCCAAATAATCACCATTAAAACCAAACCAATTACTATAACCATACTGTATAGTCAAGAATCTCAATGGAAAAAATGGTTAGACCTTAAATCCAATGGTATTAAATATTGTGGACCCTTCACCCAACTACTATTCGTTTGCGACAAGTTAATAAGAATTAGACTACTCATCAATTTCTCAGAAAGAACATAAAATTTGATTTTTTGTTCGCCTCTAATCGACTAAACTTGACTAGTGTGAGATAGATTTGCATGTCCATAAATTCACCCTAAAGTTTGCTTTCTATAATATATTCTCATTGAACTCTAATCAATTTTTGAGTTGATTAATTTCGTGGTTTAGTTTTGAAAATTAACTTATAAATTACTCGACATTTTTAAATTGTTTATATTCTCCTACGTACATACATTTAGTCCATAAAATGACAAATCAAAGGGTTTTTCACCTTGAATTTTCAATCACGATTTTTTTACTCAATTTTCTCTTTTTTAACCATGACTACTCTTAATGAACCAAATAGGTGGTAGACTTCAATTCAAAATTTGCATCTAGTTTGACTGTAAAGACAAATGGGAACAAATTACAAGCGCATAATAACAATGGAAAATGCCTGCTTGAAAAAGGAAATAGGTACTACAGCCAGACATTGCACCAATGGAGACAACATTTTTCATAACTATGAGAAAGATTATATTTTGGTTTGTTTGTCTAATTACAGTAGAGGCATTGGCAGACACAGGGATTTTAACCCATAAATTTTCTGGGGGACCTAATTTATAACATAAACAGAAATAAATCGTTTTTTAGAATTTTTATATATTTTCAAAATTATTTGGACTAAACATCTTTTATATTAACAGAGTCGAATACATTTATATGTATATTGTAAATGTGAATTATACATATTTTTTCTATTTTGTTACCCTTTCTCACCTAAAAAATCAACATTTTATTTATAGAGTGTTGATTTTTACAAGATTAATAATAGTGGTGTCTGATGAAAACATGATCTACATAATACTTTGTTTAAAGGAGAGATGCGTTATCGTATGAGATAGTTTTATACATGATATAGGGTATAATCTATAACACAAATAATACTCATTCTTCCAAAATATTAGGCGTTAATCTGCAATTTATGTTTTAACTTACTATGAGAATCTAAATACAGTGTGTCTTAATTATAAGTATATATATATAAAAATTGAAGTGGAGTCGAGTTAAGGTAGGTCCGTCCCTGGGCAGACAACTTAAACATCGATGGCAGACAAGATTCATAATTTGTTTAATTTATTTCAATACAAGAATAATAATACTACCACGATTCAAAAAAAGAAAGAAAAAGACAGATACCTCTCGAATCGAATCGATTTGAAACCCGACAAAAGAATAAGAATTTTTTTTAATACAAGGAATATAAGGCTTTTATGCATCGATGTTTTAGTTAAGAGTCTTAAGACGATCAAACAAATGGAGTACTTAACAAAGGCACGTGCGTGCTTTCAAGACTTGAAGCCTATATTTGGTTTCATATTTTCGTGGTTTTCTACTTTTCTCCTCCTTTGAATAGAAATGTATCTGTAAATAAAGTAATTCTACAAATAGAAAGCACGGGAGATAAAAATAAAATACTCAATAAGTGTTGATTAATACTTTAACACTTTAAGAGTGATGAATATATATATATTTTTTTTAATTGGACGGGAGGAATAGGTGTTGATTTATATTAATTTATATATACATATATGACCGTCTCATATAAATTTTTATTTATAAAATCTTATAAAACAATCACTTAATGTAATCTGATATAAAACCAAACATGGCGTAAATCCTATCATGCCCATATCATGTGAAAACCAAGTGCCCTTTTGTGTGAACACGTTTCGGTATAATATGCATCATGCATTATGAACAAATGAAGGTAAACTAATTTCTTTAGAAACTAGAAGAATCAGCTTTCATATCCTGTGACTCTAACCCCTGGTTTAAAAATAACATTTTTTTTCAATATATATCTTGAATAGTTATGACAATTAAGTACAAATATTACTTATATTAGTACATTGAAATTAACATATAAAATTCAAGAAAAGTTAAATATGAATACTCAACATTATAATTTGAAAAAATATATTTTTTCCCCTAAATAATAAATACACCAAAAAGGGAGGGAAAAGCTCATGGGCTAGCCCGTGACCTACGCTGCCAAAACCCATGGCTAACGTGGCCCGCTTAGGCCACCTCCAAAGGGCTTTCAAAAACTTAACCAATAGGGTGAGCTGGCCCGGCGGGTCTAACCTATTTTTTCAGGTGAAGGTACACTTATCAATTTCATAACAAAAGTATCATTTTCATCCTTCAAATCGCCCGTGGGCTTACCAAAAAGTAGCAATGATCTGATTTGATCATTGGCCTGTCTTTTGAAAGAAATGTTCCATCTGCAAGAATCCTTTTGGCTGTGACTTAATTGGTTTGGTACCAAGCTTGCACTTTTTTGCCCAAGAGGTTGTATTTCTAATATCCTGGAAAGCAATAAATAGTATGTTAGTTGCAAGTGAGGTATATAAGTATATAGGTTGATAATATATGGTTACTATATAGATCTTGTCAAATCGACAGGTTTGCCAATCAGAGACCATAGTGAAACTCACAAACTAGAAAGAAAGTACTATGAATTATGCAGAATTCTTTTTTCAGATGGAAAATCTAGTGTGTGAATTAAAAGACTCACCGATGAAGATTGATTAAGTGATCTCATAACCTTGATTTGCCCCCCTCTGCCATCAGCTCCCACAGCAATTAAGTCACCTGTTCTTGCATTTGATCCTTGTAAACCAGCTGATAACCCTGTTGAACCTTGGTTGGAAACCTTCTTGCACCATTTCCCCAAGTGCCAGTTGGAACCATCAGGACCCAGTAAACCACCAGAAAACCAACGATCATCTAGAAATTCGGTACATTGTAATAAAATGTTAGTTACTGAACTCTCGGTATCACTCCCCAAGTTCCCATGATGTCAAATCAAAATTGGGTTAAATGGCTAATCAGCAATAGAAATAAACAAACTAGGATCAGGGTTTACCAGGATGTGAATCTGGAATCGATGAACCAATCTCATTTATAATAGGTACTGAACTTTGCACCTGATTACTGTCACCTAAGCAAATCACCTCTTCATCCTCATTAGCCAAATGCTTGTTAGCCTGATCTCTCTTTTTACCCTGTCTCATAGATAAAGAGAATGATACTCCATCTTTGTTGTTAGAGTGTACCATTTCTGCATCATTTTTCTTATCAAAGCATGAGTCTGGTGTTACCACAAAGTCCTCATCCGTGTTTGTCATGGAAGGACCTTTCACCTTTTCATTCTGGATATCCATAAATGCAGCTAAATTATAATCCATTGTGCTTTTTCTCTTCATAGGCTTGCTAGTTTCTATTTTTCTTGAACAGAATGTCATGTCAGGCATGGCACTAGTTTCATCAAAATCATTAGGATCGTTCTTGACTTTGATATTCTGATCTTTTAGCACTCTCAAAGCCTCATTGTCTTTCATTTCAACAGTGGCCTCCAGTTCTTGAACCCTCAACTGAATAATACTGAGTATTAGGTTATTTTTATTAGGACTGAACAAGTTTATCTGGCTTATAAGCTCTAAATTTCAACTTACCTTCAGACTATGCATCTTTTTATTAGCTTTCTCAAGTTTACGAAGATAAGTAGCTTCTCCTCTTCCTAAAATATTGCATTTGGCCATCAGTTCCTTGTATGCCCTACGCAGCAGCGTCAAATGCAGATTAGTTTAGATCATAATTTTTTTAATATAATTACACATGCAGTAAACTCCAGCCAGAATCGTCTTCAGTAACAGCAAATAACAAACACATGTTTTAGTTTCAAACTTAAGGGAGAAGTTCCTAAGTTGGTTGCAGATAAATTTCTAAATCGAAGGAGTGAAATACTTTTAACCAGAGGGAGAAAATGAAAAGTCAAAGGGAAGAAAACACTCAAATTCAAAAGAAATGTTTCGAATTGTTTAATAACCAAGGTTCCAAGAGCTAGTTTTGAAATGCTAGCTAGAGGTCTTTCTCACTAAAATAAAGATCTTTCATAAGAGTATGGATAATTGGATATTAATTAGGAAAAGGGTGTAAGCAGCACAACTGTTTTTTGGATCATTGGTCACAAAGTGTACAAGCAGATGTAAAAGATGAATTAAATCAGCTGAAAAGAGACGACACTTTTTGGACAACCAATAATGTCAGGTTATATTATTATGTTTCAAACATGAACCCTGCATATATTTTACTCCAGTGTCTTAAACATAATACAATGTGATCTGGAAAAAAAGCCAAACCAGTTGAATACAAAATTGACAGAGATTATAAAAAATAACACACTTACTTGTTACGAATTACCAATGATTTTTTCAGAGTATCAATTGTATCTCTGCTGCCAAAATCATTGCCTAATGAGGCAAGCTTCACAACTTCATCTTCTTCCAAGTCCACATCAGAGGCCCTGTACCATAATGAAAGAATTCATCAACCAACAAAAATTAGTATTGTAATGAAGCATGTAAAAATTTTGAACAAAACACAAGCTTCACATACAATTTATGCGCAGCAAGTTCCTTGGCCAAAGCTAAATTTCTCTCTTTTACTCTAGTGCATTCCGAAGTCGATTTATCCAGCGCCTGCAACATTAGCCACTGAGCTTAATAAAATTCTGATGCTGATGCAGTCTGAACTACATAACTTTTGGTGTAGTGTGTTAATGAAAATGTATGATGTGTGTTCCTACCAACACATTATGATAGCAGAAACAGATTGCTTACATCAGATTTCAAGCGAAGCAACCGCTGGCTGGTGGCCACCTGAGCTAGAGATTCATTTTTCAGTGCCACCTCTGCTTTTAATTGCTCCGTGCAAGAGAAAAGCTACAGTAGAAATACGCATTAAACTGGAAATTATTGTTTCAGATCCATAATCAGGGATATTTACTTCTTTCACATTTTATGAATTGCAACAACAGCTTGCTTTTAGTATCCTGACTCTCTTTTCTCTCACTTCGGGGATTGATGAAGTGGGTCTTTTCAAGGCAGACTGAGAAATGTTAAAATTTAGTGTCTAATTTTTTTTTTGGAGTTGCAAGTCAATCCAGTCACTGTATAAACATTAATCCAGAAATTTATAATCATCCCAGCAATTCAAAACAGTAGAATAGTCAATTAGTTGTCCCCCAAAAAAACCAGATCAATAAAATGTTGTGGAAAGCCAAAGCTCACACCCAGAACATGGATAAGATTTCCAGTTTTCAAATTAATCGAAAAGAAATGAATTGCTTGTTCTTGAACCAATACAAGTAAAGGTTTAATGGGATTATGTTATTCATAACTTATTTGAATTCTTCCGAACAAGACATTTGCAACAAAATATCTAATGAATTACCTGATCCTTAACTTCACTGAATTTTTTCTGTTGCAGCTCCAAAGTGGAAGCCAAATTTGCAACTTTTCCTTCCAGTCTATTGACCTCTTGCCGTAACTCCTCCGGATTTTCATCATGATTATGTGGCTTTTGAGAACTAGACTCGTTTGTATCACCAACTGACTGAAAATACAGGCGCCCAACATTTGCATTTGTACAGTGTTGCTTGCATATCGGACAACTCCTCTTCTTCAAATTGGGACAGTATTCAAACCATTGCTGAAGGCTACGGTTTTCAATAAATACATTGCGTCACTCAAATGAAAATTGTAATTATCACTCATTTTCCTTCATGAATCAATATTGTTCCCATATGGCCATATTCACAGTAGTAGTTTATCACTTTCTTATTTAACAGACTAATACACTTGCCACAAAAAAAAAAAAATCAAGCTAATACGAAACTATAAGAAAAATATATCCACTCAATTCTAGGGCTTCGATTTTTTATAAGAACACAACACATTAAACTATTCAAATTAATTCTTCAAACATAAATAAAATATACATGCATCACATTGAGTAGCATTTCAGTTAAAATCTCAAAAGAAAACACTAGAATGATTTAACAAATTGCCAGTGGACGATAAACATAAACCAGAAAACACTCTACGGCTTACAACCGACTTGTAAAACTCGTAATCGCCAGTTTCATTATTTTCGACCTCGCGATTTAGAATTGAGGGGGAAATAATTGAAACAAGAGGGGATTTGAACGCAACTGACCAAAGCTCGTGAAAAACGTGGCCGCAAACAGAGATGGATTGAAGATCTTCAACTCTTGGTTTGAGATCTTCGTAGCAGATTGAGCATATGGTTTTTGCGAATGAGCTGCTGTTGGAATCACCACTCTTGTTAACGCCAACCATGTGCGCATTTTCCCCATTGTCGCTTCATTTTCTCCGTTTTATTGTTCCGCCCAAATTTTGAAACGATTTTAGGAATGAATGTGGCGCGGGAGAAGCGGGAAGAATGGCTTTATGGGAAAATTTTCGCTCAATTCACTTAAATTGATACCTCCATTTTCAATTTGGGCTGCGGTTTTAGAGAACAATTGAAAATGGGCTTAGTATCCAAATTTTAGTTGGGCTTAATATATCATATCCAAATTTTAGTTGGCCTTTGCATCAAAAAATAAAATGAAATAGAACAATTGGGCTTGTATTTTTATTTAGTTGGTTAATAATATTGACACTGACAGTTGATCAAAATATTGAGGATGAACTAAAGTAATACTCCCTCATTTTTATAATAGATGTCATTTTGGGATTTTTAAAATAAATTAAGGACATATTTTTTAAAAAAAATTAACCTAAATTAATATTATTTAAATATTCTTAACAATAAATACTATTGGTTGAAAAAATAAACCAACGACACATTTATAGGAAATTTGAAATTTGAAATTACAATATTAAGGATAAATATGAGATAAAGGGAGATAAAATACCAGAACTATATTTATTTCACAAATAATTCAAAAGACTAGAACAATATGTAAATAAAAAAAAAAGAGAGATTACATTTACCCAATTGGTCGTGTAACATTGAATATACTTTTTAGAAGTATATAAATTAGAAGATGACACTTTGTTTAAACTAGGATAAAAATATTGAGGCTGAACTAAACTAATTGCTCATTTACCCACTACAACTCGTTGTTTCTCTTGATTACTTCATGAATTTTGTTTTTTCATCTCTAATCTCTTATAAATGTGTGAATTTTTAATACTCCCTCCGTTCTATTCTTGTTTTCCTATTTACTGTGTGCTCGGGTTTTAAGAAAAAATGATAAAGTGTTGGGGTAGAAAGATTTGTTTATTAGTATTTTATATGATAAAGCGATGGGTAGTTGGGGTTAAAAAGAGTTATTTATTAGTATTTTATGTGATAAAGTGATAAAGTGATAAAGTAAAAATTTCCATTTAAGAAAATAGAAAAACAAGAATGGAACGTCCAAAACGGAATACAGGAAAACAAGTTTTGGACTGAGGAAGTATTTGGTAAAGTAGTGTGATTGGATTCAATAAAAAATTCGTGAACTATTAACTACGGAGTATATATCAGTATATACTCCTATTATTTAATTTTATATACGAACTAAATTTTTACCATATTATGTAGTATTTTTCGTTTCAATTTTAATGTAACTCTTTTTATTTTATTTGTCTCAATCTTAATGTAACATTTTTTAAAATAAAAATATTCACTTTATCATTTTATTACATAAAATATTAATAAATAATTATTTTTATCCCAAACACTCTATCAATTTATCACATAAAATACTAATAAATAATTTTTTCTACCCTTAATATTTAATTATTTTATCACTATTTCTTTATTTTTGTGTCTAAAGTAAGACTTCTCTTAAAATTGGAATGGAGGGAGTACTAATTATTTTATCCGTAATTCGACAACTGCCCGTTAAATTCTAAACACTATCCACCTTGATGAATTAGGATACCCATTTAACCTCCATTCATTCATATTTATCTGGTAATATGTAGATTAACAATGCATGAAAAAAGATAAGATTTTGATGGGATTGAATTGATTCGATATTTCAAGAACACCTCCAATAGTGCTCGAGTGGAAGTTATCTATCCATCTAACATCTGAATTTGGACTTATTTTTGGGTATTGCAAATGCAATCTTATAGATTTTGTACTTTCTGCCCAAGTCTCTCCAACCCCACCCCTTTCCATTGTTGTCCATTCCTGCATGTCTCTTTCATTAATAAAAGAGGCACACTTGAATGAAACAGTTTTACCGGTGAGACGGGATCTAATTTGGACATTAACGATATAATACTTTGAGATGAGTGGATGTGATTTGTACTTGATTGTACCCCATGTCACGCATGAAACAGTCTCATATGAGATTTTGTCTTAATTAAAATATGAAATGAAATACTTTACATTCAATTGATTTACAATTAATGTAATATTTCTGAAAAATAGCCCGGGACATTCATGACTTATTGAGTGCTCGAATAGAAGTTCATCATGGATATTGGTAAAAATAAACAAATCAATAAAAAAAGAGGTACATTTGCATGAGACATTGGCGAAACGGGACATAAATTGGGTATTGACCATTTTAAAAGAGATGTGTGTGATTCGTGTTAAATTGTACCACGTCTTATGTATGAAATCGTCTCATATGAGTTTTTATCGTAAAAAACTTGTGAATTCAATTTGTTGTTGATAATGTTCTTCAGAAGGTTCACGAATAATGGTCTAGTACGTAAAATATAAATTGATAATTTGAGATATAATTTGTTTTCTCTTTTACATTTTTGCTTTTCATAAATATGGTGATATGCAACAATTTTTATTTGTTTTAATTAAATTGTGTCGTTTACATTTGAGTAGGCTAGAAAATTATTGAATAAGTTTGATAAATAACATAGAGCCAAAAAATCTTGATAATAAAAAAAATAAAAAAATAGTGGAAGTATTATATCGTTAAAAATAGTTGAAAGGAACTGATAGCAAGAAATAATACTCCTGGTTTCTTGCCTTAAACATAGGAGTGCATATTTTGACAAATGTACATTAATTTATTTCCTAGTTTAGATATCTCTTATGTGTATAAATTAGTCTGTAATCTGTCAATTATCTTCATGTGAATAAAATATTTCACTTACAGGAACTACAAAATAATGTGTCACTTTTTCTATCAAAGTCAATATAAATCTCACAATTGAGATCCAATTAGTATTCAGGCTATGGGTAATATAACATAAAATCTTTTTTTTATTCATGAATATAGATAAGATAAATTGACAACATTTTTTATATATATATAGCGAGAAAGATAGTCGTGTTGGTGGTGTTGGTTGGTATGCAGTATGCTATTGTCGAATTCATTATTCAAATATGAGATTATTGATAATGTATTTATATTTGAAGTCATGGCATTATCAACTTATATACAGAAAAAATAAAAAATACGTATATACATGTTATCAGCAAAAACATGCCAAGGTTACCGGTTGAAATTAATTAGAAGGGACTGTTGCGGGTGATTTAGGGGCGTTTGATTAATTAAGCTTATTATATACGTATTATAAGTTTCAATATTTTATAAATTGTTTGAAGAATATATTTTTTTGAATAGCTTATAAATTATTAATTCAAGATAAATATTTTTTATTTATATTATTTAAATATGACAAAAATTCATATGAGACGTAGTCATACATGAAACGGTGTACAACTTAGCATAAATCACACCCACTAGCTTACTCTCAAAGTGTTAAAGCGTCGATGCCCAATTTATAATTCATCTCACCGTGAGATCATCTCATGCAAGTGTGTCTCATTTAATATAAATAATAATATCTTTCGTTTTTATGATGAGGTATAAAATTCTAAGAGTTGTAAACATATTTTATAAAAAAAAAAAAAGAGAACTTAAAAATTTATAAATAATTTATAATCTGTTTTTTAAGAAGCTTATAAGATCAGATAAACATGCTTTAGTTTTGAATTTAATTATTTTTTATTAATATTAGTACACTCCATTATTATAATGTATTATTTTTTAGATTTTAGAGGTGTACTATTTTAATGTTTTAAAAGTTAAAGCTATCTTATCGCAATTTTTATATGAGTTTTTGTCTTCTCTCACTAAATAGCAGAATTTGTTCCATAATTAATGTAATATTTTTAAGATATAGTAGTATTTGATTAAATTGAAGAAAAGTAAAAATTATCCTATAACCCATCCACGAGAGGGTGAGTAGGAAAGATTGTGGCCGCACGATCTTTGACTAATTCAATGATATTGTCTCCTGGCCGTAGAATGTATACTGCTAATTAGGATGTTTTTTTTTTAATTTTGTTTTTTATAATATACTCCCTCCGTCCCGGAAAAAGATTGCAACACTAAAATTGGACCACTAAGTTTGAATATAATAAAAAATGAATATTATGAGTAATTAAAAGTTGAGATTTTGACTTTTAATAGATATTTTAGGAAGCATTACAATAATATTAAGACCTGAAATTAAGGTAAGACCCTATTTGTTTACAGTTTTGAGGGGATTTGAAATCCTGTAGAGGAGATTTGGAAGAATTTGATATAAAGTAAAAAATATATTTGTATTTTGTACTCTCTTCTATTCAAAATATAAGATGTTTTAACATTTTGCACGTTTGTTAATAAAGAAAAATTATATCAAAATTAGTTTTATCTAATGATAAATTATCTCTAATAACATGATAGAGAGTAAAACAAGAAAATAAAGAAAAAATATTAAATAAGGTCTATGTAGGGAAATAAAAGTCATAACTTCAAATAAAAAGTAAATAATGCAATAAGTCAAAACATCTTATATTTTGAATAGGAGGAAATATGTGTTTGGGAGTGTGAATTTTATAGGATTTGATATAAGTATGATTTTGAAAAAGTTGAGGATAAAAAAAATATTATATTGTAAAAAGTAATTTAGAAATGATTGGATGATTACTTAATGATTTGAAGTATATTATATAATGATAATAAAGTAAAAAAAGGAGGAGAGAGGGTATTGAATTGGATATATAATAATAATTGGAAAGTATATGATAGATGATTGATAGTGTATTGGAAATTATGTTTGAAAAAGGTAAAATATGTGTATTATATGTATTATAAAGTATAATTTTGAAGAATTTAAAATTCTATACTGAAATCCTGAAAAACAAACAGAAATTTGAGATTTGAAAAACAAACGGAAATTTGAGATTTGAAATTCGAAGTCAATTTTAAAGTCATAAACAAACAAATCCTAAGGGGGTGTTTGGTTCACGGGATTGGAATTGATTATGTGTGATATGATTGAGTGGGATTGAGTAAGATTGAATTGATTGGACTAGATTTTTTTGAATCAAGATATGCGTTTGGATTGTAGGATTGAAGTGAGGGATTAGATGGAATATCTATTGAAATGTCATAAACACCCTGAAATTGAATTGAAACAACACACATCATTTTTGTGAATATATTCAAACAATATAAGAACAATTTGTAATTTTGCACTTGGGATAGAACTCTCACATTTCACATGGAATTGATATATCCCTCCATGAAGGGATTTGATACATTTTTTACTCGGACTTGAAGTATATCATGATCCATTATCCCACAAACTAAACGATAAATTAATTTGGGATTAAAATTTTAATCCTAGCCTATCCCAATCAATCACGCGAAGCCAACGGGGACCTAAGTGTTTACATATGCAGCAGCTTTACAGTTTTCGCATTTAAGAGCACGAGTTCAGGGCGCACGCTTGTTGCTCTGTTCAGAGCTCTGCAAGTTGTCGTGCCACCTCACCTTTATGTAGTGGGCCTCCATAATTTCCAGCCGTCCACGCGTCCAATTTGCGTTTGGAACTCTTCTTATATCCGTTGGATAACAAGGTCTACCGTCTTCTGAAAATGTCAGCCTCGTTACAACTGAATCCCAATTTCGTTATATTCAGGGTGATTTTTTTTTTTTTTTTGACGGGGTGAATTTAAACACTGATGTTCTTAGAGAAATTTTGAAATTTGTCATTTGTTAAATGATTTAGATAACACTTAATTCAATATAAATATTGGGTTTTAAAGGGTTGTTATCTATTCTTGAACGTTTGATTTCGTTATATTTATTTGATGTTATTGGACGGTCTCAAGTAACAATTAGGGTTGTTCAAGGGGTTTGGAGATTACCGAACCCGAATCGAAATTCGAACCGAAAAAAAACTGAATCGAAAATAATCGTTGATTTTTTACTTTTTTCCGAATCAAATCGAACCGAACCGAAGTTTTTTTGGATATGGACATGAATATTACTGAATTAACTGCATCTTAAAAAACCCGATGAAACCGCACCGAACCGTACCGAACCAAACTGAACCGAATAACCGATTTAAATATATAATAAATTTAATTATTAATTTATTTTGTATTCATTAAATTGTATTATAGATTATTGATATCATGTAATTTAATATTGAATATATCGTATGAATATTTTGGCGAGATATTAGAATATTTACTTCCTTATTTGTGATTTATAATTATCGAGAATCCTATAAAATTCTCAATTTGTAATTACGCATCCTTACTCTCTCGCACCAACTCATCGCTCTGTAGTCTGTACCTCTGGTCAATTTGGACCGACGAAAATTCACAATAAATTTTTAAATGTGTATTTTATTAGTCATGTTTTAAATACATCATTGATGATGTCTTGGGTTATTTTATTATTTTTAATTAACTATTACCCTATCATGTAATATGTTTGAGTATGAAGGGTAGATGCATGAATATGGTTGAAGATGTATTGAATTCATGTGCATTTTGTGTAGATTACACAAATATTCTTAAGAAAATTGTGATTAAAAAGAAAAATGATGGGTGATAGAAAAAAAGGAGAAAAAGGTTTAAAAAACCCGTTTCTTTTGTCTGATCCGATCCGGTCCGATCTGATTCCGTTATAACCAAAAATCCGTACCGAACCGTACCGAAAAGTTAAAAAACCGTACCGTTCCAAACCGAAGTTTTGGTATGAACACGGACACTTCAATTTTAAAATAACCGAACTTTGGTACGAACACGGATAATTTTAAATATCCATTTTGGTCCGTACCGTGAACAGCCCTAGTAACAATGTGAGATATTAAATATATGTATCATATAATTTTACATGTTAAATAATAAGAGTAGGTTTTCCGAATATCATTTGTTCATGTAATAATGGAAAGTGGAAACTAGTCATTTTGTTTTAAAAATAATAATAATAATAATAAGAGTAGATTTTCAGTGAAATTTGCTTAAATATGATATTTATATAATCATACGTACAAGCTAATACTACTATACTTATTAATTGATAGGCAAAATATAGGATGAACAAGTTTCACGGTGAAACTGGATTAAAGAGTGTGACTTATATTATTAAAGAGTGTGACTTTTTATTAATAAAGGGTGTGACTTTTTTACTATAAAGGGTATTACTCATAAAAGTGAAGGGTGTGACTTATATTATAGCAGAGGGTATCGTAGTGATAATTGAAGGGTGTGACTTGTATTACTAAAGAGTGTGCCAGTAAAAAAAAATCAATTTTACGGTGAACAAGTTTCACAACATACCAACTCTAATTGATATACATTTATAAATCGAGATCAAAATATTAAATATTATTGTTTCGAATAAAATATATATTAAATGTTATAGGTATTAATTAATTTATATGAATAATAATATTAATAATGATTTTTTAGTATAATAATATAAATTTCATACTATGAATAAATTTTGCATGGTTGTTTAAATATAGATTCACCATGTTACTTACTCATCCGTTTGGTCGGAGCTCCATTTAATTCGAAGACATAATGTTGACTTAATGTGTTAAGGTCAATCTATTTTACATTTTAAAAAAAGTTAAATTTAATTTTGTTAACTGTATTGTAGACATAATCTCTCAACACTATTATGGGATAAAGATTTTACTACTAATTATTTTCCTTGAGCTTGTGGACTTGTGGCAGTTGATTTTCAGGTACAGAGTTATACTAAACGTGGAGGACGCCATGTTGTGGCGGTGTTCGAAATTAGGTTCGTTCCACACTAGAGGGATGTATGATGCTATTGTGGATGTTTCGGCCGAAGTTGACGTAAATCCTTTTCCTGGCAGAAGTTGTGGTGGAAGGCTATTCCGTCAAAAATCTCATTGTTTCCCTTGGAGAGTTGTCCGTGAAAGATTTCTTACGATGGATAATCTTCTTGTTCGTGGTATCTCTGAGGGTTTGGGGTCGGGGGCCTGCTCTCTGTGTCTCGGCCCTTCTGAATCTTCAAACCATTTGCTCTTCTCCTGCCCGATCGCACTTCTCGTTTGGCAAGTCTTATCCTACTGGCTCAACATATTGGAATATAGAGGCACGTAAACACCTAATACATGCGCAGCGGAATTAAATAGTTCTCCAACAACGAACAAATAATTGCATAAACGATTACGAATAAACATAACAAGAAATCTTACAATAATTTGAAAGCAGATTTCTCAACTATGGTATCCACGTAATCCCCGTTCATGGACTTGCACAGATTTGCCAGCGTTGAATCCCGAGACGAATTTGTTAGAAAAATTCTAACTCTAGATCTTATGGAGAAAATATGAATACTTGTATTATGAATTTCCAAGAGTTCATATATATAGGGGAGACCCAGTTTAAATCTTAAGCTAATCTGATTAGGAAATAAAATCCCTAATCTTGTAAAATAAATCTCTTAGATTTAATTCTCACATATAAAATCTCTACGGATTTAATTCCCATGTATATCAAATCTCTACGGATTTGATTCCATATATATTAGATCCTATAATAATATTTCATATATTATTATTGGAAATCCTATTTAATTAAATTCAATTTAATTAAACATTAACAATAATTAATTCAAATTAATCTATTATTAATTAATTCTCCATAAATTAAATATTAAATCTAATTTAACATTTAATTAACCAACTATAATCCGTAAAAGATAACTACTTTGTTGTGTGATCCATAGGCCCTCATATATCGAGCGATTAGTCAAACTAACGGTCTTAATTGAACCCAAGACAATAAATCAAACATTCTCAATATATGAGGTACGTTACGAGAAACGTGCAACTACATGTAACTAAAACATGGGCTATTGCGATTTCCTCCTTTCATTCACGAATACTCGATTAGTCTTGAACATGATGAAGTGTCTATTCAAATAACTTAATCATATTATCTCTAATCACTAATTGATCACTTATGTCACACTTGACCACAAAGTCCAAGTTGACATGCATTGACCAATGACTTTGATCCAATTACGACGAGAAGATGAGTATTCTCTCTAAATCCACTTTGAGGAATGAATCATTTTCTTGGCTCAACTACCACACACATGCACTTCGTGATGAACCCAATCCAAGTCATATCTACACATGGAAGGGTGTAAGCGTCGGTCATGGTCAAAGTTCATCATTGCACACATGTCGTGCGTATTGACCTCAAGTCAAAGGAGTATCGCATCGCTCCCACTAACCGAGACACCCGTAGACACATATAGTGGAATTACATCAAACGGTTTCTCGGATGGGTATACCAATACCCTCTAAGTTATCTGTGTATCCATCATGAGATACATAATATCTCGTAGTAAGTGAGATCTTACCACACTCTAGAAGAGTATGATGCGGATCGCACACCAATCTTCATTGCATCATCAATATCCCATTCTTGATGATCCTTGATCGGGGCTATTTGAGAATCATGCTTAAGTCATCTAAGTTCTCACACGCTCAATGACAGCAATGACTCATGGGAACACAGATAAGAACAAATGCAAACAATCAAACATAATATTCTAATAAGTGTAATGTCATACATTTAATATTAAATAAACAATAATATTAAACCAATACTGAATATTATCTGAGCATTATATCCTTACAATGGATTGTCTCTAGGACACTAACACTAACAAACAAACCGCTCTCTTTCTCGTCTTGTGCTAGAGATCATATAGTGGAACTACATCAAACGGTTTCTCGGATGGGTATACCAATACCCTCTAAGGTATCTGTGCATCCATTATGAGATACCTAATATCTCGTAGTAAGTGAGATCTTACTACACTCTAGAAGAGTATGATGCAGATCGCACACTAATCTCCATTGCATCGTCAATATCTCATTCTTGATGATCCTTGATCGGGGCTATTTGAGAATCATGCTTAAGTCATCTGAGTTCTCACACGCTCAATGACAACAATGACTCATGGGAACACATATAAAAACAAATGCAAACAATCAAACATAATATTCTAATAAGTGTAATGTCATACATTTAATATTAAATAAACAATAATATTAAACCAATACTGAATATTATATGAGCATTATATCCTTACAATGGATTGTCTCTAGGACACTAACACTAACACAACAAACCGCTCTCTTTCTCGTCTTGTGCTAGAGACCATTTTAGTGATTTTGTTGATTCCGAAAGTGGCAAGTTCAGACGGAAGATCTTTTGGCTAATCTGGCAGGCGACTCTGTGGAAGATTTGGAAGGTTCGTAATAGTTTTATTTTCAAAGATAGCTCGTACACTCTGGATGAGTTGATTGATGACATTAAATTTTGCTCTTGGAAGTTGATTAAATCACACTATCCACTCTCGTTTGTGATTCCTTTTCATGTTTGGGATGCTCAACCCCTTGAGTGTCTCTCATCAACGTTGTAAACTTTGTATTGTTGGGTTGCGAGTACTCCTTGTGCTCGTATAATGATACTTCATCTTTATCTTTAAAAAATAATAAAATCTCAAAAAACACTATTTGTGGTACAACTAGGAAAGCATTTATGTATTCACTCCCTTCCATCCAAAAAGTTTGCGAATTTAAAAAGTCATTAAATAACAAAATATATGCATAAAGTGATATTAAGACCCTTTAAAATATCTTTATTGATGTATACAGTTTTGATATGAAGACTACGAGTGATCACCTTATGGAGCCTTATGGAGCCAATTGCGTAGTTGCCATCCACATCATCAATTTTAAATTATTAATGTATTTATTAATTATGTTATGTTAATTAACAAATTAAAATCCCCAATATCTCTTACATCAATCTAACTAATTTCTTCCTGTAAAAAAAAAAATCTAACTAATTTCTTTAAATCAAATCTCTCTCTCCCAAAAAAAATTCAAACACGTCCATACATCATTAATATTTATGAAATACTTATCAAATTATCAATCCACATCCACATTAATATTTTTAGTAATATTTTGTATATTAAAACTGTGAAAAAATAACACACTAGGGATCCAAATTTAATTTTTATACGTGGGGTGAATGTGTAATATTTTAGCTAGTAACACTTTCAATTTATACCATGCGTCCAATTTTTATTTTTATTTTTTAAAGACTTTTGAACTTTGAGAAAAAAAGGTAAAATAATTAAATGTGGCAATGGTTATTTCTTTATGAATAATATTGCTCATTAAACAAATAGTACGTCTAAACTATTTTATTATAATAACCGTAAAAATAAAAAAAGATTATGCATAATTAGATAAGGTGGGGGCAATTGCACCACTTTAATTTTCGTTGTAAAACATCATATATACACGTTAATATTTTTAAAATTTTATAAATATATTAAACATTACAAGAAAATAGAGAATTGTTTTACGAAATTTTTTAACATGCTTTCAAAATTTCCAACAAAAAATAATATCGTTCTTAAACAGTAAAAGTTATCTACAATTTGTCTACAAAGTTTCTTAACCATATAACTATTTGCAATCCTCAAATTATCTATAAACAATGTGTTGATAAATAATTAATTCATAAGTAAATTTATTTATAAATAATTTTAAATTATGAATAGGAGACTTAGTCCATGGTACGTAGATACATCAGATTTTGAAGGAGGGTGGTGGAGTCTACCACGTGGCCGGCCTCTTTGTCGGCAGGACCCCCCACCACCCCTGCTTAAAATACTCTCACGAGCTCGATTGTGGACAATACCGCGTGGACCTTTTCTTCTCACCTTTGACAATTGTATAAAGTTAACCCAAAACCATTATAAAAATGAGTTTTATCAATTCAGGGTCTGAAAGATGATAAAATTATCAATTTAAAAGATTCGAAAGATTTTTCTGTGTCGATTCGAGCGCGAAAAGATAGAAAATTATCAATCTACAGGCCCGAAAGATAGAAATCAATTCAGAACTATAAAATTTAAATTATGTTTGTCACTAAAACTCTAAACCCTAATACTAAACCCTAAACCCTAAACGATGAAACCCTAAACCTCAACCATTTAACCCTAAACCCCCGAATCAGAACCTTGAATCGTAAACTCTAAAAAAAAAAAAAAATAAAAATATGAAATAAGGATATAAAATATAAATTGTCAAATTGGCCTTAAAATGTGTGAAATTTCAAATTGATAATTTTTATCTTTCGCTTGGGCCTGGATCAATAGTTTTTTTTTTTTTTCTTTCCGCGCCTTTTGAATCGATAGGAAAAATCTTTAAGCCTTAAATTGATAATTTTTATTAAATCTTTAAATTTCTAAAATTAACAATTTTCCTTATAAAAAAGGTTTCACTTTTGTTACAAATTATTTAATGGAAAAAAGAAAGAAAAAGGAAAGTGCAAGATAAGCCAAACCTCAATTCTGTGCCTTTGATAACGACACCACTACCCTCCAAACACCCTCTAGGTTTAATTCATTTTTCACATTTCGTTACTCCAAATTATTATCCTATTAGTATTTTTTTAGTATAGTACTGCATAATTTTTTTTATTATCTTTCTCTTTTTTTTTTTAAAGGAATCTTTCTCATTTTATTTAAAATAATGTTCCTTATCTTTTAGCCACTTTACCAATACTAGCAAAATTTTATTTTTTTCTCTCACCAATATCTTAATAAATTCTAACATTCTTTTTAATTAATCCATTAGCAATAAATAAGAATATTATTGCCTCTTGATATCTTAATTAATAAAGAAATTGATTTGTATGAATGAATAAAATCGAATAGATAATAAAAAGTGAAGTTAGTATTTCTGTTTGTTATTATCTATCTAATTTTATCCATTCATACAAATCAATTTTCTCATAAAAAAAATTATACCCTTATTTATTCATATAGACCATATTTAATATCTATCATTTTTTAAGAAGATGATTATTGCTCCTTCTATCCCGCACTCGATTGACCATTTATTGTTTGTGCAATTTTTAATGTAAAAGTTGTTTATTAGTATTTAAGAGGATAATTTGATTTTTAATTGAGTATTGTAGATCTTTTTACTTTATTACTTATTAAAGTAGATCAGATGATAAAATATTTTTTAATGTGTATAAAGTAATGGTATGAGATATAATATTTGAGATATTGAAAGATATAATTCTAAAAAAACAATATTATTTTATTGTCATTTATATAAAAAAAAAATACTATAAGACAAATTAAAATGAAAAATGAAAAACCGAGCATGAGATAGAGGAAACCTTATATATTATAGAAGGATGGAAAAAAAAATATATACTTGTATTAACAAAAGTCAAAGTTACATATAAATGGAAACAATATTTTGAATAAAATAAGACAATTATTAAAAATTATATACATCATAAATGTATTTAAAGAGTACAACAAAATACATAAATGATAAAGGTAATGAAAAGTTTATAAATCTATATGAACACCTGGTGCTTGAGACTAAGGAAGTATTTATTAAAATTTTAAAATATGTGAGTTTTTATATTGAAAAGTGTAATTTATTTATACTAAAATTTGTAATTATTTTTTCATATTAATAATATCCGAGGTTCAACAAAAAGAAATTATATTTTTAATATAAAAAATATTCTTTTTAAAATTAGACAATTAAATAAAAATTATATACATCATAAATATATATATATATATATAAAAAAAAGGCTAAGGTAATAAGATACCTCTATAAATCTATCCACACAATTTTAGTGAGAGAGCATGGGCATCCTTCTCAGCCACTCTCTCCCTATAAATAAAATCACTTTCTTTTACACTCATTTACACAACCCCCACACTCTCTCTCTCTCCTTTTCCAAAAAGTCAGCGCCTTCTTTTGTCTCTTCTCTCCTCAAAAATATGGAGGATGACTGGGATCTACACGCCGTGGTCAGAGGCTGCACCACCGCCGCAGCTTCTCAAAATCTCACCACTTTTCAGCAAGATTGCAACTTTTCAACCTCCTGCTTCCAAGATCTGTATAATAAGCCCAAAAACAGAGAATCGTTCAAGATGAATTGTTGCATGATCTTTACAAGCCCTTTTTTCCCAAGTCTCAAGATTCTTGTTCGCAACTCCAATTTTCGCCGCTCTCGGTTTTGCCGCCGCCGCAGCAGGCGGAATTCAGGCCAAAGGCGCAGTCTTTCTCTGTTTCTGATGTCTATAAGGCGCAGTCTTTCTCTGTTTCTGATGTCTCTAAGGCGCATAACAACACACCAAGGTCCAAAAGAAGGTATTTTTATTTATTTATCTTTTTTATTACTCCGTATTAGTTATAATATTTTTATTAATGATTTTTTTTTTTTGAATTTTTAAGTGGATCTGATTAATTTTGTGGTTTGCAGGAAGAATCATTTGAAGAAGGTTTGCCATGTTGCTGCTGAGAATTTATCTTTTGACATGTGGTCTTGGAGAAAATATGGCCAAAAACCCATTAAAGGCTCTCCTTATCCAAGGTAAACATTTTGATTTAACAAGGGCGTTTTAGTCGTTTTAAGTGAGCGCTGTTTTGCTAATGGTTTTAATTTGTGGATGAAACAGGGGTTACTACAGATGTAGCACCTCAAAAGGGTGTATGGCCCGGAAACAAGTGGAGCGAAACAGATCCGACCCGGGAATGTTCATAGTGACCTACACGGCGGAGCACAACCACCCCATGCCCACCCACCGTAACTCTCTCGCCGGAAGCACACGCCACAAGCCGGCGGAGGCTACCTCGCCGGAGTTATCGGCGGCGGCGCCGGAAAAGGTGGAGAGCAGCAGGGAGGATTTGGCTGAAGGGGATGATGGGGACGATGATGATCTTTGTGTTTCGAAAATGGCGTTGGACGATGATTTCTTTGCCGGATTGGAGGATTTCACGGCGAGTGACTGTCACTTTCCGGCGAACTTGCAGTTCCCGTGGCTGTCGAGTGCGACCACCATTGCCGGTGGCGGTTGACTTTATGGGAGATAAAAGTGCATAGCCATAGATAGATGCTTTCTTCTTTGCTCACCTTTTTTTTTTTCATTTTGTAGGCAGGCACAAGTCAACTTTTTCTTTTGTTCTTTTTGGAAGAGTTGTAAAGAATCTTGAAATCACAATTTTTTTATTAGGTATTTTAAATGAATTTTTCAAATTATAAATGTTTCATTTTGTATGATACCGCCTTCGTCCGTCCTGGATTAACTTGTACCATTCGAAGGATAATTTTATACTCTCTCCTTATAATAAAATAATAAAAATGAAGGATAATTTTGGGTATTGGAAGAGATAAAAAAAATATATGGAGAGAAAAAAGATATATGTAGTAATGAGTGGAGTAGTGAGCAACATTCTTTGTAATATTGTGTGAAAAATGAGGATAAAAATTATGAATAGTGGAAACATAAAACTTATTGTGGGATGAATAAAAAAGGAAAGAGATAAATTTATAGTAAAATAGAGGGAGTAATTTTTTATGTATAGAGTAAAGAAACGAGTTGCATTATATATATGAGTGTTGTTCTAAAAAAAGAATTGACATTTTAGTGTAAAATTTTTTTATCATAAAAGTAAAGAAACGAAATTTATGAAGGAATTTTTGTTTTTGAATTGTGCAAGCTATTTCAAAACATTCAAATAAGAAAAATGCGCAAATTATCATGGACGGAGGAGAGTATCCCATCACGCAATATGTGAAGTAAAAATATGAAATTTTAACGAATCATAGGAGATGTAAAGGGGGTTTGATTCCATGTTTCATAGGTACCATTATTATTTGTTGCATTTTTCACTGTTTGGCTTTATGCACATATCGTGCAATGAATCATGATTATGACTTATGAGAAATGACTAAATGAGTACCTTTTCACATTCCGTTAATGGATTTTGAGATTGTTTCACCCAAATTATTCGCAGACCATAGTGGAATCTATGGTATAAGTGCATGACAACTCCATCCAATGCAGGAGAGGTAAGATACAGTTCTTATTCCTATTGGAGATGCCCTGATACAGTCCATCTCAACTTTTTTTTTAACTTGATTGCCCTCAGATCAATAATTGAAAAACACATCTTCTAAATAATCTTGAACAAATTGTGCATTTGATCCGACTCAATTCAGTAACAACCCTATGAGAATAAGTAACAACACGAAATCTAACTGCAATAAGTGATCTTGATTTACTGCTTCTTCCATACGCAGAAAAGCAAGTAAGAACCGAGGATTCGAATCCTTGTATTTAGCCATCTCAAATCGTGGTTGAAGAAGAAACGCGACAGCCTTGCACAAACTTACGTAATTTTTCCATCTCACCAACTGCAGATAACCACTCAGTAAGGATTTCCATTGTCGTATAATCGGGATCACATTCTTGTTCAATCATTTCATCCATAAATTCCAGTGCCTTTTCTAACAAGTGTCTCCCCTGAAGGCCTTTAAACAGAGCATTGTACGTGGTGCTATTTGGTCTCACCCCCTTAGTCTTCATATCATCCATCAGGGAAAGAGCACCTTCCACATCATCATTCTTGCAAAGGGCGTCGATCAATATGTTGTAAATTGGCGTGTTCGGAGGCACCTTCGATGATGATCCCATATTTCTAAATAATTTCATGGCCTCATCAAGATTATCATGTTTACAATATCCTTGAATCAATGCCCCATAAGTAACGACATTAAGCTTTAAACCATCCCGTCTCATCTCCCTCATCACACGTAGGGCATGTGCGAATTCCCCCTTTTTGCAGAAATGCGAAATCAAAGTATTGTACGTTACACGATCGGGCTTCAGTCCGTCTTTCTCCATGTCTTTAAGCATCTCAGCAGCTTTATCCACCTTGTTCCTCTTGCAAAATCCACCAATCATAGTATTATAACAAACAATATCTAAGCTAAACCCGGCTTCTTTCATCTTAAGCATAACAGAAGTAGCATCATCCATTCTTCCAGCCCGACTTAAGCCCGAAATCAAGCTGTAATACACAACAGCATCTGGAGAACAGCCCGATTCCATCATCTCATCGAACAACTTCATAGCCTTGTCAATATTCCCTACAGCACAGAATGCTGTTATCAAGATAGTATACGAAACCTTATTCCCTTGCAAACCCTTCTCCCGCATAGAACTTAAAAGATCCATCGCACTGCTAACTCGACCATTCTTACACATCCCATCCAGCAAAGTATTGAGTGAAATGACATTCAACCCCACGCCTTCTCTACTCATCTCCTCAAAAAGCTCATGCCCCTTATCAATCTCCCCCATTTTACAGAACCCATCAATTAAGCAATTATAAGTAACAGTATTTGGTTTGCACTTGCTCTCCAATCTCAATTTCTCCATATATTTTAAACCCTCTTCTATCCTCCCAACTTTGCACAATCCATCAATTATGGTGTTATAAATAACAACATCCGGCTTAACGCCAAGTTCTCCATCTCTCAGCTTCTCAAGCACCTCAAGCGCCTCGTCCAACCTTCGAAACCTACACAACTGCTTGATCGTGATTCCGTAAGTCACAACATTCGGTTTGATCCCCTTTTCATTCATCTCATCCATTAACAAATTCATTCTTGCGAAATCACGATCGTTTCCTAACCTTGTTAACAGGGCATTGCAAGATGCCACCTCTACATCAGAGCCTGAATTCATCACCTCACGCAAAACAGTCCAAGCATAATCCGACTCACCTTTCCTACAAAACCTCATAACAATCTGCGTTAACCAAAACCCACTAGCAAAAATACCATGTTTGCTAAAACGCAGAAAAAGATTATAAATTTCCTCATCACTCTCACCCCTGCCACTCCAATTCGTCTTAAGGATGTACGAAAAAGTAATATCTAACGTGTTTCTATTCGGGGGATAACAAGAATCCGGTTCAAGCATTTCGTCGAGCACCTTGAAGGCGTCATCCGCTCGACCCCAATCCAAAAACCCAGAGAGAACTAAATCCAACACATCTGTATTTTTAATTTCTTCATCAATGGCATCCAGCACATTGATCATTTCATCGAGCATGTTGGCGCGGCCAAAGCACTTAATGAGAAGAGTTCCAGCATTGACAGATAAAGGAACATTTTGGGCCTTCGAAATAGCGAAAAGCTCGTAGAGCTTACCTGGGGTTTCGGGGTTTTCGCGCATGGCGTGTTCGAGGACCGCTTGGAATGCGAGGGGGGTCGAATCGGAGAATTTAGGGGAGGTTTTGAGGCAATTGAAGAATTGGAAGGCATTTTCGTAATTTGGGAGCTGACGGGTGATTTTGAGGACGGAAGGCGGGGAGAGGGAGGAGAGGAGAGGGTTGAGATTGGGATTGGTGAGCCAGGAATTAGGATCGGTGGTTTTGAGGAGGGAAATTGTCTGGGAGATGGAGGAGGATTGATCTGGCGACGGTGGTGCAAGGTGGGCTTCAGCGGAGAGGCGACGGAGAGTGGCGGCGACGGCGGCTTGTGGGGGTTTCAGAGGTTTTAGGGAAAGCCTCATGTTTTGGTTCTGCTCCTTCAGGGACAAGTAGGTTAATAGTACATATTAAACTTTAATACTAATATATCCAATTTTAAATACATATTGCTTACATATATTGCTTCGCTTGTGAAATACTAAAATTTTACACATAAAAATTTAAAAACAAAATATACTTTATTTTGTATTTTCCTCATTTTCCTATGACGACCAAGAGTGAACACCATAAACTCCGAGTAAAGATACTAATAAAATGAGTGCCACTAAATACACCCCAAAATTCTCTAAACACACCCTATTTGTTAAACACATCTCAATAAAATTTTAAAATTAACATGTATTACTAAACACACCCCATTTTTTCCCTATTATATCATTCCTCTATTAAAATTTAAAAATAACATTTTCATATCTCTCATTTTCTCATGAACATTTCTCTTCTAAAAAAATTATTTAATTCTTTTGTATTCATTAATTTTTTATAAAAACATTCTTAGAATTTTATATAAAATCAGAAATATATTACAAAAAAAGTCAACTAAATTATTTCAAACATAAATAAATTCAAAAACTTAATTAGAAAAAAAAAACTTAAAATCATAAAAAAGCTAAATACAAAATTTAAAAGTAAACAATTTTTTTTTAAAATATTTAAATTTAAAAAACTGAAAAAATTAAATGAAATCTGTGAAATATTTTAAAAAAAATAAATCTAAAAAATAATTAAGATTAAAAAAATCAGTAAAACTAAATAAAATCTGAAAAAAAAACCATTTTAATTAAATTAATTTTGAAGATTTATATTACTTGAATATTTTATTTAGTTGTAATTACTTTTTTATTTTTTCTTAATTTACTTGTTTTGAAGATTTAATAATATTTTAAAATTTAATTTTAATTTTTTTCAGATTTTTTTCACGATTTTTGCTTATTTGATTTTTTTTATTTAGTTCTTTTTAAAGATATACTTATTGTTTTATTATTTTTATATTTTAATTTATTTTTTACTTATTTTTCGACGTATAATAATTTTAAAAAACTAGACTTACAAAAAGTAAAGGATCAATTTCAAAATGAAAAAAATTTAGAGGACTAAAATCAAAATAAATAAAACTTAAAATAAAAGACAAAATAGTATTCTATAGGGTAACTTAGTCATTTTATATATATCTATTTTTGTCTTAAAAATTATGGGGTGTGTTTAGAGGATTTTGGGGTGTGTTTAGTGACAATCTAATAAAATTTGAACATAGCACATTTCTTACTTCATAGTTCATACATTCTATAACAAAACTTGCTATCTTCAGCTTCCCAATACAAAGATAGCATCAATTTGGTAATCGCCAGTAAAATGAGACCTAAAACTAAAAGCAGCACAAAAGCTCAATGTAAAGACAACTGCTAAATTAAACCAAAACATTCTGTCCAAAGGATAGATTTCCAAAACCAAATAGTCAATTCGCAACGTCTTTCTTTATTCAAGGTACTCTCAATTACTAGGGGCTGTTTGCAAACTCAAGTAAGGGGACCAAAATCATTTTTGGATTCTAGAAGTAATGCGGACAGTCCGTCCCTAAGCTGATCTTCAAGCGAATCTAACATCATCAGTCTTAACATCCATTGGTACGTCGTTCATTCTCTGTTAATTTGTTGTCTCAATCTTTCCAGCCGCATCAGCTGCTGCAGATGCTGCGTCTCCCAAACCTCGCTCCTCCAACGCTTGAAGGAAACCCTCAGTATCCACGGGGCTAATTTTGTACGGGCTGTGAGCTGAGCTGGGAAACGAACCGCTCGTCACTTCTTCCCGGTATTCCACGAGAGCTTTGTTGATGACATCCCCCACATTGGCGTAATGCTTGCAGAACTTTTGGAGTCACCTGTCAAGGAGAAGCCGATTTTATTGACTGAACACAAATAAGCCATCTTATGACAAAAGTGGATACGGTACATCAACTGGCATTAACCTTGGCGTGGTGTGGATGCTGTAGCATTCCAAGCAGATCATGGTACACTAAAACCTGCAACAACAGTATTCCTGTTAGAAACGACTGATAATGATAACTCGGAAATTCTTTTCGTGTGTGTACAATTCAATCATCAAATAAGTAGCCATTGTTCGCCTACAAAAAGACTAAAAAACACGAGCAATACTCTTGATTTATCTATTACATAGCAAAAGGAGTTGATCTCTTTTGCACATTAAGGGGGTGTTCGGTTCAAAATTCTTCAATGGGAATGGTAATTGTGGAGATTAATGTGAATAAAAGATGATCAATTCACCTTTATCATATTTCATACTGGGTAATTAGATTAAAAATACGGAACATGGAACACCTATTCTTTGAATGCAAAGTCGCTGCAGAGATTTGGGATGATTGTCACCATTAGATGGAATTTCTTGCGCCATGCTTGGGATTTTTTGAAAGGAAAAAAAGTGCAGGGCATAGACATTTCAGATTAGCTAGCAAATCCCATCTTGTGTATTGGAGATTGAATATTTTAGTGTGGCAAATTGTAAATACTTTGCAAGGGTCAAGTACCCCTGTACTCAAAGATATAAAATTTAACTTTTTACTGATAAAAAAAAATTAGACTAAAAACAAGTTAATCATTATCCATTTTGATTAACCACCTCCCCTCCTATATAACCATTTATCCTCAATCATTCCACAATTTCTCAATGTGTTTTAACCACTATTCTCACTGTAATCCACTATTCAACGATTATCATTACCATTTCCATTGGAGATTTTGAACCAGCCCACCCCACAAGTGAATATATCAAAAAATGGGACTCATGCATGCTAGCCGAACACTGACATACAGTGGAGCATAAGTCAATCATGTATGACAAGTTCACTGCACCACATATGCTAAGATTTCAAGTAAAATTCGTAAAAGAATATAGATTAAACTGTAGTATTCCATCTGGTAAGAATGCAAGAAGCTCATACTAACTTGACCACTACAAAAAGGTCCTGCCCCGATGCCAATGGTGGGGATCTTGAGAGCCGACGTCGCTGCTGCAGCCACAGGCGCAGGAACACATTCTAACACAACTGCAAAACACCCTGCTTCTTGCAAAGCCATGGAAGTTTCCACAACCTGTAAAGCATTTAATCCGTCTGTATAGAATCAATTTTAAAAGTCCGATGACTGCCCTTCATAAATCTTTGAAAAAACAAGTACCTTGACTGCACTATCGACGTTTCTGCCCTGGGGTCTAAACCCCTCCAAGAACGCTAATAGCCTGAGGGGTGAGCCCCACGTGGCCCATTACGGCAATACCAGCTTCAACAATAGCTTTAGCAGCTGTAATTCTTGAAGGCGCCCCGCCTTCCAATTTAATTGCATCCATTCCTCCTTCCTTCAAAATCCTTACGGCCGCATCAACTGCCTGCTCATAGTCGAAACTGCTAATCAGCAACCATACTACATTCACAACCCGAAGAAACGAAAAGTGCCTTGTAAACAACAAATCTAGTAGAATATCATATGCAATGAAGTTTGTATTATGAAATATCACTCCAAAATTTCGAAATTTTTACAGATTGCTCAATACCAAATAGCAGGAATATGGTAAAAGAACCATCTTTTTGATTGCTTCTAACATACTAATAACAAATAGCAGTACCAATAGTTAAAATTTACAAAAAAGATCAAATCTTGCTGTAATTTATCACCTCCATCTCATGGGGCAACACTAAAGCATAAACCAACATAACTTTTCTGTCTTAACCTGTGATCAAATCAGAATATCAATACTAAATTACTTCTAATATAAAACAACATCAAGTCAATATTCAACACCCAATTCTTCATTTAAAAAAAAAAAAAAAGAATCAAAACAAGGATATATTTCATTTCTTAACCAAAAACACCCACTCTCCAAAATCTGCAACATTGTTCATTTAATCACTTAAAAAAAATAAAGAAAACTTAACCTGATGAGTGCTGGACTCATAGCTGCCAAACGGCAAGTCCCCAATTAGTAATGGGCGCTTGGCTCCACGCGCCACCATGCGGCAATGAATGAGCATCTCATCTAACGTGATGGGCAGAGTGGTGTCGTAGCCGTGAACAACCATGGAAGCAGAATCTCCGACCAAGCAAATGTCGATTCCGGCCATGTCCAGGTGCACCGCCGACGGATAATCGTACGCCGTCACCATGGTTATGGGCTCCCCCTTCTTGTGCTTTTGCCGGAGGTTCGTGAGGGTCACGCGCTGGTTGTGGTTCTGGGGCTTTGGGCCGCCGTAGACGGTGTTTTCCGGGACATTGCTCATACACCGGAAAAGGGGTGTTGTGGAATTGAGGTGTTTTTGAGGGAAGATGTGCAGAGGGTTTTACAGAGTGATGAAAATATTGCCATTTGGGGCGGAGAATTGACGGTGGATTGGGGCGGCGCCGCCGAGAAACAGGGAGGCGGAAGTACAGATGATACAATTTGTATATGTGAGAATGAAAGTTGCACGGCTTTCAATTTTGGCAACATAATAAAGGGCCGCGGAAGAGCAAATCAACAAATGGATAGTTGAAAGTGACTGTTTCTGTGTATCGTTATTTTTGCCATTAATAAAATTATTTTTTAAATAAGAATTGAATAATGAAATAATGATTTATGATATACTACGTCATATTTAAAATATAAAATGTTTTGATCTTTTACACGTTTATTAATAAAAAAAAAATTATATAAAAAATTAGCCTTATTAAATAATAAATTATTTTTTTTAATGGCATGATGTATTAAAAAAAAAAAAAAAAAAGAAAAGAATATTAAATAAATCACTTTTTAAAAATAAAAAAATCAGAATATCAAATAAAAAGTAAATAGGAAGAGATAATATCGTTTTAATGAAAAAAATAATAACATAAAATGTAATATTGATATATTTAAAGAAGATAACTTAAATTAATTGAATTGTTTTATTCACACTAAAAAAAGTTCAATCTAATTTAAGGCAGAAATTTTTAAATAATGTTCAATTTAATTTGTAGTTAATGGAGAATTTAACATAAAATATAACAGTAGATTAGAATCAGAGTATAAAAATGAACTTTACACCATAAACGATTACAATGCCATCAAGAAACAACAATAGGAGATGGGTGGTTTCGGTGGGCATTACAATTTACATGCAGCCCCTGTTCAAATGGTGTGATATTTCAAAACGAGCAATTATCATTTTTATTTAATATTATTACACATGTGACATGTATATCCAACAATGCAAATTTGAATGAAATCACAGTCACCATGAATTCTGCAATGTTGGAAAACAAATTCGCAAAAAAAAAAAAAAAATAAAAAATAACATGGCAATACTTTCTAATAACCAGTTTCGAGATATGCAGTTTGATTAGCACCAAAAATACTGAATTTTAGAACAAATAAACCTAAAAAAAAAAAAAAAAACAAACCTGAATGAGAAGCGGCGGTGTAACGGTGGCGGTACAAATCTGTATTCAATACAATAGGAAAGTTCTAAAAATATCCATTATTTAGGATATTTTATTAGGCAGCAGGTGGGCCATACTGACATCAAAAGCTGCCGTTCAGGCTGATGAATGATGATAGACAGAGCTGTCTCGAACGGCAAAAAAAAATAGAGGTGGGCTGTACTCATTATTCAGAAGCCCAATACAATGTTGGGCTCTTGGCTCACCACTCTTGTTGGGCCGAACATATACTGATCGGGCAGCCCAGTTTGCGGCCTCTACAAACTTTACTAGCAAACAGATACAATTTTTTAAAAAATTCATACAATTAATATAGCTCTAGTTTCCAAGATCAAACATAAACAAAAATATGATATTAAATTTACATCTAACATTTTAGATTTTTTCTGCAGGTAAATACACCATATCAAATGTCTTCCAAAGTGAATTCTTACGTAAAATGTCTTCCACACAAAAATTTGGTAAATGACAATTTCTATAGACCATAAAATATTTTATTACTATTAATTTGCTAGGTGACTCCATTAATGATTTACCAATTACCTTATCATAATATTAGGGGAGTTAAAAAAAAAATGAAAACTCCATTTACCAATTGTAATCAATCCTAGTGGACTTATCCTGCACACCTCCACACACAAGAACTCCACCCCTTCTTCAAAATCAACAGTAGTCATATACTGAATCATCACGAATACGATGCGTGCACTTGGGCCACCCCGATTTCTGCTAACGCCACTCCACCACCTCCGCATTTTCGTTTCTCCTTCCTTTCGTCGCACATTTTCACCATCCCCACCTCCCCCTCTCATAAAAGTTTCCTACTTCCACTCCTCAAGTAGACCAGTCGCCAAATTCGCGCCCATGGCCGGCGAACACGTAACCGGCGATTGGTTCTCAGTGCCGGACCTCCGACTCCGCGACCACAGATTCACCATTCCTCTCGATTACTCTCTCAACGATTTAAAGTCCCCGAAGATTTCCGTCTTCGCTCGCGAAGTTGTTGCAGGTAATTTTAAAATTGAACTTGTGGAATTAGCATTTTCGAGTTGAATTTACGCTGAAGTGGATTTGTGTTTTAATTTGTTTTTTGTTACTTTTCCGCTGTGATTTGTGTGTTTTTGATGTATTGTTATTATTATTGTTGTGATCGTCATCAAGTGCATATTGCCAGATTTTAAGCACATAGTATGTTATTGAATGTGGTACCACCTGCATTAATGATTAAGTTTTCCTGTGGCTCAAGGAGCAAATTGATGATTAATTGACCTTGTTTTATTTTCTCTTAGAAATATTGGCGAGATACATACTAAGTTCCATTTGGATCTAGGATTTAGATGAGGAAGTTGTGAATTGCAAAATCATTCAGAAGTAACTATCACTATTTTTTCTTTTGCAAAATTAGAATTGAAGAGAAAACATTTTCCATGTTGTATAGGAAAACACGAAAAGCTTGTAGTCATTGTCAAGAGAAGTATATAGGCAATATTTGAAGCCAACGTTTCTTGCAAAACACAGTAAAAAACACTTAACTTTTCCAATATGTTTTCTTGTATTTATATATATCAATCTGGATATGATGAAGGGGTAAATCTGAAATCAGCACATCAGAGGTCATTTTCTTAATATAGATATACCCGTGCGAAATTTCATTTTGGTGTTTCATGAAATTAATAATTTTTGTCTCCTTGAGCATGCATCCCAACTTGATTGTTTTAGTCGGAGTTTCATATATGCACACTTTTTATGTGGATTTTCTTTAATCGTAATAACTAGAGAACTGTATGTGCATGACAGCATATAGTATGTTCATCAGTGTTTTCCGTAAGAATCAATAATGCTCTCGTGAAGATTTCATGTTCATTCCATTCTTCTCTTTCTATGACTGTTTTCTTCTCTTCTAATATCCGATATCAGTATTGATGAACAATATACTTTGCAGTTGGGAAGGAAGAACTAGACCTCCCCTTTTTACTATACCTGCAGGGTGGACCAGGTTTTGAATGCATGCGCCCAGCTGAAGCTGGTGGATGGATAAGTAAAGCATGTGAAGAATACCGTGTTATTCTGATGGACCAGGCATGTTTTGAAGCACTTTTTTGGTTCTGGGTGTGTGTACTTGCTATATTCTAACTTTTCTTCTGCTAAAATGTTTAAAGCACAGCGAGGAACAGGCTTGTCGACACCTTTAACAACGTCTTCGATGTCTCAATTTAAATCTGCTGAGAAGTTGGCCAACTACTTGAGACATTTCCGAGCTGACAACATAGTGAATGATGCTGAATTCATTCGCAGAAGGCTCGTCCCAGATTCCAGGCCCTGGACAGTATTGGGACAGGTGATTATTATTATTATTATTTTCTTTAAATTTATCATGTGTATACATACATTGGCAAACATGTATCTGCCTTTTGGTATGTAAATGTGTTGTTCTCCTTATTATCATAAAGAGTGAAAATAATATTTTGTTCCTATCTCACTGTGGGACCATACAGAGAAAAACAACCACCTCTCCCTGGGGAGTGCTAAAAAAAGAAATTAATAAGCTCATATAAGAAAAATACGAGCCTCTTATATTCTTTAACTAATTTTACTGGATGAACATTTTGTGCCAATATCATTTCGTTCGTACTCTTTCTATTTTTCACCACATTATGTTGTTGTCTTCCTGCAGAGCTACGGGGGTTTTTGTGCTGTGACATACCTTAGTTTTGCCCCACAAGGACTGAAACAAGTTCTTTTAACTGGTGGAATTCCTCCCATAGGAATTGGATGCACTGCAGATGCTGTCTACAGAGCCTGCTTTGAGCAGATCGTGCAGCAAAATAGGAAGTACTACGAGAGATTTCCCCAAGATACTAATATTGTCCAAGAAGTGGTAAAATATCTGGCAGAATCTGAAGGCGGTGGGGTGAGATTTTTTTTAGAATCCTTCCATTTTCAACTACAATTTTCCATCTTCCTCATCTTCTCTATTGTGTTTTTGTGTCTGAACTTGTGTTAAAAAGGTTCCTCTTCCATCTGGAGGCATCTTAACTCCACGAGGACTACAACTTCTAGGCTTGTGTTTAGGATCTAGTACTGGTATGGAACGTCTGCACTACATGTAAGTCTTCCCCCAACACCTTAATTTGTAGAAAATTTTAAATGTGGTCCTAGGATCTTTACTATTGCTTATTTATAATGTTTCCTTTAGGTTTGAGAGGGTGTGGGATCCTATATTAGTTCCAGGTGCACCAAAGAGAATTAGCTACTACTTTCTGAATGCAGTAAGTCTTGGAAAGCAACTATAACCTCTACTAGTTGTGTGCGATGTGTCATAGTGATATTGATTCGCGATATATATTTTGCCTCAGCTGCCAGGCACTGAAATTTATTAATATATTTGCATATAATGCAGTATGAGAAGTGGTTGGATTTTGACACTAATCCTCTGTATGCTCTCATGCACGAGTCCATTTACTGTCAGGTAAAGTTTTTTCTTGTTTGGAATATCTGTCTAATATTCATATTTACATGTCTTACTATGTTTTCAGAATGCTTGTTATGTAGACTATGCTCTTCCCATTTTTATTATCTAATACACAATTTTATGTGGGTTAAATTTAAGGGTTCTCCTTCAAGTTGGTCAGCTCACAGAATAAGGACTGAGAATGAGGGTCAGTTTGATGCAACATTAGCCATCAGAGAAGGACGTCCAGTGCTATTTACTGGAGAGGTACAGGGTACTAAAAACACAAGCATTTTTCAAGTTAGACATAAAGTAGGGATCCACTCACTTCTGTTTTTTGGTTAGAATAACAATGGATTTTTCCTTCTTTCTTTTCCTCTCCTCTTAAAGCCTTTTCTTTTCCCGAGGGTTGAAACACCATTTTGAAGTTTTTTCTTGTTTCTATAGATGGTATTTCCATGGATGTTCGATGAAATTTATGCATTGAAGCCTTTTAAAGATGCTGCTCATTTACTGGCAGAGGAAAAGGATTGGCCACCTCTATATGATGCTGCAACTCTAAACAATAACAAGGTCTGGTGCGGTTAAATATCTTAATATTTGCCTTGGATTTTAATCACCACAGTTTCTGCCATCTTGACAAAACTCTTCACAATAACGAAAAAAATGCTGAGATTGAAAGTAAATTTGCATTATGTTCTTGCAACTGATAATATGGATACTGGTGTTTCGATGCAGGTTCCAGTTGCTGCTGCTGTTTATTACGAAGATATGTACGTTAACTTCAAGCTTGTGATGGAGACAGCTTCCCAAATAGGAGGGATCCGGTTGTGGATTACCAATGAATATATGCACTCGGGTTTGAGAGACGGAGGGGGTCAAGTTTTGGATCATTTACAAGCAATGCTCAAAGGAAAGAAGCCTCTCTTTTGATGCACATAATCGTTTTGTTTTTTAACATTTTCTTGCTCCGTTTGGACTAGCGGCCTATTGAGAAAGGGAGATTATCTACACTTGTGTTGCACTTCTAGCACTAAATTGTCCTCCAAGTTCTTTGTAATCAAATAAAATATCTGCCTCCTTACTCGGAGTTGGTATAAGTTGGTATGCGGTGAAATTTATTCACTTTGAAATTGATTTTTTTTTTACAGACATACTCTGTAGTAATATAAGTCACACCCTTCAGTTATCACTATGATATCCTCTACTATAATATAAGTTATACCCTTCACTTTTATGAGTAATACTTTTTATAGTAAAATGTCATATTTTTTTATAGTAAAAAGTCACATTCTTTAGTAATATAAGTCACACTCCTTAATCAGTTTTACCGTGAACTTTGTTCACCCTAATACTTTGTCCCTTACTCGAAGGAAAATATTTTATAGCAGATATAATATCTTTGGGGATCTTTAAATTTCATTTTGTGATGCTCTGTGTGTGTTCTAAAATTCGTATCACTATCAAGAAATTAATTTAAATGAAACTAATTAAGAGTGCGGCTATTGGCTTCTACATTTGTTCAACTGAAAGTAAAAGGGAACAAAACCAATAATACTAAACTCAGAAAATTAAATTTTTATGTTTTGTAAATATTTGTAAGATAAATTACTAATTAAACCTAAAATATTTCCTAAATTTTAATGTTTTGTTTGAATTATTTGTAAGATAAAAATTTCAAAATAATTAGCAATAATCGAAAAATAATAATAAAAAAAAAATCTCTTAAAAAACTCTTCCCAGCAAAGAATCGCGACTCTTCCGTTCTGGTAAAAGTAAAACCCATTCCCCACTTTCTTCTTCTTCTTCACCAACGGATTAGGGTTTTAGATTTCTCCCTCTTGTCAGGTAGTACAACACTTCGATGCGTGTAGTGTACCACAATTTGCAGCGACACTCTTCTCCAATTCCTCATTCTCATTTGTCCTTCTTCTCCTTTCAGAATGCAGAGAACGACGACGTTTTCGAGGTTGGGACAAAATTTGCTGGCAGCAACACGAGGATTCAGTACATCAACATCGAAGACGGGCGGCGATGAGAAGATTGTAGCTTCAGTTCTTTTTGAGAGGCTTCCAGTTGTCATTCCGAAAATCGATCCTGTTGTCTATGCTTTTCAAGAATTCTCGTAAGCATTTGTTTTTCTGTTGCCTTTTTTTTTTTTTTTTTTTTTTTGATTCATCGTTCTAGTTATGTGAAAATTAATTTTGCAAGAAAATTTTAATGGAAATGCTATTGGTCAAGCTAAATGCCATTTTATTTAATATTTGCCAAGTTTTAAATAGGTTTGCTATAGAGAGAAAATGTTGAAAACAGCCGGTATATCTAGTGTGGTTGTAGATTGGGGATAAATGAATTCATTTAGTTGATAACTGAGATCCTTGACTCACATCAAGCATATAGGTAATTTAGTTTGTGGAGTTTGAGACACTCAATAGCAGTTGGGATGGAAGGGAAAATCGGACCAGTTATTCCGCTTCTAACTTGTTTCCTGATAAAATGACTGGATGCATACATACAATTTTCTTTTATGTTGCCTGCATATGCACACAATCTATTTTTGTTGTAATTGATGCTGTTAAGTTAATAATTTGATGAATTTATGATGGCTGTGAACTGGGACTGATTTCAGGTTCCGATGGGGACAACAATATCGCCGAGAATACCCCGAATCACTTTTGAAAAAATCTGATGCCAGGTACTTTTGTTTCTTCTGAAAGATTTGCCCTTACTTTGTTCTTATTTTGTTCTTCAGTGGAACTCTAGTTCTTTCCATCTTCATCGCTGAATGTGAAGACTGCTTTCCAGTCAGCAAAACCATATTTTGTTAGAAAGTTGATTTGCTCATAGGTTGTTTGCTGGCTTCTGAAAATGGTTTGGTAGGACTTGTTCTGAATAGCTAATCTAATGCACTTTTTGAAGGTCTTGAATAGAGCTGAGATGATTTCTTTACCCATTGCTATAGTCAACTAAAGGCAATGTCATGACATTAATTAAAAAAAAAACACAGTGCTGTGATTCCTGCCCTTTTTTTCTGGATGAAGCATATTAATTTTAGAAGTTTATTAAATGTCAGTGTGAGTTGCATCAGATTATTAGATGCCTTAATAATAAGATGTGAGTTCAGCAAGCCAGCCTAACATTTCACGTACTGGTTGTATGAACAGATGGTCATCCATCTGCTACCCACAATATGTTGTACGCTCTTGTTTTTCTGTTCTGTTTTATTTTAACAGAACATTTTCTCTTTCTCAAATATGAAAATATTTTAAATTTGTTCTTTTGTAGTCTCTGTACTAAACTTTGAGGTTTTCTCTTGGTATTAATTATGACCTGTTCAGGGGACAAGGAGATCATCAATTTGACTATACACCAGCTTCACGGAACACTGAAGCGGATAAAACTAATGATAAAAGGTATTTTTTTAGTATATGTTTGCGTTTGAATCATCCTCGCAATTCAGAAGGGGATTACTTTGTTAACCTGGCTACTTTGAATTTGATCATTGCGATTTTGAGGACATAGCTTGTACTGATAATAGCTGACTTCCTTAAGCAACCATTTCTTTTGGCTATTGGCTCACTTGCAATTTATTGGTCCGGTCTTTCTAGCTGCTGGATGATCAAATATTCAAATTCTTCTTTTTCTGCCTTTTCTTTTCTTTAATTTGTTCCCCTCTCGTCTTCCATATGTCTTCTATTCCGGTTGCCAACCAAAAATTGGCTGGACTTTTGATATCTGTGAACTCCCTCTTATCAATTTTGCATGTATTAGCGTTGATTTCAGCTTTATACCTTCCAGTTCTACCATCTTGTTTACTTAATTATTTTATAGATCATAGGAAAGAGACATTACAAGCATCATAACAAGTGTCGACATATGATCTTTTAGGTCATTAGAGAGAGCACTTGACAGGAGGCTCTATCTTCTCGTACGCAGTACTTCAAATGGAGCACCTGTGTGGCACTTTCCTGAGAAGGTTTACGAGTCTGAAGAGACATTGCGCAAGGTAACTCTGCTTCCAACTTACTGTTTTGCTTAATTTATAGTTTTGAGTCAGACACGAATCATAGTGGCCTCAAATATCTGCAGTGTGCTGAGTCTGCCTTAGAATCCGTGAATTGGAAATCTTTCCCATACTTATTTTGTCGGAAATGCTCCAATGGGCCACATGGTTCTACAGCCTTCAGAGAAGGAAAAGGTCGATAAAGTGCAAAAGGTGATCACATTCTTTCTTTCGACCTTTTTCTTTAACATATAGAATTCTGTGAATTGGTATTTAGGGCTTGACCACCATATACATGGTATGGTCAGCCATTTTTGCTATGTGTTCCTAATTCTCTCCTTCAATACCTTAATGTTCTCTGTCAGAAATTCTTTTTCAAATCTCAAGTAATCGATGCCAAGAAGTTTAATATCGGAGGATGTGAAGATTATATGTGGGTGACAAAGGACGAACTCTTGGAGTACTTTCCAGAGCAAACTGAATACCTAAACAAGATGATCATCAGCTGATAATTTATTTATAGCTTCTTTTATTCAACTTCAAGCATTGTTTACCATGTTTCATCCGTTTGTTGGGATGTTGTCGGGCTTTCGAAAGGAAGTTTTTGAAGCTCAAGGTTTTGTAATTCTTGATGGAATGTAATACTTAGGCTCTTTAAAAATAGATAATGAGTAGTAACTTTCATCAGAATCCCATTTAAACGTCTATTTGATTTTCTGATGAGAATTGGGGCGTGCACAATTTAAATGGAGATCTTGAATAATGATTTATGACATTTAGATCTCCGAATAAGGAAGGATTCTATAGTTCGTTTGCGTTTGCATTTTCTGCTACATCTTCTAGATTGATTAAATGTGTACATTTCAAAATATTCAGCAGTTTAAGAGTGTATATATATGGAATTTAATGGTGGAATTTTATTGCAGCCCAGCATCCACTATTTGTACCATACTTTATTCGAGTGAAGGCTCGTTCAAGTTCGGATTGCAATTGTAACAAATTTTGTATTTTTTTTTATGGGGGAATATTATAGAAATACAAGATTTTTGATTTAATATAAAGTAGATACGCTCCAAAACTTTTATTTCAAGTAGATACAAAGTGTCTACTAAAACACCAAAACTACCCTCCATAACATCAAACCTTAATTATAAATTTATAATTCTCTCTCTCCTCAACAAAAACCACCGGCTCTGACTCCCTAACCCCACTCTCTAAAACCACCGGCCTCTCTCTAACCCCTCTCTCTCTAAAAAAACCACCGGCGTCTCTCTCTATATTTCACACGCGGAGGCGACGGATGGTGGTGGGTGGTGCGCGGAGGTGGCGGACGGTAGTGGGTGGTGCGCGGAGGCGGCGGATTGTGGTGGGGGGTGCGCGGAGACGCGCCGCTGCACCGATGAAGAAGACGCGCCGCCGCCGCCGCATTGATGAAGAAGAAGACACAGTAGGGGTGGATCTACGCCACCGGGTTTGTTTTGGTATGGTTTTCTGGGTTTGTTTTGGTATGGTATTCTCATATTTGGTACGGTGTTCTGGGTTTTTTTTGGTATGGTGTTCTCAGATGTGGTACGTGGAGGCGGCGGACGACGGCATAGGATGCGACCGATTAGAAGAAACTGGTAAATGAAAGAAGATAGAGAAGATTTAGGCTCTTTTTTATTTTGTTGAGCCCAACCCATTTATCTTTTCTTCTTTGAATAATTTTTTTGATTGTCTTGACTACTCAAATCCTGTTGGAGCTTGTCTTGGCTACTCATTTTTTTTGGATTGTGGTGGTGGATTTGTGTGGCGAGCGGCGAGCGGATTTGTACAGATCCACCGCCGGAGCAACTGTAGACAGCGGAGTCAGGATTTTTCCTTTTTTTTTATTTGTGCAAATATTTATTACGTTTGTACAAATATTCGTTACGTTTGTGCAAATATTGTTTCTTCTTTTGTGCAAATTTTGCTTATTCCCATCTGTAATTAGTAAAAAAAAAAATTTGTTTGTGGTTGATTTTATTTTGTGCTTGTTCAAAAAGTGAATAAGATGAAAAAATGGAAATGTAGCTTTGGGGTTTTTATTTTTTGTAATTAGTGAATTATTCTGCGTTGGTGCAAAATTTATTGCATTGAGGTTGAATTTATTTTGTGCTCGTGCAAAAATAAATATGACGAATAAAAAATATATGTAATTTTTTGTTACAGATTTAAAAAACTACAATTTAAAATTTTGTAAAATGTATTTTAAAAATGAAGTGAAATTTAAAATTGTGCAAAAAATTAAAAAATGAAGTAAAAAATTATTTGTGGGTGAAAAGGGATTTAAATAGCTGATTTTTTGTTTTAATTCATTAAGGGTATTTCAATCTTATTAATTTTCATTTTGTATCTAGTTGAAAGAAAGAGTTTAGGTTGTATCTAATTGATATAATTCATCCTACTTTGTACCTAATTGAAATCCCCCCATTTTTAATTGAGGCGCCCTTGTGGTGAGACAGAGTGTCATTTGAGAATTGACTTTTTAACATTTTTGGAGGGATGAATGTTGTTTGTGCTAAATTAATATTTTGAGAGGAATGAATGTTGATTATGCTAAGTTGTATTTTCGTCTCATGCATGAGACCGTTTTATACGAGTTTTTTGCCTTTGTTAAAACATCCAACTGTATTCGAATACAGTTTACAACAAAAGATGACGTTCTTTTACCTTCACACATATGAATAGTGACGACAGATGAAATGTATATTTAACTCAAAAAATTTAATGCTTTGTAAATAACGTAAGACCTACAGTCTACAAAAAGCATGCACGTATGAAAATCAGTAAGAGCAGTTGAGCTGAAATTAGTTGAAATATAGTTGGCCTGAGTTCTTACACAGCCCCTTTCTTCGTCTCATCATCATCAATCAACCCACATACACATGTGTGTGTCAGTGTCACTCTTAATTATTATTATTTTCCTATAAATAATAATCAGATACTTCTTGTGGTGGTGGAGCCCCCTATATATCATGGAAGAAGAACAACATTTCTTTGCCTCAGAAACCCAATTTCAGATGCCTGCATTTTTTCAAAGCACAAGTTTTTCAGAGATGGGATTTGATTGCCTAAATGGCGTCAATTGTGAGACCCAATTAATTCTGGAAAATTATTCTAAAAATGTTGTGCCAAAAGTTGAGGAAGATTTGTGTGAGCTTGGAAATAGCAAAAACAAGAGAAGAATTGCTAGGAGCAGGAAATCGAGTTTCCCACCGCGTTTTGCGTTCCAAACAAGGAGCGAAGAGGATATACTTGACGATGGCTATCGTTGGAGGAAATATGGACAAAAATCTGTTAAGAATAGCAAGTTTCCCAGGTGAGGTTCTTATGCTGTTAATTTATAGTAATTTTTTAAAAATATTTTTGGGGTTTGATGGTATTATTTTGAATTAAAGTAAAGGAGAAAATGTAATTTTCTGATCATGAAGTACTAAAAAGTATTCACCAATTTTATAAATTTCAAAAGAAATTAACTAGTTCAATATGCATATCTCTATATTTTTTTCATTTAAAGAACTTTGATTTTATATTTGATATGGTAATGTACATTAGAATAATACAGGCATCAATGTTATGCCTTCTCACTATTTTTTATATATTAAAAAAAAATTAGAATACGGAGAAAATTTAAAAAGTGTATCCATTACTTCAGCAATGTTGAGAAAATTAGGACATATCTTCTTTTATGACAATATTTGATTTTTAAGCCTCGGTAATTCCACAATATGCATACATTACATACAAGCGCATGTACAATTTTATGAATATAAAATAAAAAAGTTAAGATTGAATTGAACCAGTAACAAAAGATTGTAAATTTATTTGCAATTTTTTTTAAAGAGTTTCAACTGCCACGTCTAAAATAAATTGTCAGAAATTGTTATAATGGTAAAAGTTAAAGGACTATGTATCTAAATTCAATTGCTCAAATTAAGAGAGTAAATACTTTTTTTTTTCTGTGAGGAAGAGATGAGAAATTCCCCCACTTTGCGTTTCAGTATGCACCCTTTTGCAAAAATTTAGGAAAAAACATGATTCAATCTACAAACCCCATAATATTTTTTTTATTTTTTTTTCAGTAATCGAAGGATTTTTTTTTTTAAATTTTCAATCCCCAGTTTTTTTCAATTCAATTTGTCCCACACGTTTGAATGGTTTTTGAGGATTTTTCCCCACATCACCAAAACTTTAAATTTTATTTACAGCGTTCAAGAGTTACTTATGTGCACCATTTGCACAAATTTAGAAATAGTTTAATTGAATATTTTTTTTTTTTTTTTAGGTTTTTTTTTTATTCATTTTTTTAATTCCTAATGGTTTATACAAATTGAAATAAAAATGGTTTAAGGTATAGAGTTTAGGCTCATAGTTCATACAAATTAAAATAAAAATCCAATTGCACCTAATTCAATTTGATACATACAAACATCACTCAATTAAAAGCTAAACGTGAAGATCGTGGTTTATATATATAGATAACTTATGAATTTGAAAGACTAGTAAAACAGTTTCTTTCTTTCTTTGTTTTTTTTTTTTGAGCTCAAACAGTTTCTTAGTTGTATATGTAATATGTTTATAATACGATTATATATATGGAGGCGAAATATTTGTAAGATAAGTATTTTGTGTGACATATATACGCGCAGGAGCTATTACCGATGTACGCATCACACATGCAGCGTGAAGAAACAAGTGGAGAGGCTGAGTAACGACAGCAGCATTGTCGTCACAACCTACGATGGAACTCATGCAAAAACTCTAACTCCACTTCTCAAACACATTCACATTCCTCAATACAATTTTTACTACTAACCTTGTAATTTTCACAAATTGTTTTAATTAATTTCGATGTAAACTAATGTAACTTTGATGCTTTCAAGAATGCAATATTGCAATGTATTAAGTCCTTATACATTTCTTTCCAAATACACAAAAAATTATGTCAACCCGAGCTCACGGTAACTTTTTTTTTTTTAATATTACTATTATGTATAAAAACTATCACTGTTATGCATAAAAAAATATTACTGTTATGCACAAAAAAATTTACTGTTTAAAAAATACTTTATATTTTTAAACATTGAATTTTTTTATGCATATCAATAATAGTTTTTACATATAATAGTGATAGAATTTATGTATCGATCTGGTTCACAGTAGTGTTACTCTTCCAAATATATGTATTTTGCGTGTCGATCGGACTGATTAGATAAAATAGATTTAAAATTTTAGTCATTAAAGAATTTGAGTAAAGCAGTTTTACTCAAAATACTAAAATAGCATTTACGCAAAAGCAATTTTAGACACGAAACATAACTTACCGATAAGAACTTGCTATTGGTTTACCAAATTGAGCCCACAGGTCCATCCTAATTGAGCCCATAGGCCCATCTAAATTGAGCCTACAAGCCCATCTAAATTGAGCCCACAAGCCAACATGCTCATCTTGGATCGGGAATGGTGGACTGTGGTGGAAGGAATCCAGTGAAACTCCAACCAAGTATTAAAACAAAATATCTGAAGGCAATGTTTTCCGGTTTAAAAAATATTACTTTTTCTTATTTTTCATATGAGTAACTCTTGTGTCACCAATTGTACAAGATGCAATTAGATTCAATTTTAATTTGGATTAATCATCTACACCCTAAACAATTAATCATGAATCCTAAATAATTATTATTCTATAAAAAACTCAACCTAACCACTCAAGAAGTTTTATTTTTGTAAAGAACTCGAATTGGTAAACATAAAAAAAAAAAATAAAAAAAATCAAATTGCACCAAATTAAAATTGGTGCAAATGATGCACATAAGAATTTGTCTTTTAATATTTGTCTTTTTTTTTTCGAAACAAAGGCAACGTTACAAGCAAGTAACGCACCATATTTCTCTTCTCTAGCTAAATTGAGTTGTGCAATTTTTATTTTTTTTAAAGAAGTGATATATTTAATTTTAAAAATCTCTCTCTCACACACACACATGTATTATCACAAATTTCCTAGAATACATGATAGTATAAAAGATAAGAAAGACGCGTGACAAGAAAAAGGACATACATCCCACTTTGTCAATAGCACGAGTATGCATCCTCAATTCTCCACGTTGACATTATAAATAGTGCACATCTCACTCCATCAATTTCCTATCAACTTATAATCTACACGTGTAACAAGCTTTAACTGTTCTATCTAATTTAGATTTTAAATTAAAGTAGGTCGGCCAACGGGTATATCAACTCCACATGAACTATAAATTGTTAAACGGAATTAAATCAAGATAGCTCTTGAAGTAATTATGTCCCTGTATAGACTCTCTCTCTCACTCAACCGCTCGGTTCCGATATTTTCTCCCGCTCAGTAACCCTCTCCATCGATTTGAAATTATGGATTGGAGTGCTTGAGATTTTCTGCACCTCGTGTTCTCCCAACGCTCCGATTTGCTCCAATTATTTCGCCCGCTCAGCAGTTCTGTTATTTGATCCGAAATCATTACCTGCTCTGCTTGAGAATTTTACGCCGCCAACGTGCATTCCTTTTTTGGCAAGACCGAGAATGGTGCCGCCACAACGCGTTTCTCCTTCCCGTGTAATGGCATTTATGGTCATACACCATAGATTGCAAAAAATCCTCACGCCCAAACACAACAAACATTCCCTGCTTTCACATCCATTATACCTTCACTCTGGTTCTCTCCCCAAACCCCCTCCCTTTTGTTGGCAAAATTCGATTCTCTTTCTTCGTTTTCACAGTTCTCCCCCGGATGGTCCAAATAAGTAAGCAACTAGGAAAGAGGCCCCGACCTTTGTCGTCACGGGCAATACTCTCATTAATGTATATACACGAGTGGAGATTTGATGTCTCTTCATAACATGTTCGACGAAATGCCCGAAAGAAATTTGGTGACGTGGGCGTGTTTGATTAATGGATACACTCAAAACGAAATGCCTAAATGCATTAGGCTGCATTTGGAAGAATGGTGTTTGCAAGATTTATTCCCAATCAATATGCACTTTCGGAGTGCTCGAGGGCTTGTCGAAGATTGGGGGCTCAAGGGTTTCAGGGGATGCAGATTCACGGTTTGTTTTCGAAAACTCATGATGCTTCTTGATGTGCTTGTGTGGAATGTGTTGATATCCATGTATGAGAGTTGTTGCATTGTGGGTAGTGATTATATTTATGCTTGGCGTGTTTTTCGATGGGATTGATAACAAGAATTTATTATCTTGGAACTCTATAATATTTGTTTACTCTCATAGGGGATGTTGGTTCTTTTGTTTTTTTACGATATGCGCAAGGGATTTGGGATTTGTTTAATGAGGTTGACTCGACTCAACCCCCGCCATCATAATCGAGTTGCATTATATTGGAATGCCCGTGGCCTCGGGGGACAACGGGCATTCAAGAATTTCCATCGGCTTATCCTTGACCATTCCCCCGATCTGGTGTTTATTTCTGAGTCTAAGTTGTCTAAGTTTGGTATTTCTAAATTGCGTACTAGTCTTAAGTTTCATGGTTGTTTTTGTGTTGAACCGATTGACAAGAGTGGTGGTCTTGCTCTATTTTGGAATGAGAATTTTGAAGTTTCAATTTTGTCTTACTCGCAAGGTCATATTGATTGTTCGATTACTTTTGAAAATAATAGATGGTACTTTACGGGTTTCTATGGAAACCCTAACCATAATCTTCGATATCTTTCATGGGAATTGCTTGAAAAAATTTCTAGAACACATACTAATCCCACGGAAAATTGGATTGTAGGAGGGGATTTCAATGACATTCTGTTAGATAAAGAAAAACTAGGAGGCAATATTCGATCTTTTAATCATATGAATGCCTTTCAAATGGGTCTTCTACAAGTCGACCTGCACGACGTAAAAGCAAAGGGCCCCAAGTTCACATGGAATAATATGAGATCGGGTGTTAATAACATTTTGGCCCGGCTGGACCGTTTTGCGGCAAACAACTCGTGGTTTTCCACTTTTCCGGACGCTTTGTCCGTGAATCTTGACTTCTATGGTTCGGACCAATGACCTATACTTTTAAATTACGATGCAATCAACAAACAACACCTTCTCATGCCCATTCCTCTTTTAAATTCGAACACAAATGGCTCTATGAAGAGGAATATAAGGCATTAGTCTCATGGTTGGAAGAAATCGGCAAATAAAGACCTTCGGGGAAAAAGACTACAAGAAGTGGCCGAGTCCCTTAAAATGTGGTCAAGAGTTCCCCGAAATCAGGGAAGACAAATTAAGGAAACTCGTGCCTTCTTAATAAACGCTTAATTTTTTCGCAATTTTGATCGAAAAAATATTCATTCCATCGAGTGTAAATCGAGAAGCTCCTTTCCCAAGAGGAAATCCATTGGAAACAACGATCCAGAGTTAATCGCTCAATTCGGGAGACATAAATACATCTTTCTTCCATAAGTCTACCTCGGAAAGGAAAAAAAAAAAAAGCGGATTTCGTCGATTCTCAACGATGAGGGTATACCTCAAACCGTCGAAGAATATTGAGAAAACCATTGAAGGCTATTATAACAATTTATTCAACTCTCGTAATCCTTATGACGAGGCTATCTCTCAGAATCACCAATCAGATCAATCCTGGCCATTATGGAAGATATGAACAGATTCCCCGACAAAACCCATCTCGAGAGGAAGTTAGGAAAGCTCTTTTTTGATTTGAACCCCTCGAAAGCCCCTCGTCCCGACGGGTTTTTTTTTTTTTCCAAATTCTGGGTAGAAATCGGGGATGATATCACGGTGGAATATCTTCGATTCTAAACGAACCATGGAATAAAAACCAAAATCCTACCAATATTACTCTTATCCCTAAAATCAAAAATCCAAAAACATTGAAAGACTATCGCCCGATTAGTCTTTGCAATGTCTCCTATAAGATTGTGTCCAGAACTATCACTAATCGATTCCGAATTGTCCTGGGATCACTTATCGACCCTAATCAAAGTGCCTTCATTCCGGGTCGACTGATCTCGAATAACATTGTTCTTGGCTACGAATGTATGCATTGGCTTAGAAACAACAAGAGTAAACAGGGTTTTTCTTCTCTTAAATTGGATATGAGTAAGGCTTACGATAGAGTCGGATGGACCTATTTATAAAAAGTTATGCTTCGAATGGGCTTTGACTCCAAATGGGTTAAATTAATTATGGAATGTGTTACAACCCCCTCTTATTCTTTCCGAGTCAACAACAACATATCTGGAAGAGTCATCCCGCCAAAAAAGACCCCCCGATCTCCTTTCCGCTTTTTGTTGTTGTTGCTCAAGGACTTTCCTCGACCATCAATGCCAAGGTTTAGATGGAAATATAACGTATCCTCGCAACACGAGAAAGCCCGATTATCACTCATCTCTTCTTCATGGATGATAGCCGATTTTCTTCAAAGCTAACAAAAGAGAATGTTCAGACGGTCAAGAAATGTCCGAAGGATTACGAAAAGAGCCTCGGCGGTTGATCAATCTTTCAAGTTTAATTACTTTTAGCAAGAATAAATCCCTCGATCCAATATCGATCTTGTAAAAGCTATTTCCTCCATATTCATGCCGAGTCATGAACTGTATCTAGGGCTTCCTACTTTTTTTCAACACATAGCAAAAAAGATTGCGCTTCGGTTATTTAAGAGATAAAGTCTCAAATAAGTTGGGCTGTTGGAGAAATAAGTTTTTCTCGGAAGGAGGGCGCGAGATTCTCATTAAATCCATATCCAAGCTATTCCTACATATACTATGTCGTGCATCAGATTCCTACTTAATTTGTGGGGGAAATCGAGTCGATGTGTCTTTAGGTTTTGGTGGGGGTAAACTTAGGACAAGAAAATTCATTGGAAGGATTGGAAATCACTTACCAAACCAAAGAAGGAGGGAGGGATGTGCTTTAGAGACACAGTCACCTTCAACAAGGCACTTCAAAAACAAATCGGAGAATCATTCTTTACCCTGACTCACTGGTTGCATTCTCTTAAAAAGCTAGATATTTCAAACATATTTTTTATGGAGGCCACCTTAGGATCTAATTCCTCCTATATTTGGCGCCGATAATGTGGAGCAAACCTATTATTTTCGAGGTCCTCTTTTTCAAAATTCATGATAGAAAATAAGGTGCAGTGAGAAAAGATCGTTGGATACCAAATCTCTTTACGGAAAGATCACCTCTGCACCACCTGACGACAACAACATCGAGTTCATGAGCTCATTTCGATTTCTCATAGTGGGGACCAAATCTAAACTCAACAAACTTTTTCTCAATTACGAGGCGGTTTATTAAAAAATCTCTATCGATCACCAAAGTTGCCTCTCCGATTCCCCGCTTTTGGCGCTTACTCCAAAAAGGGTCTTTATATTTGTTAAATCACCTTTTGAACGCTTCACCCAACTTCCTCCATTACCTAATAAAAGACACCTTTGCTTTGTCAAGTATGTCTCCTACCTTTTGGTCCATCCGAATCTCAATATCCCCCAAAGTCGAAATCTTCCTTTGGAAAATGGCCCAAAATGCAATTGCAAAATGAAGTTAACCTCGCGGTAGCATCACGTCCCGTGTCACCCTGGTCGTCATTTTGTGGACACCCTAATGCCAATACTAATCATGTCCTTTTTTTTTGTCGAGGGGAAAAAAGGAGCTTGGAACAAAATAAAATGGTGGTCTTTTATAAAAATAAAAAGAGTCTCAATGATAATCGATGTCCATTCACCTAATTCTTACCATGGAGAATTCGAATCGAGCAAGTTGCTACTAAGATTTGGGGAGTCCGGAAAGAGATATCGCGACACCCTACACTCTAAAGACGGAACCCACCTAGGGCCGGAAAAATTCAAGCCAACTGACCGAGGCCTTCTGAGCAATTCCACTACTGAAAAAGACCAAACTCACTTGTGGGAAACACTACTCTTCCCAACTCCGCTTCGTCTTACCGCACCAAGCTTTTTTCAAGATAACTTTATTATGAAGGTAGATCGGGCCTACAAAAGAGTCATCCAAGGCCTTTGCGGTTGGCTTCTTCATTTAAGACAAAGATAGAAAAACCTTTGCGGTTTGGATGTCATAACATTAATCCTCCCGGATCTATGCTTGTTCTTTGAAATCATAGCCATCATGGACTAATATCTTATTGAACACTATCTCTCGGGAGACTATCACGATCCTTTCGACTCAAAAAAAGCTACAAGTGCCATCTCCAATCGACGAGCCCTTTAAAGGATATGAAGAAAGTCTAATCCTCGCGACCCGAAATTAACTCCTTAACTCCTCCGATTATTGAGTTCGATATTGCCCACGCAAAACACAACACCAAAGCTCATAACCAGCTAAGATCGCTATTAAATCTCCCCTCCCTCAAGCTTGGGTTGGAAAGATATTCTTGACATATTATGTCTTTTCGCCAAAAAGAATCAATCTGTTTAGTGCTTATGCTTTGAGCCCTAAAAAAAAAAAAAAAAACTCCACATGAACTCTTTTATAAAAACAATTCTATATGATATAATATAGAGAAAGTAATATTGTTTAATATATACAGTATCACATTTTAAACACAATTTAATTTAATACATTAATTTTCACAAAATTATTAAATTTTACTAATATTTTGTATATTAAATAATATTCCATCCGTCCTAAAATAACGTGCATATCACCTTTCTCTATCGAGTTTTACCGAACGAATTATTTATTAGCATTTAAAATGATAAAATAATTTTTAAAGAGGGATATAATAGATCTACCTCTTATCTATCATATACTACCTCCGTCTCGGAATAACATGCACCCCACCTTTATTATCGAGTTTTAATGAGTGAGTTGTTTATTAGTATTTCAAATGATAAAGTGATTTTTAAGGAGTGATATTATATATCTACCTCTCATTTATTACATACATCTTTAAAAACTAATTTATCATTTCAAATACTAATAAAAAACTCGCTCGCAAAAACACGTAAAAATAGTAAAGTGCACGTTATCACGGGACAGAGGGAGTACATTCTTAAAAATTACTTTATCATTTTAAATACTACAAAAAAATTTGTTCTCAAAAATACGAGTGAACAGTGCAATGTGCACGTTATCCTGAGACGGATGTAGTATTATTTCTTATATTAATTAAACAGTGTCATGTGTATACTATGAAATTTCTATAAACTAAATTCATAATCTTCAATAGGAAATAAAGTTTTTCTTTGGACATGATAATCTTGAATAGAGTTACATGTTAGCCTCCGTAATTTGTAAACTACATGTACCGACATAGTAACATTTTGAACGTCCAATGCCATACCGACATACAAAAGGCCAAAAAATAAAAGCATATTATATGAGAACTTGATGACACTTGACTAGAAAAAAGCTCTACGATTTGGCCACGTAGCACAAAGCTCTGTTTCCTCTGTTTTTCAAATTACCGCATTTCCACTCCTATAAAGTGTAAACTCACTTAAATATAAAAAAATCACTTACAAGATAATTCCTATTTCACTCACTGTGAGATCACGTCAAAATTCATCCCTTATTTCTCTCTTGCATTATCTTTTTTTCAAGTAAAAATGGATTTGACGGACAAGGCAAAGGAATTCATGTCGGATAAGGTAGCCAACGTTAAGAAGCCGGAGGCATCCGTAACGGACGTCGATCTTAAGGATGTCAGCCGTGATGGCGTTACTTATTTGGCCGCCATTTGCGTCGTTAATCCTTACGGCGTTACTATTCCCATAGGCGATATAACGTACACCCTCAAAAGTGCCCACAGGTTTCCAATCTTGACCTTTTCCCTTTTCTTAATTTTTTTCTAAAAAAATATGCTTCATTGTAAATTAAATTATCACATTTTGCTGGATTGCAAATTAATTTAGAATTTTATATGGTGCACTCTAAACCCTAACCCCTAAATAATGAACCCTAAACCATATACAATTATGCCAACACTGCAACACATCATGTGTAAAATATACAATTATTTTTATTTAGAATAAAGAATATACAATTATTTCAAATCATATAAGCTATATTTGGAAGCCTAATTCAACAATCTAAAAAATATTGCATTGCAATCTAATTTTATTTTTTTCTAGATGGTGAGTCGGCATAACCTAGACTAGAGTAGAGCGCGCGTACTGTATACAAGTTTGAAAATTTTACTCAAATGTACATCTTAAAATTGTAATTTATGATTGTAACTTATTAATAAGTGCCTAATTGTTATATGTATTTAAATATTTTTAGTAATATGCATAAATTTTTTTTGTAATATCAATAATTTTCCGTACAAGTTTCTTCTACCCATTCCATCATAACGGTGAATCGCTGTCCTTCAACCTAAACACTAGTCACTAGATGAACCTCCGTAAATACCAATTTATGCCAGATTCTTAGTTTAATTTGATCAAATCGTACATTAAATATGTCTTTCATTTGAATTGTCTAAGATACAAAGACGTTAGACGAGGTATTTATTTTAAATTCAACTGTAATTTATGATCATAAAACTATATCCCAAATACTACTAATTTATTAAACAAAATATCGTACTACAACATAATTGACCTTATGTAACATTGTATTATAACACCTTTAGTTTATGCAACATATTATGGTAACACTATTATAATTTATATATTATGTAACACTTTATGTAACATTTTATTAATATGTAACACTTTTAAATAGATAACACTTCTTAAGTAACACTTTTATTTAGATAACACTTCTCAGGTAACACTTTTGCATATGTAACACTTCTTAGCAACACTTTAACAAATATAACACTTTTTAAGTAACACTTTAAGATAAGTAACATTTTTTTGTAACACTTTTACTTATGTATCATATTTTAGTAAGACTTTGTATTAATTATTTAAATAAACATATATATAAACATATGTATAAACGTATTTTATTTATAATGCATATAATTAATATATTTGAAATATATTACATGAACTTCATTTATATATATTTCTTGTATAAATAATTTATTATATTATTTTATTATCTTAGTAAATAGTACTAATATATAAAATATTTTTATAAATATATTTATAATATTATAATATTTATGTTCATATCATTTAAATTTATTACATAATAAAATTATTTATGTCTTTTTCTTACAAAATAATATTTATGTATATATACCTAAAAAAAAATATAATTTATACTTTTTTTATTTAAAATTTTAACATAAAATGCGCATATACTATTTTTTATTTTTTTTTAAAAAGTGGGTGAAAATTTATTTGGGTATTGAGAGTTAATGTATATTGATATTAATCCATGCTAATTATTCTGAAAAAGAAAAGTAAGAAAAAAAATGTAGAAATAAAAAAGAAAAACAAAAACAAAAAAAAAAACGTATTAAGTATAATTACTATTCAAAGTATACAAATTGAATTTGCTAGCGTATTTGGAAATTGTTAGACTATCGAACCTTGAGGTCCATGGTTCAATCTCTAGCAAGTGTTGAGGTTATAATAGAAAGTATGCTTTTCTTGGAAAGATTTTTATGGAATAAGTATTCTTGAGATACGGTTCAATCCCCAACAAGTGTTGGAGTTATACTAGAAAATATGTTTTTTTTAGAAATATTTTTATGGAATAAGTATTCTTGAGAAAGTATGCTCTTGGAAAATTTTTTATGAAATAAGTATTCTTGAGATACGGTTCAATCCCCAACAAGTGTTGGGGTTATACTAGAAAATATGTTTTTCTTAGAAAGATTTTTATGGAATAAGTATTCTTGAGATACAGTTCAATCCCCAATAAGTGTTGGGGTTATACTAAAAATATGTTTTTCTTGATTTTCTTGGAAATATTTTTATGGAATAAGTATTCTTGAGATACAAGTTTATCCCATAAATTCAAGATAAGTCAAAGATCTTTTTCCATCCCCATTAATAGGTAATTTTCGAAAAATATGCAAGACAAAAGGAGGAGAAGATTTTGTTGGGAGATATTTTGGGAAATAGAATATATTGAATATATTCAAGATTGTATCTTGAGGAAGAAGCAAAGAAATTTCTCAATAGTCCCATAAGCCCAAAATTTTCGTCCAACCCCTTGTTATAAATAGAGGATGAATTTTTCATCCCCAACGCAATTCCATGAGTTAGAAAAATTAGAAATCCACAAAGGTGGTGCAATATATTTTTGTGTTTTCTCCTTTATTAAAATCGTTAGAAGGAATCCTCCCACCGGATTACGTTCGTAGACGTGAGACATATTTGAGAAGACACTTTGGGTTGATCCATCGTCTCAACGGTTGTCTCTATAAGAGGTATGTAATCTCATAACTCCTAGATTCCGCATGTTTAGGATTTACGTGGATTATGTGTACGCATGTTGTTGTTGCTTATTTAATTATTATGTTGAATTAATTTAGGATTGATTCATGTTAGTAATTAATTGAATAATTTAAATATGTATTTAAATACACCTCGAATAGATCCGGACACCCCGTATTTCCCAACAAGAAGAACATTTTTTCCACTTTTTTGTATAATTTATTTTCTTATAAAAAGTGTTACTTAAAGTTTATATGATAACATTTTAAAAGTGTTACCATAAAGTGTTACATGATGGTAACACTTTTTTAAAGTGATACATAAATTATTAAAAATATTATTTTAGATTTAATGCAACATTAACAATTGTAACACCCTTAAAAGTGTTACTTATTGTTTTATATTCAATTATAAATTAAGAATATATTTTTTGATTTTACAAACGTAAATTATCTTGTAGTGCGGTTGACTGTATTTATTTGGAAACATCCAAAAAATGATAAGCTTTTCAAATTATTTATCTAGGCGCCAAAAAAATTCAATGAAAGATAATTATTCGATCAAATTAAGTAAATAATTTGAATTATAACAATTTTCCAAAGAAAGCATGTAGGAGTATGATAAAAGATGGTTTCAATACTATCGTATTCGTATACAGAGCTACACAATATTTTTTACCGTATTTTCTCAAAAGATTATTATTGGAAAAAAATTACCGCGCGAGTTAATTACAGCAATGCCCGAGACTTCACATTGCCATCTCACTTCCGATGACAAAATAACCACCGCCGCCGCCAAAAAAAAGGTGCCGCTGCATCGCCGCGGTCCTTCTTATCCTAACCGCGGTCACCGTAACTCTAGTCTTGACCATGTTCACCTTAAAAACTCCAATAGTTCGAGTGGAAAAATTGACCTACAACGACATTGAGCTTTTTAACGGAACCAACGTGACACTAAACGTCGACGTTTCGGTGAAGAATCCTAATTTGGCTTCTTTTAGATACGGAGACATGACGACGACGTTTTTCTACCGCGGCGCGGTGATCGGAGATTTGCGGGGGCCGGCGGGGAGGGTGGAAGCGCTGCGGACGGTGAGAGTTAACGTGACGGTGGATATTATGAAGGATCGGATCCTGACGCGACCCGGTTTGGAGATGGATATGTCTTCGGGTTTGGTGAATGTGAGTAGTTATACGCGGGTTTGGTGGAGAATGCGTTTCTTTGTTTTTGAGAAAGAGATGAGGGTGAAGATGAAGTGCGATATTTGCTTTAATATTACGAGTAGGGCGATTCAGCAGCATATATGTAAGCGAAACATCAGATTCTAATTAAACTTTGGGTCGGAGAATATAAAATTGATTAATTGTGCTTACATATTTATAATTAAGATGCACTTGTAAATATATAATTGTTCACACTAAATGTAAAACAAACATTTCAGTACCTATTACTAATAGAAAATTATTAATATGTACAAAATTTTGTTGCAAATTACTAATAAGTACAAACAACATTGTATATATATATAATTATTGCGTACCAAACAAAAAAAAATAAAAAATAAAATTGTATAATGAATCACGATTTAACGTATCACATCTAATCATATACATGCTACCAAACGAGCTCTTAGTGTAATTATTTTTATACGTATTAGTAAGTTACAATCATTAAATATACATATATGTAAGCCTCCCTTAATAACACTGCTCAAACTTGTAATCCCTGTGGAGTTGTGTACAGTACAATTATCATTTCATACATAACCGAGTTTTATGAATACTAGTTTTTATGATTGATTTCTTGTTTATTCAGAAAAAAAATAAATATATAAAGAATCAAAATCCCTAGTATCTATAGGCTTCAATTCAGTTTTATAGTATGCAAATGATATAATAAGGACAAATGGACAAAAAATTATATAGATATTGTTCGTATTATAAATTTTATTTTTAATTCATCATATTAATTTAACCCTACTCAGGTATAATATGAATCAAGTTTAATAATTTAGAAAAATGTGTTGAAAATAAGTAAAATGAGTCAAGACCAACTCATAATAAGAAGGTTCTACGTTTAACAGGCTGTCTTAAGATTCCTCTTTGACAAATCAAATGCTAACAAAATCGCAACCTTGCCCCTAATCCTGCTTGCCCGTCTCCGATAGTTTAATCAAAGCGTAATAATCAAAGATCGCGTCCACAAATCATCGATAGAGCATATCACGTAGTATAATTTTAGTATATTTTATTTCTTTTGTGTATCGTGAGCTATTGGCCTATTGCACGTTTATACGGTGTATATCTTCGTAAAGTAAATTCACGGTCTCTTGAGAAAAAGAAGCACTTTGTCAATCTCTTTGCTAGAAAAATGGATTTAACATGAATTCTTACAATTTTTTCCTTTATATTTTACAATTATAATGATAAATTTAGGTGATATTTGGTTTAAGTTCTTAAATAGGACTGAGAATGAAAACCTATTTTTCTTCTAAGCCCCAATATGTTAGGAAGAGTTGTTTTCGTGATTGTATTATTAATGTTGTGCTTTAAATTTTTTTGGAAAGGAGAAAAAAATTATGAGTGAGTCTCTTGTGCATCTGCACGATGTACTTTATAGTAGTATATTTTACAAACATTCAATTTATTGTATAGAAAAATAAATTTTATTACATTAAAATGTGCAATTTGTGTACATAATTTTTTTTGCAAGTTTCATTATAATAAATTATTATATATTATAGTACAACAAATTATATATTTTTAAAATACATTATAAATTACATGATGCACGTGGTGGTGTATATAAGAAGTACGTAGAAAAAAATTAATGGGTGCGAAGTAGGGACTAGGGAATGATTGAGGAGATTGTAAGAGGGGAAATAATTAATCAAAGAGGGGCTGGACCATAGCTAGGAGGGAAAACAATGTCATGTATTATCATTTGTTCTAATTAATCACCGTAATTACCCATACTAATTCTCTTTTCCATTCAAAATTTTCAAACCAATTACCGTCATAAATGTCTATACAAAAATTGCACTTATTCTATTTACATTTATTATATGAATTGAGTAAATTACGCAGATTATATACATCTTAGGAAAAACATTCAAGAGCGCAAATCTGGCTCTGTTAATCAATCTATTATATTCCTACCATATTTACTAAAATCATATCCGAGACTCGAAAAGTTTTATCAAATTTGAATTTCAAACAGCTGTTGGTGGAGAGTATCCAGTTCCACAAACAGCTGTTGGTGGAGAGTATCCAGTTCCACAATGCATTAATATCACGTCGTCTACATACATTCCAGGTTAATATTAAAGTTCAATTTATGTTATTCATAAATTTTTTTTTTTTAAAATTATTGAAACGATTATTCCTATTTTACAAGGACATATTTATTCGCGATCTTTAACTAATGTTGTGGGCATATAGATAAAAATTATAGTAATTTTTTGGATATTTTTGTCAATTCCACATGTCATTAATCTAAACTATAAAATATATAATGGAACATCATTTTTAGAACGGATGATATCGTGGCGTTAACATTAAAGGTAACTCGCGTGGCCTATTTTATAAGGACTGATTTATTCAATTTATATCATACTATATAGTTATAGAGATAATTTGCGGGGATATTATCAAAAATTTATTTGAGAGAAATTCAATCATGTAATTTTAGGAAAAAATAGTATCACAATCATCAGTCATCTGTCTGGCGTCCAATTGGGCATTAAATGAGGTGCTCTGTGAATTAAATGCTGCAACTAAGCAGCTCACCCACCTTTCTCCCAAATTACCCCCTTTATTCAAATGGCCAATTTCACCACCGCAACCCCACCCCCTTCATCTCCAAATGTCCACCGCCTCTCCGCCGTCCCTAACCACCATCGCCACCGTCGCCAACAAATCCACCTTCTTACAGAACCTCACCTCAATCGGCCTCGGCTACGCAATCGCAATCGCCCTAGGGTTTCTGGTCCTCTTTTCAACGATCCTCCTCACATCCTACATCTGCTGCCGGTCAATCGCCGCCCGCCGCCGCCGCCGCGCCGAGATCCTGAACCCCGACCGCTCCAACGAGAACAGCATCTATCTCCCGCGGATAATATTCGTCGCGGAGGACGACGAGAATGAGGGCCAAAACGTCGTCGTTGGGCTCGACCAGGCGGTTATCAATTCGTACCCGAAATTCGTTTTCTCGAAACGGCACGCTAACCGCGCGAACGACGCCGTTTGCGCGATTTGCCTCTGCGAGTACAGGGAATCAGAGATGCTGAGAATGTTGCCCGATTGCAGGCACTGCTTTCACGTTATGTGCGTGGACGCGTGGCTGAAACTCAACGCGTCGTGCCCGGTTTGCCGGAACTCGCCGCTGCCGACGCCGCTGTCGACGCCGCTGCAGGAGGTGGTGCCGCTATCGCAGTACTCCGACGGGCGGAGGAGGCAATAAAGGAAGGGGGGCGTTTTGGTAATTGGAGAATGTTTTGGGGTGGGAGCGTGATTTTCTGTTTAGTTAGGGGGGAAATGTAAATAGGGTTTTCTTCTTTTTGGGGTGTTAAGCATTAATAGAAGGTTTACTGATATATTCTTTTCGGGAGGCTTTTTCTTTTTCTCTCTTCATTTTTTGTTTGCCTCAATTTGATATTTTGTTTTTACTTTTACTTTTTTTTTAATGGAGTTCTTTGGTAATTAATGAATTTATGAGTTTACTGTCTTTTGACACTTTTCTAATTGAGAAAATATTTTTTAAAAAAAAAGTGATTCGTTATTTTCCCCTATAGTAACTAGCATCGTTTCATTCATCCAGTAACGTGTAGGCTAATTTTCCATTCGTTATTCATGGTTATCATAATTCTTATATATTTTGTATTTATGAAATTTAATGCCTGATATAAGGTTTGGTCCTACTACAATATAAGTTATTATCTTATTTATTCTTTACATACGCTATATTTATTTTAATCACACATTATTTCGTTTAAGGACCAATTAATTTGGAGATAAATTGAAGTCATATACACGTTTACAAATTTATTTGTTGGATGCAACATCAATTCATTCATCCATTAACGTGTAGGCTAATTTTCCATTCGTTATTTATGGTTATCATAATTCTTATATGGCTATATTTTGTATTTATGAAATTTAATGCCAAGGTTTGGTCCTACTACAATATAAGTTAGTATCTTATCTATTCTTTACATACGCTATATTTATTTTAATCACACATTATTTCGTTTAAAGACCAATTAATTTGGAGATAATTGAGGTCATATAAACGTTTACAAATTTATTTGTTGGATGCACTATATATCGAGTAAAGTACTATAAAATTTATATACTACTTTGAAATCTGTGCATTTAATCAAATGATTGAGTAGACTTGAGCCAAACAAATTCTCCCTTTAACAAGCTTTCCTTTACATTCGATCCCCACCCCACCTTTACATATAATTGAATCGAATTTGCACAAACAAGCATCATTCAAGTCCTTTTCTTTTTTGACGAAACCTATCATTCAAATATAATTATATACGTCCACTATCAGATTAAGACAAATTCGAGTTTATTATAAAAATATTTACTTAGTAAAGTTTTGTTGTAAGAATATATTTAGTTGGTGAAATTCACTTGCTAATCTCCTTAGTTGAAAAGGGGGTATGCATCTTCTATAAAATAAAGTAACGTCAATACGCCACATTAATTTATGGAGTAGATGAGAAATTTCCGCCCATTATAATTAAATAGTCAAATTGATGTGATTTACTATGGGTCTACTAAATGGATCGTCAACTCCAAGTCACTTCATGTGAAAGAAACTCATTTGATGGTACACACATAAACCTTATTTGGTGTTTACAATAGGACAAAAACTTTAACCCCTTATAAAAGAATGTGTTTGTGTGTTTTATGTGAATTTTGTGATGGGACGAACGCATGATCATCTATTTAGATTATGCTTCATGATATTATTACATTAGAACCTTGAAACAAAATTACATATTTTTAACGGTATTCAAGAGTAATATACATATATTTTACAAATGAGATTCATTTTAATATTTTTTCTAAAGTCTTGGATCCTGACGGTTAAAAAAAATTATCTATTTAGGTATAGTTTTTTAGAAAATTTTTTTTTTCCCAAAAAAATGATGGGAGAAATAATACATGAGTCATGATATGATAATTAGAAAATCATGAGTTTGAGAGGGGTAGTCTTTAAGGAATAATTGATAGCTTTTTTTTTACACATAAAATTTTGGCTTTTGTGAGAGCTAATTTACATTATACTCATAAAGCGGGTTAAGGTTAATAAAATTAAAGGACATACGGTGCTTAACAATTGTGATTACTTGGTATTCACTTTGTTACAACTTACGACTCTAATCCCAAAATCATCATCTTTTGTCAACTTCCACCACTAAAGACTTTGAATAACAAATTTAACCTAGATTATGTTTGTGTATGTGTACTTTTTCCTTTGTTGATTCATATCATGGTTTTACATTTGCTAGATTCTTGAATCTAATCTCCAATCTTGGCCACCATGCCCAAAACCAACATGATCATAAACAAGTTCACATCATGGAGATGGATCAACAGATTGATCATCTTTATCGGCGTTGTTACAATTCTAGTCTGTATAGCCACTTTATCAAAAGCCAACTCCTTCAAATCCTTTCTAGACTCCGATTCCTCGTACAACTACAAATCCTTCACGGATCACCGCATGAACACAAAGGAGATCAAACAAACCATAGAAATCGTGATCCACAAAATCCATCAACAACTCAATCAAATGCGAGATTCACAAGATCAAGAATCGCACCACAACACAAAACACGCTTCTTTCCTCGCGGACATCCTAGGCCTCGTCGAATCAGTCCACAAATCCATCTCCGTTTCCGAGTTACCAAAAAAGGAAAATTCGATCCATGATCACATTCAAGACCCGTCCGAGTTTTTCCTCACGGAAGAAATCAGAAAATACATCAGAATCAAACCGAACAGGCTGGGAAAACAGAACTTCATGGGCGCGAACGGGACGTTTACGAGCATCGGCCACGCGTGCTTCTCGATGAAGGGAGAGCTGGAACGGTACATGGACTACGACGGACTGGAAATTGGCGCAGAAGTTGATGGTCCACGGTTGTGATCCTCTGCCACGCAGGCGTTGCCTGTCCAAAGCCCCTCGATTCTACGTCAAGCCCCTGCCTATCAACGAGTCGCTGTGGGCCATACCCGATGACAGGAACGTCCGTTGGAGCGGTTACAGGTGGGCAAAATCATTGTCTTACGGACACTTTCTTTTAAATTGGGCAAATTTAGACTAAATGCTGGTCAAATCTCACGTGGGAACTTTAGGATACTATCTTTAAAATAGGCAAATTTAGGTCAAATTTCACCAATTGCGTGCCAAATCTGACATGAGGCTCAAAGGTGGCTTAAGTTCCCACGTGAGATTTGGCCAACATTTAGTGAAATTTGGTCTAAATTTGCTCAATTTAAAAGAAAGTGTCCTAATTTTGCAAGCTCATAAAGATAGCGTTCTAGTTTTGCAAGCCGCATTTGAGCCTCATGTGAGATTTGACATGCAATTGGTGAAATTTGATCTAAATTTGTCTATTTTAAAAGATAGTGTCCTAATTTTGCAACAACATAAAGATAGTATCCTAATTTTCCAAGCTCATAAAAATAGTGTTCTAGTTTAGTAGACTTGCAAAAACAGTGTCCTGGTTCTGTTACACCCCATAAGATAGTGTCCTAAAAAAATAATTTTCCCGTTAGTGCAGATGCAAGAACTTCAGTTGCCTTGTGACCAACTCCACGCCAAAAGGGTTCTTCAAGTGTTCGGATTGCTTCAATCTCAAGGACCATGAGTTTCCAAGATGGATCATGACTTCAAATTTATCATCGGATTTTTTGATATCCGAAGTTCTTGATTTGAAGCCCGGAGAGATCAGAATCGGGCTGGATTTCAGCGTTGGAACGGGCTCATTCGCCGCCAGAATGAGGGAGCACAATGTGACTAGTGTCAGCTTCAATCAATCTTGGAGCTCCGTTTAACGAAATGATCGCTCTACGTGGCCTGATCCCGCTCTACTTGACCGTAAATCAACGGCTGCCTTTCTTCGATAACATGCTCGATTTGGTCCACACGACGCGGTTTCTTGATGGGTGGATCGACCTGGTTCTGTTGGATTTCGTGGTGTATGATTGGGACAGAGTTTTGAGGCCAGGAGGGCTGTTGTGGGTCGACAGTTTTTTCTGTTTGAAGGAGGATTTGGATGATTATTTGCAAGTGTTTAAGATGTTGAGGTACAAGAAACATAAGTGGGTTGTGGTGCCTAAGTGGGATAAAAATGATCATAGAGAGGTTTTCTTTTCTGCTGTGTTGGAGAAACCAGCAAGGCCATTTTGATGACCATTTTTAACTAGTTAGCTAACTAGAGATTGTAATATTGTATCATATCATATCTTGTGTGAACTTGTTATATGTTACCTATACAGATTAATAAAGTATACACGTCCAATTTGCGGTTCTCTTAAAAAATTTATTCTTTTGTTACATTCTTTTAAAGTTGAAATCTCTAATAATAATTATTAATTATAATAATGATAATGAAAATAATAATCATAAAAGCAGCAAAATTTGCCTCGATATAAGTAGGCAAATCCAGCATATTGTTGATCTATTGAAAAAAAGAGACTGATGGTGGGTAGGATACCAACTTTAAGTAGCAAAGTTAAAGATCCCTCAGCTTTCCAACTATATAGCTCACTGACTTTGCCAATAAAAAGTAAAAAAGTATGTCTACTTATGGTAAAAGAAGATTGGGGCAGGTTAAAGGGTTAAATATAGAATATTGCCTTTGCTTAATTAAACTCGAGATATTTATATACACAAATTTGCAATACAATTCATAATATTTGTAGCTTTACTTGGTTCTGATTCCTTCTGGTTAATCAAGAAAAAGAAAATTAATGCTATAATTTATAGCGTATTCTTTATTTTCACAATTTTATGTCTTTGCAATCAAAACCATCCACATCTGAGCTAATTTCAAAGGTGAATTAATAACATATCAAATTGAATTATGTCAATTAAACATCGAAAAAACGGATGTTTATTTATGGTAAAATAAGAACGGGCCCACGAATAAAATGTCAAATATAGAATATTTCCTTTTGTAACACGTAAACACGATAACCTATCTTTAATCAACCCTGTCGGTGAACCTCGTTTTTGTCAATTAAACCTCAGTTATTTTCTAAATCCAATTTCACAATTTGTAAATTCCCTAAAAATTTAAAGCTTTACTTGGTTCTGAAAGGATTTTAATCTGAACTTAATCAAGAAAAAGAAAATTAATGCTATAATTTTTTTTAAAACACTTTATTTTCACAATTTTATGTCTTTGAAATCAAAACCATCCACATCTGAGCTAATTTCAAAGGTGAATTAATAACATATCAAATTGAATTATTATACTCTTAATTAAACATCGAAAAAGCCCAAATGGAGTTTTGGAGTTGATCTATTGGGAATAATAAATGTAACGGGCCCAATTAATATTTTTAATGTCAAATCTTCACCCCAATATTTCCAACCCCATTCAGTTCCCCCCAAAAAAAAGAACATTTTAACCCCACAATATCATAAAACGTAAACACGATAACTTAAATAGTTATGACACGTGTACGCCTTTCGGTGAACCTCGTATATATCATGATACTTAATCCTCACCGTCCAAACTGGCCTTTCTCACAATTTAACCGCTATCTCCACTTCCAATTTGTAGGTTTGGGGGACAATACCCCATAAAAAAGAACCTTTTTTCGACCTATTTCATAAAATAGCATAAAAACATTTAAATGCTGTTAAGATAAAAATTTATATATAAGACGGTTTTATCGCAAAAAAAAATTAATATAATGTTAAAAACGTTAATGTCCAAGATATCTTTCGCCTCACCGCGAGACGGCCTTTAACGCAAGTGTATTTATCAAAAAGAGAACCTAATTTTCAGACGAGTGAATAAAATAGCATAAAAACATTTATAATCGTGTTAAGATAAAAATTTATATAAGACGGTTTTATGCATGAAACGAGGTACAACCTAATATAAATTACACTCTCTCCTCCCAAAATTGTTAAAAGTTCACGTCTAATAATAATAAGCTCACCGCGAATAATAAATAGCTCTTATATGATTTAAATTATACCTATTTTCTTAATGAATGAAAAGCATCTCATCAATCATCTCTCAAGTAAAAATTTTATATGCTTGTTTATTGAAACGGTGACAAAATATAAATTACACCCAATAAAAAAAAGAACCTAATTTTCAGACGAGTGAATAAAATTGCCTAAAAAAAAATTATTAGAATGTTAATGCTTTTCAGAAAGAAAAAAAAGAATCGCGCCAAGGCTATCGTTATTTCATATTTGCCCTTGTGTCAAAAATAAAAATAAAAAGTTAAAATTCAAAAGATGCCGAACCAAACTCCAAACCCGAGGCACGGAGTTCCCCTTGGTACATAAAACCCACACTCACACTTAACCCACGCATTTCTACTGCCCCCCTCCTTTGCATCCACCTTTTTTTGGTTTGAATCTGTATATTTGGGGATAATTTTACTCGATTTTGGATTTCAAATCGGCGGTTCGAATCGTAGATGGCAGAGCAAGAGGAGATTACGGATCCAGGTGTGGAGTCGTTGACTGATAAAACCTCCGATAAGTTTCACGGCGGCGGCGACTCCTCGAGTTCTTCCTCTTCGGAATCGGAGCCAGAGGCGAAGGTAACGAAGACTGATTCTACATCCAAGGAGAAGATTTACCGTTTGTTCGGCCGTGAGAAGCCGGTGCACAAGGTTTTCGGCGGAGGAAAACGTACGTATTACGCGCTTATGCGCACACTCGTAGTAATTTTATGTGCTGACTGTTTCTGTATTCATGTACTTGTGGTTTTTGTAAAAATATGTGCATATAGTTCTGGATTTGGATCTATTTTTTTGGTTTCGGTGATGAATTTTGCGAAGATGATATTAGGCTACGTGCTACTCGTTTGCTAGATATAATATATCATGCTCTGTCAAAAATAGCTCTAGCTGCTGGATTTTGGCGTAGTCCACTCTAGAGTAATGTTTAATATGTATGTGTTGGTGTTTGCGCTTTCATCGTGCCTTAACAGTGAGATTTTGTTGCAAAAAATTTAATTTGAAATGTTTAAGCAAACTATTGTACCAAAATTAGATTAAATGTGGCTTGACTTAATAATTTTGCTTGCAACCTAGCTGATGTAATGGTTGCTACTGATCTTTAGAATTCGAAAATGTTTAAGCAAACTACTATATGAAAATGGTTGCTAGCTGATGTTTAGGATTCGAAAGTGTTTGAGCGAACTACTTTATGAGCATTAGATTGAATGTGGCTTGAGTTTATCAATTTTCAAGCTGATGTCTAGACTTTTGGCTTGAGCTTAAATGGTTGCTAGCTGATGTTTAGAATTCGAAAATGTTTAAGCAAACTACTGTGGGAAAATGGTTGTTTAGATCTTTGGCTTGCTAGCAGAATGTGGCTTGAGCTTAAATGGTAAGCAAATTAATACTCCTATCAATTTAGTACATAATTTGACAATGCAACTGTAAATAACTTTTGTAGCTGCTGATGTATTCCTGTGGAGGAACAAGAAAATCTCTAGTTCAGTGCTCGGTGTAGCAACAGCTGTCTGGGTTCTATTTGAATTACTTGAGTACCACTTGCTCACTCTGATCTGCCACATTACCGTCCTTGCGCTATCTTTATCTTTCTTGTGGTCCAATGCCTCGATCTTCATTAACAAGTCAGCTTGCCATATAGTTTTTTCGATCAACTTGTTCTTGGAAAATGTCTGCCTGTTATATGTACTATGTCTCTTATGTGTTTGCAGGAGGCCTCCCCATATTCCAGAGGTTCGCCTTCCAGCAGAGCCTTTCCTTGAGATTGCTTCAGGCCTTCGTATTGAGATCAATCGTGCTTTTGCCGTGTTGAGAGACATTGCATCTGGACGTGATCTGAAGAAGTTTCTTGGGGTAATGAACAGATCACTGTTTGTACCTTTACCGTTTTGAGTAATGCTGCTATGGAGTTTTCGGGAACACCTATACCATAAACATAAAATATTGTGAAATTCCCAACCTCTAACTCATAGTCTGTAGAATGGACCATATGTTATTCACTATGGATGAGTAATATTGGTAAAATATTTATATCAACTTGACGAGTTTTTAGGTAAAATGGTGAACTCTTGTCATGATGAAGGCATGAAGCTATTTTCAGTCTTTTTGGCAGATCCCTAGCCAAATCTACTGCTCTTACTCTTCCAAAAGTTGTTTGTGGTGGTTAATTTCTTGTTCAAATTGGTTTTTCGTATTGGATCATTCTAATTTCACTTTTTCTAGAGTCTTTATGACTTAGTTGAGCAGTTGCACATATTTCTCATTTGTCTTATATTCGACAGCTGTGCTAACATTTTATTTATTATCAGGTTGTTGCTGGACTTTGGTTTATTTCGATTGTGGGAAGTTGCTGCAGCTTCTTGACGCTGTTTTACATAAGTAAGCAATCATTTCTTTTGCAATCCCAGAACAAATAGTAGTTGTGGGTAATACATCGGTCTGACTTTCTCTATATCATTTTTCCAGCTTTCGTTTTGCTGCACACTCTACCAGTTTTGTATGAGAAGTACGATGATAAGATCGATGCATTTGCTGACAAGGGACTACATGAAATCAAGAAGCAATATGCAGTTCTCGACCATAAAGTCTTGAGCAAGATACCGAAGGGACCCTTTGACAAGAAACGAGCTTAGAGAGGTAAACACTTGGCATCCATGGTGATGTTAGGACGTGGCTTTTGTTCGTGTTATGTTTATTTATTGTAGTAACGTCTTGTTTTTTCTGAAATTTCACTGAAAACATGTGATTTTGTTCTTGTTACATGATAGTTGGTGCTCATGTTTTTAGGTTCTTAAAGTGGACTCTTGGCTGTAGACATTTACCAATCTTGTTTTGTTGAATTTTGCCATCTGTTGCCGATCCTAATCAATAGTATAATTTACTGTTTAACATTATATAATTATATTCAAAATTTAAAAGAGACTAGGATTTTTTAATTTTTATCGCATTAAAACCCTTTTTATTATTGAAAGACACCTTATTTATTACTCTCTCTTTATTTTTTTTTAACTCCTCCAATAATTAAGGCATGTCATTAAAAATTAATTTTTCATAAAAAATAATTTTGGTATATTTTTTATTATTAATAAAGACATAAAAATAAAAATTTTATTTTTTTAATAAAGAATAGTTTTTATACATGATATAATTGTTAAAAATTTTGAAAGAAATTAGGATTTTGAATTTCACGCATTTTTTGCCTTTATTATTCCACCCAATTGTTTGATTTGATGATAGTTTCCTTTTATTTTTTTTGGTTCAAAATCAATTATAAAATTAGTTTACATAAGATTGTCATTTTTTATTCCTAAATAAGATGGTACCAAATAATGCACATCACGAATTGTCACTACGAATACAAATAACTTGCCGGAGAAATAGGCTGGTCGGATAATGGTTAACTCAGTCAAAACTCTTTTTCGTCCAAAAGTAAAGGAATTTTGGCATGATACAAACTAATTCGGGTTGACAAATTACGAGGTGAATTAATAGATAATATTAAAATCTTTGAATCACGCAAATAATGTGGTATACTCACTTTGCAAACGTAATCTGTAAGACCGGATTGCTATATTTCGACAATGACCAAAGAATCATGTTCATTGGAAATTGCATAATATCAGCATGCGTACTCGACCTATATTTTGGACAGAAATAACATAAAAAATCACGTTTGAATTCCTGCAGAACATATAACATCAGTCACCTATCAGAGAATCCAAAAAACATAGGTCTTTAATGCCGATGATCTGCGTAAAATGGGTGCTGTCCCATGAAACCAGATACAAACAAGTACAAATCCACGAGCGGAACACCAAAAACATAAGATGATGTGTTCCTGTTGTAATGCTTATATACACTTTAAAGCATACATGAACTCTTCAGAACCCTAATCTAAATCTGTGCATCTTCTCGCTTCCAAAGTTTATACTATATGCAACTCCATATCAGAAACAAATGAAACAATGAATTGAAAGACCGTAGGCATCTATCGGAGGTAGAAAACGTGCACCTTTCGTGTATTTACAGTTGTAATTTGCATAAATAAATCAGTACCTTGGGGGTACTCTTGAGCCTTGAGAACTACTCTCTGACGAGGTGAGTGGAACCGTCGAAAACTCAGAATCGGAATGTTGACGTCGGAGGAAGTTCCCGGGAGAGTATGTGGGCGACCGGTTTTGGTTGAAGTAAGGGCTACTAGGTCTTGGGACGCTTGGCGCAGCCGCTGTAGTTACCCGATGCTCTGCCGGGCTACTAGGTCTTGGGACCCGATGATCTGATCTGGCAGAGGTGTTGGTACAGGGGAGTTTTGATCTGAAATCGAACCATTTGCTGCTTCTGCAGCCTCTCGTTTCTCTCTTTCAGTCTCTTTAAGAAGAAAGTCCACCCACAGATCTGCAAATGACTGCAAAAATTGTCCAGCAGTACTGGCAATATCAGAATCCTCATAGAGATGTCACTATGGTGGTATTAAGACCAGTGTGGGTAATAATTCATTGAGCACAATAACAACTTATTATTCAATCAATTGAAGAACACAATACACAATATCCATGTGAGCGTGCATAAAAAAGAATTAAGTGAATATAAGAGGGTTGGAGAGAAATACCTGGTCATCAGATGTGGTAGTAGAAGGAGTTTCAGCAGAGCCGCCACCCAACATGCCCCCAACTAATCGACCTGGAAGACCCAACACACCCCGAACTACACCTTTGCCAGCCCCTTGTTGAGCGCCCCCAATCCTTTGCTTGTCCTCATCCGAAAATCCCAGCATCCGAACCATTAGATCCAGAACCTGGAAAATAAATAAATCATTAAAAGGACAGCTTATACAGAAAGCTTATGTGTGTAAACACATAATACCTCTTTGCTGTGGTTTCTCTGGAAGTACGTCACTAGTAATTTAATCACAATACGCCTGCAAATGAGACCATTCACATTACAACAGCACACTTGACTCTACTCCACGGGTAACATACATAAATTTAGAGTAAAACGGAAAGCTTTCAAATTTTAAAACGGAAAAAGATGACATGCTCATACAATGCCTCCAAATAGATGATTCCAGTTTCCAACAAGGTTTAGAAACTTCATTTATCTAACCTGTCGACAAGGAAATCTGAGTCCATTGACATCCTGTTTAACCTTGACATGCTTTGTTCAAGAGCTCGCCGCAATTTCTCATTATCTTCCTCAAGCTTCTTAACTCTGTTCTTTCCATCAGTAAGTTTCATGTCAGCTTGTGAAAGTTTCCCTATAATTTCATCCTTTTCCCTCTTTAATACTTCTGCTTGTTGGTGTGCTTCCTGGAATTATATAAAGAAGAGAACAAGAGAATTAGCAATATGTAACCCTAAACTTAAACCCTAGATCTAGATTTGTATGCATCGTCATTGAACATTCAAAGGCTTTGAGATGTCGACAAGTTAGTATCAAAGTATACAAAACTATCTTGCTTGCTTACCTAGAGCGTGATCACGAACTATGTTTATATTAATAGTGAATAAACCATTTCATCTGGCAATATTAACATATTTCTTGACTTCCTGAACGCAACAATTAGTTAAACAATCAAGATGGCCAAGATCAGAAATTACACCTTCAACTGCTTGGAAAGTCTAGCTGATTCTTCTTTTGTGACAGACAAATCTTCACCAAGACGCTCCTGAAAATACAAATACCCAACGATTATAAAGCTATACCTTCTTTTTCTCATATTTTTTCAACAGGAGACAGGGTTCACCTTGGCTTCAATTTCGGCATAATACTGGCCGAGCGCAGTTTGCAAATTCAGAATCTCCATATTCTTGGCATCTATTGTGCTGATACAGCTAGTAAATTTCCTATTAAGCTCATCTATAGTTTCTTTAGCCTTCACAAGTTCATTATTATTGGACATTTTTATTTCATCCTGAGTCAAAATTGCCTGCTTAAGAGCCTTCTCGAAACGTGAGATTTGAACCCTTTGGTGCTCATTGATTCCTCGTAGTTCCTCAATGATCTTACTGTCCTCGTCCATCTTCTCTGATTCTTCAGATTCCTGTGAACGAGTTGGAGATTTTAGTAGGCTGGGTTGTATAACAAAACAATTTCCTTGTTGGAACTCATGGATATTTGTTCATGATGGCCAACCAATAAAGAAGACAGTGAAGGCATAAACCTTTTCCAACAAATGTTGCTTCAGACGATTCAATTGTTGCAACGTTTTGTTCCTTTCTCTTTGTGCTTCCTTCAAATCATTCTCCATTTTATGCAGAGACTGCTGCATCTCCTCCTTCCCTGGAAATCCCTGCAGGAAAGAAAAAAAAAGAGGCATAAAACTAAGATTATTTATGCTATTTCCTCTTGTATGCACATTAAACTATTTAATATGGATAATGAGTAATGACAACTTCAATAAACAAGAATATATAATATTCTCAATGTTGGACGTGTAAAAAAAAGATCAAATGAATATAGGCAGGGTATATGAATAAAAGGAATAACGTAAGAGAGATCTTCATCAAAATGGCACAACTTAAAACCTACCTCCGTCATGGTACTCGAATGCTTATTTGAAGGATCATCACCATCTGGTAAGCGAACTGGATACGATTGAGTTGCTTTTAAGGCAGCCTCAATGTCATCTTTTTCTTTCTACCATGAAAAAATGGTAAAGTCCAACGTCTGTAAGAATATGTATGTGAATGTGTACACATACATAGCTAAATAAACAAAAACATACTAGCACAATTGGAAAAATACGTAATAAAACATGCAAAAAACTTTCTCAAGGGAATGCTTTAATAGTCATGGTAAGACATATACCTTAATATTTTTATTTTCATCCTCCAAGGTAGCAATGACTTTTTTCCAGTTCTCCACGGTGTCGTCAGTTTCTCCTATTTCTCTTCTCTGCAACTCTATTCGCAATCTTCCTATCTCTGATATTTTCTGATTCAGCTCGTCACGAGTTCTGTTTATCTCTCTCAACAACTGAAAACAAAAAATAATGATTTTCTTTTTAGTTCAGGATGTATACCAGTAAATACAGTGGACTTCAAGACAAAGCATATATCATTTTGTCAATAAAATTTATCATTTATGATTAATAAGATAATGAGGATTTCAATACACAGCAAACATGAAGCTACTCGTGGAATCTGACTCCAAAATAAATATCAAAATTTTCGAATTTCTTTTTTAACATACCCAAAAAGGAAGAAAACCAGACACTATCCTGATATGATTAAAAGCTTTCTCAAATAACATCATACATATTAATTTGGTCAACTACGCAGAGTGATGCTAGAAGCCATTGTAATCATAAAATCAAAGGGTTGGGGGTGGAGGAAGCAACTATAAGCACTCACTTTATGTTTTTCATTTTTTAGTGAGCTCAACTCCTGCTGAAATGATCCATTCAACTTCAGCTCCTCTAGAAAATAGAATAAATGAATCAACCAAATATTCCAAGGGCCTAGCTTATGAAGTGGTGCCTTCAATAATGAATATATACCTTGTAATCTCGTCTCCATACTTGCCAACTTACCACGTTCTTTATCAAGTTCCACCATCACTTGTTTCACTTGGGCTTCATGTGTTGCTTGAATCAAAGTAAGGGATCTATTATGGTCTTCGATTGTATCTGAGAGTTCCTAAAAGGCATCAAAATAGCTATCACCGAGTTCACACATTGTGGAAAACAAAATACATAACATCTGTAGCAAATGTAGAGGCAACAGGAGAATATTTTTAATCACCAAGACCACATGTTGAAGTAGCTGGTATGTGAAGTAAATTGCTACTAAATCCTGTCAAACCTAAAGAACTCAAAGTAAAAACATGTGAAGAAATACAACTCCTATAACTGGCAAAAGAAAGCTTATCTTACCTTTGCACTAGTTGAAGTGGTTCCATTGCTGAAACTGTCATGTTTAAGTACACCACCATTGTTTAGTGGGCTTCCAGCTGAGCGGATTTTTGTTGCACCTCTATTGTGGCGATTAGGTGAAATATCACCACTCCCCTGACAAGTTTTATAAATTTAGGCAACGATCAATAGAGAAGATCAAATTAGTTTCGCAGAAATTTAAAAAATGGTTAAGACTACAGTGGCAAAATAAGATAAATCTTTCTACATTATTTATTCATACATGCAAATGGAGATTGAAAATGTAGATATTTGCCTGCAAGGTTTGAAGTATACTTACTAGTAATACACAAACTAAGTTATCATCATATTATACTTTCTTTTCATTAGTTAAACCTCTAACCACATTGACCCAAGGTGACCATCATTATCCAAAACAACCTTAAGAAGAAAACACATCATATCAGAATTGATTCCAAAACAACCTTCACTCCTTCAGAAGACACGATTATCATATTGAAATTGATTTTGCAATTATTCTGCAAAGACATTCCCAGCTTGTGGGTACGTCGCCTAATAGAAGTTAGACCCAATAAGATATGAAGATGAGATGTTAAAAGACTCACAAAGTCCATATTCTTTAGAATAAATTCATATTATGTACAAAATAATAGAACTTTAAATATACTGGAAAAACCCCCTATTATTCCACTAGTCCTCTAGAGATGAACATCTACCTTAAGACCAGTTTTAGATGCACCATGAGCAGCACTTGTACTAAGAAGATTTTGTTTCAATGAGCCATTTTCTTCGGTCATCCTCAATATTTGATCCTGTCGTGAAATCATAAAATAAAATAAAAACTGCATAAGAGCCCATCAAAACTAAATTCTGAACATAACCACAAAAGAATTCCTCAGCTACGCATCTTCAAATATGAAGTAGTCTTGAAGGGGGACTCATATCTATTGTAACTTCCAATCTCAGAATGTATTAGCACTCAGCATGAGGAACACCACTGTTAGGTAAGGAGATGGGTTTAAGAACTTATATACCAAAACTTAGTTATGCATTTGTGTTCTCATGAAAGTACCAGCACTTCAAATGTAAAGTGAATAGCCGATTCAGTGGAAAAAATATGGTTTTTATGTTCAGCTTGAGGGTGGTGTATTTCAGCAAACAAAGTACTGCTGTCACCATGAAGTAATAGCTATATACAGCACAGGATAGAGTACTGGTAATATGTCGAAGCAATATTGCATGTAGGTAACAGCCATGTGATATACTTATTTTGCGATCAACCAAATGCAACAATCACATCCACTAAACAGCTGTTATCTAGCACTAGCAATTCTCTATAGACCACTATAGTTTAGCTGTTTATGACTAAATATAGAGCAAAATAACCTTTGTACTTAGTTAGGAAAAAGACAGACCAGAAGATGGAAATCAGGGTCCGGAGGATGGATGTACCTCTTTTTCCTTCAATAAAGCTGCATAATTAACTGATAGTGCCTTTATTTCTGCCTCAGATTCCTGGAGTCTCTTAATTTCGGTTTTGTATTCTTCAATCTGCTAGCATTAGAAATATCAAGACACATAGTTGTTCGCTAAGCAACACTCAGGACGAATGAATACACCACCGAAAAAAAATATGGCCAAATCAATGAATAATAGCATTTCATTCGAGAACACCAGACATATTCATTGCAGTTCATTAATTAGCTTTCGTTCTCCCAAAACAATAGAGACTTATTACCCATAAATTAACATGTTCTTTCCCAAATAACAAAAAAAATAATAAGTGATCCAGCATAAAATGAAAAGGACAAACAAACATAGAAAAATTGTTTTAGCCCTAGGCAGTGTAGAGCCATAATATTCATCTGCCTCCATAAGTTATAGATCACTTCAGGAGCTAGTTCCTACAACTAGACACAAATGCAGCCACTAGCAACACAATCAAGCAGAAAACGAGATTCGTCCATAATCATTACAAACAACAGGAGAGCCGATCAAAAGAGGTACCACAGATTCAAAGCATATTCAATAGACAAATTCATTCCGTCAACGCCGCAAAAATGAGGCATGCATCAGTGAATTAAGAGATGCGAGTTCATCTCGTCTCAGTTTAACATTAATTACGTAATCACACACACTAACAATTCACAGTAAGATCAAACCAATAGAACGCAAATAAGCCTAAATACCTCATGATTAGAAGGGGAATCAAAGCCATTCATAATCGGCGAAGATGCATCCGAAAAACGAGTAAAATTGCGAGAAATTCTCCGCTCAGAACCTGAATCTCCATTGACGGATTGATCGCGAGGGGGAGAAGTATAAATCGACAGCTCTTCATCATCATCGTCGTGTACATCAAGTGCAATTTTACTCAGACTTTCCTTCAAATTAGTAACCGAATTCCACATCGGCATCGTGATTTGCGCGCCAAAATCTCCGTCTCCTTTTCCTTTTCGCCTAAATTTTCTAATGTGAAAAATTAGGGGAAATTTGAGGGCAAAATGATGCAAATAAACTGAATTTGTGCCTTGGCTTTGGTTTTGGGGGGTTTTAATGCTCTGGTAGATCTGTGACAGAGAATTTGAGAAAATGGAAATTAGGTTTTTTCTTACCTGGAATTCACGTATTTGTCGGATGATGTAATAAACAGATAAGCAGGCCGTTTTCTTATTGGGCTCCTTTTAATGTGGGCTTAAAAATGGACCCATCAATGTAGATGGCCCCAAGTTAATAGGCCATAGGTCCATTTAGAGAGGGGCGTATGATATGGACCAAAGATACAAAATCAAAAGCACTCACACTTTTGTACAGCTGTAAAACTATATACAACTTGTTTTACTGAAATGTGGACTTATTTACACTGAATCGTGTAACAATTTTTTATATTAATAATTGCACGATTTAGTGTAAATAAGTTGCATCTTTCAGTATAACAAGTTGCATAATTTTATTAAAAAAGTTTTATTAACGTATATACTAACGCAATATTAGGAAAAAAAAATAAAAGGAAAGAATTGATAAAGGATTGTATATTGTTAATGTTATAAATGTAGACATTCTTGATTTAAACGGCATAATTTTACTTTATAAATACTCAATAATTTCACTTTTCCAAATCCCCTATCAAAGCAAGTAATATGTAGTACGTAGTATAATTTTTCTCTGTCAATTAATTGCCAACGAATTTAAGCAGCTCTTTTACGTTATTATGTTCTTGCTGCAGAAATAAGGAAGAATTGCAAATCACAAGACTAATATAGATATAAACAAATGATACTCCAACTCCAAGGTTTCTCATATTAAATAAACCATCATATCTTTCATCTGTTAATTAATTAGCTTCTCCATTTTGTCTTTGAATATTCATCAATCCTTTGGTCAGCCAAATTGCAGTTTCTCTAGATGACACTGCTTCTTCTCCAAACGGTTTCAACACGCCCGCCAGTTCCTCAAACCTCTCGCGCTTCAGAAGCTGCGCGCAAAGCTCAAGCAACGACTCCATTGCTTTTGTTTTATCTTTACAAGAGTTAGCTGCAGCCTCATACAATTTCATGCGCGACGTGGGATCCTCTTCTTTCTTGCCTGATTCTTGATTGTGAATCTTGTGGCCTTCGTCTTGCTGATCAGTCAGTGTGCTCGAATCTGATGAAGATCCAGCAGAGTTTTTAACTTTGCAGATATTTTGACAGTTTTTCTCCGTATCATTGTCTGATTCTTTCTTCTGCCCTTTTCTGTTACACGGCTCTGTTTTTGTTTTTGAGTCTGTTTCAGACCTTACGGGAAGGAAGACGGGGGATAAGTTGCTGTATTGAGCAATGTACGGTTGTAGATGCGGATGCCTCAAGAGCTCTGCAGCCTAACATGTTGAATAACAAGATTAACTGCAGGTTTAAAAGTGTTTTTTTGGAGATTATAAGATGTAAAAAACGTGTTTTAAGATCTTATAAGCTGCTAAAATTCTTTTTTGACCACACACTTTTTGAAAGCTTATAAGCTCCTGAACACATCTTATAAGTTGTTTTAAGAAGCTTATAAGCTCAGCCAAACACGTCATATGGTATGCACATTATTGCACTAACAATAGTTTGCACGATGATTCTATTCATTTTGCTTACCGTGGGTCTATGTTGGGGGCTTTTACGAAAGCATGCTTTTGATAAGTCTCGACCCATTAACGATTAAATAAAACTTAAGCAAAGCCCTAAACTATAAAATATAAATAACAATAAATAATTTACATTGCAATCTTATCTCCATCATTCGCTCCCTCTTCGAAAAGATTCGTCCTCGAATTTGCATGAATCTTATCTCCAACAGAATAATAGAGTCAACAACAAACAAAACTAATTAACTCCTCAAAAAACTTGACATCAAACACATCAGTGGTACGTATTTGGCCAAAAGTCTTGAGACGATAAGCACGTGGAGTTTTTAAAGAAGTACCAAAATAACTATCATTTTTTATGAAAAAATAATAGCTATTAAATATATGCCCACCATTAAATTCTTCAAAGTCTTGAAAAATTTGCCCAAACGACTTAATAATCCAAATCGAGCCATCCATCTCAAAAGTAGCTAATGGCCCATTGAATTCATTAGTAGTATGAAGTCCAGAATGCCCAAAACGTGATGTAGGCCCAAAATTTGTTCTATTATCAGGCCCAATCTGATTATACTTTGAAAACTTACTCCAAGGCCCATTTGTAAACACATGGGACTGCACGTCCTCCACAATGGACGCGCGATCATCTTCCCCACTAGAACATTTGCAACCTTCAGCGTGCAGATCGGAGCGGATCTTCAGCGCAAACGGGTACGGTGGTGTGCGGTGGGTGGAGTTGGCGTAGTAGACTTGACGGGAGATGGAGGGTTGGTGCAGCGCGAGCAGTGTCGCGACATCGAAGTCGCTGGAGGAGAAACATTCGGCGGTGGCGTGTGGCTGTATTCCTGCGATTGCCATGGCGGGTTGGGCGAAGGGAAAGTGTCGATAGTATATATATACAGAAGCGATATAGAACCAACTATCTGGCTTTTTATGGAACCAGATTAATGAGGTGTCTTGCCAACTCATCATCCACATAATTAATTCCAATTAAATAAATTATACAATGTTTTATAATATACTATACCCTAAACCCTAAATCATGAACCATTCGGAAAAAAAAATTTAGTTTTTTTTTTCAGTTCAGTTTTATTTTTTTAGTTCAGTTAATTTTTTTTTTTACCAGGCCCGGACCCAACCCAGTCAAACCCGAACCCGATCCAAGTGGTTCATGGTTCATTCGACCCGAATGGTTCATGATTTAGGGTTTAAGGTTCATGGTTTAATTTATTTGAGTAGAATTAATTATGTGGATGATGAGTTGACATGACACCTCATTAATCTGGTTCCATAAAAAATCAGATAGTTGATTTTATATCACTACTCATATATATATATATAGTAGTGATATAGAACCCACTATCTGGTTTTTTATGGAATCAAATTAATTAGGTGTCATGCCAATTCATCATCCACATAATTAATTCTACTTAAATAAATTATAAAATATTTTATAATATTCTATACCCTAAACCCTAAATCATGAACCATTAAGGTCGGGTGAACCATGAACCACTCGGGCCGGGTTCAGGTCTGTCCGAGTTGGGTCCGGGCCGGGTAAAAAAAAATAGTTATTTTTTTTTTAATTCAGTTTTATTTTTTCAGTTCAGTTCAATTTTTTTTACCCGTCCCGGACCCAAACCCGGCCTGAGTGGTTCATGGTTCACCCGATCCAAATGATTCATGATTTAGGGTTTAAGGTTTATGGTTTAGGGTACAGTATATTATAAAATATTTTATAATTTATTTGAGTATAATTAATTATGTGGATGATGAGTTGACATGACATCTCATTAATCTGGTTCCATAAAAAATCAGATAGAATATATTATATATATATATATATATATAGTTTTGATATGGAGATCACGAGTGGTCACCTTATGGAGCCCAATTGATGATTTGACTTTTCACCTCAGCTTATTATCTAATTAAATAATTTAAATTAATTTTGAAAAAAAACCCTACACCCTAAAATCTAAATCATGAACCCTAAACCATGATCCATTCGGGTCGGGTGAACCATGAACCACTCGGGTCGGGTTCGGATCCGTAATATGGGAAATGACACTTTAACATCCAAATCGTCCTTCAAATTAATTAACTAGCTAGCTAACA
>JBBCBC010000337.1:0-18175 GCA_037126765.1 Stenogyne calaminthoides | reverse complement strand
TAAATAAAAGAATTTCCTAGGAGGAGAGTTAGGGGGATTTATGGTGAGGTTCTCAATTTTAGTTTCTTTTGCAATTTTCTAAATTTTAATAAATGTTATGGGCCATATCATTAATTGAATCACAGTTTTTAGAGATTTTAAAAAATTGTTTTTAGAGATTAAAAATTATTTATAAAATAAAAAGCTTTTGAAACTCTTAAAAGTTTGATAGATTTAAACTGGTCGTTAAAAGTGTAATTATGCGTATATGATTGTGTTCAAGCACAATTTAGTGAGGCTTGAATTTGATTGTTTAGATAATCACATGGTTAGCTTTCAACTTGTAAAGTCAATGGCTAAATTTTTTTTAAACATCTCAGGATAATTCCCACAAGTAGAAAAGAATCTGAAATAATATTCATATGCAATGAAAATCATGCAATAGTAGTGTAATTATATATCACATAAAACCCACATTTGGTTTTAATTCGAGTAGGAACAATTTTAAAAAAATGGTCATAAACTAAGTTGTATTTGATAATTCAATTTGAAATTCGTGAAATCCTAAATCACCTCGAGCTCAAATATATGAACATCATTTAGGTTATTTCTTTCATTGAGCTATCATTTTCAGTGGCCATTTTTGTTTCTAAACTCCAACATATATATATACATATATATATATATATCATGTTTATACAAAAGGCTATCACACTGTTTTCAAAAAAATGTTGTTACAATAGAAGATCTGAACCCATTTCAACAATATTAAACTTGTTAGCTCATGATCAAGTTCGTTATAAACCTACAAGCTAGCTCATACTCCCTCCGTCCCGGAAGACTTTGCACGGTTACTGTTCCGCTTGTGTTTTAGCGAAGCAAATTTTTTATTACTATTTGAAATAATAAAGTAATTTTAAGAAATGTGTATGACAGATGAGGGGTAAGAATATCATACCCCACCTTAAAAGTCACTTTATTATTTCAAATACTAATAAACAACTCGAACGCAAAAATACGAGCAAAAAGTAAGCGCTAAATCTTCTAGGACGAAGGAATAAAATATAAAACAGCTTCAAATTTTGATTTCTCTCACATATATGATTGTGGGGTGTGAGGAAGTTGATTTTGTGGCTCGTGCCACATCACTTAAGATTGTGCAAGTTTTTGTGAATAATCAAATAGTATAGCAATATAAATTATAAGAAAAAAAAAAATCAGTATTATAAGAGAGAATGAGAAATACTTGAACCAAGTGCAAAATTACAACAATGTGAACCACGGGAATATATTATATATATACAGTCCTACAGAATATATGCCTAATCTACCCAAGTATTTTATATTTTCTATTCACTCAACTCTTTTTTTCCATCTCCCCAATTTTCTAAATGACCACCATAATAAGCATATATAACAAAAACCCATGAAAAATATTTGATGGGTGTTATTGTGAAAAGTTTACTCATAAAACTTTATGTTTGCTCAAACAAGTTGAAGTCCTTACTATACAAGGAACGATCCTGAATTTCCAGATTTGCCACGTGCCAATTTACAAGCTGTGATTGGATGCATTTACACACGAGAAGTGCAAAGGGAAATATCCACCATTCACTTCCATCCCTGCATCCAGAGGGGCAATTATAAGCACATGAAAACGAGCAGCTCTAACGAAATGCAGAAAACAAAGTTATAAAAGGTAGGACGCGTGGCTCACATATTCAGTGGCTGGAAGTTTGGAAGCCTCCTACTCGATTGTGTACGGTAGTGTATGTAACACATACAAATGCGATACCCTGTGTCGAATAGAGCAATACAAAAAACTATCTATTAAATGGAGCCAAGAACTTCAAAATAGTCGAGCGTTTATACATGTTCTTTCAGAAAGTAAAAGATGATTCATAATTAGAAGTATGATGCTGAGATTGAATAAAAGGTTGGGAGGGAAAACTTACAGTATTTATCAAGGATGTGATGTTCCACAAAGCATACATGCGTGCAAGACCTGCTGACCGCCTCGGTCCATGACTAAATAAAGCATTGATTCCAGCAGGGAAGGGAATTAAAATCCCCAGGGGTAAATAAACAAGACAAGAAAGACGTCTGCTAGGGAAAGTGAATACAACTGTAGCAATGTGAGCAATGCTAAACTAAAATCTCCTAGAAGCAGGATAGAGATGACCAAACCAACCAGATCCTGCAGTGGTAAAAAATAAAATCAGAGAAAATACTAAATAGATTACTAAATAGATTTCCTTGGGGAGGGGAGCGAGAGCGAGAGAGATACCTGGTGACCAACAGGTTTAGTGTTGCGAATTAGAAAAGAGAGGGCAATCGATACACCTCGTTTTTTGTCAAGCACCTTCAAACTGTTAATATCTAAAATCACTCCTTGAGCCTTCTGTCTTGAGTTACGTCCAGAACCTCTCTGGCTTCGGACCAAGGCTGTCTCGTCTTTAAGAGAAAAGAAACTCGTAGTGCTGCTTCATATCACATGCACATACACGAAAAAGATTTATAACATTAAACAAGTTGTAGCCAAGATATCCAACAGCACATGGACTAACTTCTTGGGCACATAGCATGGAAAATGGATATGAATATCACAGAATTCAACAAGAAAGATTTATTTGAACTAAAAAAGGAGGTCCTCCAATTTCCATTAAAATTAACTATTTAACAGTTTCCAACTTTAACTATTTAACAGTCGCCCCTTTATCTCATTTTTCCTCAAGAAAAAGACGGTGGCCCCATCCTTGCGCATTCACCGAATAGCAAAGGGAAAATAGATTAGTATTTGGCCTTCATAGTTTAAATTATTGTTATCAGACACCAATCAAAATATCCAAGTCCACCAAAATCTAACATGTAGTCGTACATACTTCTATACTCTTTTAGGTGGCGTGAAGTTGGAAACTTGCTATGCAGCATCTAGAGATTAAATAAGATATTTTCTCTCAGATTCTTGTTCCGGAAATGCAATCTCAATACACTCTCACATTCACTCCAAAAATGAAGAAAATAGATGTCTCAGTATAGTTATAAGAACAGAAAAGCACGCATGCAAACATGGAGTTACAGCATCCACCAACGCAAATTGAAATGTAATAATCTAAAGTTTGGTGAAAAGATACAAAACAGCTGTATGTATCCATATTTGTATAAATATCTATGCAAGTATACCTAGTGCTGACATACATACCATGACTGTTGTTCATCTTGAGGTGCTCCGCGGGGAGATTCTAATGACACATTATCTGTTTCTTCTTCCACAGCATATATAAGAAGTCCATAGTGACAATAGCCAGTAGCAGTAGATTGAAATGAGGCAAGATCGACATGCACAGTATAGATCCCTAATGCGGGATTGGCAAAAGTTTCAAGCCATTGAATGACCAGACGTAACTTTGCTCTAAGACAACCCCTACGAACCAAGCGCAATTGCACATTCAAGCCAGCGACAAAGCGATACCATGTGGTAGGAGGCACAGCCTAAAAAAAATTAAGTGCTACTCAGTACGTATTCATTTTATTAATGTTTACAGATGAAATGCCTTGTTCAGATTTATCTCGATTCACACAAGTGGTCGTCAATTTCCTGAACTCAAGACAACAAACCTGACTCATGAGACTGGTGATGATGTTGTCATTATGAAGTGAAAAAGGAGCCATGTAGCTCCCATCACCTCCAAATAACAGTGTCATTCGGAATCGTTGATGGAGACGAGGAGGCAGATCGCTTCTCTTTTCATCGCCACCCAGAAAAAAATCGATATATGCTAGCATCAAATCTGGTGTTGCAGCAACCTAAAGTTACAAATATGAGCAATAACACAACTGAAAGTACCAAAATGCAGCAAAAAAAGGTGGGATTTCAGGAGATTGACATATATAGAATTCAGAAGCAGGCACCAATATAATGTAAATATTAGTGAGGAGAAAGGGAAAAAATGATACTAAAACATATGCAGATAATGTAATGAAAAGGATTATATTAAAATATTAAAATACCACAATGGCATCCATTCTAAGATTGCCAACATATTAATCCATCTCAAGAATAAGATTCTTGTATGCATGTCTTCTTTCACGTTAGGCGTGAGACTTATCCAAACAGAAACTACACACCCCCAAATAAATAAAAATTGCCTGCCAAAAGGACACTAAAGAGAACCGAGGAAACGGATCAAGTACACCATAAGGGTATTACACAACATTCTCTTCGGTGTTGATCAATAAGCAGGTGGATACAAAATTTAACCAAAGAAAGACTCATGTTGACCCCAAAAAAATATATTTATTTTTAAATTAAAAAGGTTTTCGTGCATAAAATAAGTAGCAGGAACTACAAAAACTAATAATCCCATCATGCAAGTGATTTAATGGAAACATTGCGGTGAATAAGAATTCTCTATAGTATGACTTGGGAGTGGATATCATTACATGCAAAAGGGAAATAATTCCTATTACTGGAACTAGTGAAACTAGGCATTACTTCCAATACAAGCACAGTCAAAGCAAAAAGTAAACCAACTGCCTCAGAATTTGTGCAAGAATTATCTGAACTATTCAAGAACATGAAGGTACCCTATCCATCATCAGAATTTGGCGGACATAATATAATTTTGAAAACTAATCTTCAGCCCTTCATAGAGAGCACGGGAACGACAAGAGCGTAAGCAAGCATGATCATATTCAGATCGCACAAATTCTCGTATTCTTTGTAGCTTCATTCTCCGCCGCCATTGTTGCCATGACCATGCTAGAGGATAAGCAAGAATGCAAATAATACTATGCACCGACCCTTCCCACCACTGATAGGTAGCAAGCCCGTTGATCTCATCCACAAATGTAATAAATGCATCCTCATATCTGCCATTTGAAAAGAACATTTAGATTCTTTTTGCAGGTCTGAAGTAAAAATAACATTCAGAAAAGCCAATAAGTGTGTATACTACTAATTTGCAGAACTGGCCAAGCAATAACGAGAAAATGAAAGAACTTACACTATATCTTTCACTTGTTCAGGCGGTGAATGAGGAAGATGCCAAGGATCACTAAATGTATTGGGACCTATAAAGTACAATCTGTGCACGTGGCTTTGAGACTCCTCAACTCGGTTAGTTTCCAATACCTATTGGCCAAATGACATCAAATTCTTCATTATTGACTACCACAGATGCAGCCATAAGTAAGATTGTGGTGAATATCTCCATGCTCATATCATTATTTTATTGATTGATTAAATATCCAAGATTGTGCATGAAATACCTCGTTCAGAGACTCCAGGAAAGGGAATGAGTGATCTATTAGAGAACCCTGCTGCGTAGGAGCTGGACCAGGTAACTCATCTACTCCAATGAACTTCACCCGTGCCACACTTAGTACCATTGCCAGCAAAATAAGGAGACTCAAAAGCAGGAGGCCGAACAACCAGGGTCCTCCAAATGTATACACCAATTCTTCAAGAGCCGTATAACAGTGTGGCATGTGGTATATATCAGAAATGCATTTGTAAGGACAAGGTGCCTCGGTGATACCACCTGTTAGGAGCAACCAGGATCCAGTTAAACAAATCCTGCACTTAAATGGATAAACTGACAGAGAAAGGCCAAAGGTATAATTTTATTTTATTTTATTTTTTGGTGCCACAGAACTAGCATAATTAGGAATGTGTTGTAGTCATCAAATGTTATATGAAAAAGGAAGAGGAAATAAATTAAAATCTTAAAAAAGTAAAATTGATGATAAACACCACATAACTCAGGATTCGGAGATACCTCGGACATGAACATAAACAGCACGATTTGAAAGCTCAAGATTTTTACATGAAGAACACAGGGATCTATTGGACCCTGTAACATTTTTGTAAGTGCCATCTGGACATTCCTGCAGATGTTTAGGTAAATTCCAAGATTAGAAAGATGATATTGACTGAAAAACCAGTTAACCTATGTCATTTATAGTTCCTAAGAATATATCTTTAGAAAGTACTTTTTCTTTTATTATAAGATGGGGGCGGGGCGGGCGGGGCGGGGGGTGGGGAGAATAGAGCAGCCTAGTAAATCATCAAATGACATCTTGAAAAAGCACTCAGTATTTCTCAACTCAGTTAACATAAAGACAATGTAAATATAAGAACGATTCAGAGAAATAACTAGGCTCATCCAAGACATTCATATCAATATTTCTCTAATGATTACCTTATGTGTTAAGCAAGACATTCATATCAATATTTCTCTAATGATTACCTTATGTGTTAAGCATACATTGTCTATCATTCTTCAGCCTTCAAATTTAACTTATGATGGTCCCCTTGGTAATAAAAAGATTAAAAGTTCCACCAAATTATCATTTTGGAAAAAATGAAGAAATACTTGAAAATTGCTCACAGCATATGAAACATGATACCTCACAGAATATACCATATAGCCCCTTTGGACAAGCTTTTCCACTGACAGATCCAGATTCACCCATGTGACTTTGGTTGCCACCAAAACCACCCCTATGGCAAAACAATTGGTGTTATTGGACACGTACACCCATGAAGAACATAAAATCCATATGGTAAAATGAGAAGTCAAGGTGCACCCAGAAGAACATGCATTTCCCAAGGCAAAACATGCATACTGAAATTATTTAATATGGAGAAGCAAACACAGAACTTGCAGTTTTTGTACATGAATAGAATGTTTAGATGCAGAAAATCGTGAGCGTGACTCCGGACAAGGAGATCTCTACAAATTTATACAAACATAAATCTTCGAATGATGTCAAAGTAATGAAATAGTTAATTTACATCTTCTCTGTAGTATTAGCTGATGAATCCTCTATACCGAGGTATGCTAATCACTCGAATGAATGCACGAATTCTTAGCAAAATAAACAGCAAAACCGCTGCAAGTGTTCAAGTCAAAAACAATCCTCTCCAAATCGCCCATATGGCTACTCAGGCCCATGGGCGGTTGTTCCCAAATCCAGAAATTAAGAACGGAAATAGAAAGGTAAAGAATCTAAATACGGAAATAATAAAAATTAAACTTCAACACTTCAATTATTTTCTTCCTCTCGATGTTCGCCAAACGGTTCGCTGTTGAGTGGTCTCATCACGGTTAAACTGCCGTGGTCTCATCATCATTCCCCTTCAAATCGAACCTTGTCCTCAAGGTTAAGAGAAGGGAGCGAAATCGTAGCTCATCGACGGCCTCCCAAGTCGCGTCCTCGATTCACGACGTACCCCCTCATTTTTCCATCGATACTCCAACACCTCCAATGGCTCAAACAAGGGCTGACCGTCTGCTGAATAAGGTGGAAGTGTAGGTTGAGGCATAAAGACACATGGAAAACCGGTTAAACTCCAAACGATGACCAAAGAACTTGCTTGCCATTTCTCCCATTCTTTGGCGATATGGTTGCGACTTAAGATAGACCCATCACCCACCTTGCAGGTTGCCAGGTTGATTGATTTTGTGCGGTCTCCAAATTGAAACGGCTCGCGAAGAAGGGCGTCCCTCCGGTTAAATGTTAATACAAAGTAGTGTTGTACCAATATTCCGCCCCATATGCAAGATAACGTTCCCATTCACTCGGTTTTGATGAGTGAAGTTTTTTCCAATTATTGCTCCAAACAACGTTAATTCCGTCGACCCGTCCACTAATCATCAAATTTCGCGTACACTATGTTACTTAATGAACTTCCTTTGCAGACAAAATAGCATAAAACACCTCCTTATTTTCGAACGAGGAAGACCGTAATAAAATCCATCGAGATGTCCGTCCATACCGGTCCGAATCGCAAAGGGGCTAGTAAACCCCAAGCGTCTTTGTCCGACTTCCAAAATCCTCGACATCCTTAGAAAATTCCCGAAGAATAACCTTGCATATCACAAGGAATGTGATACTATTACTTTATAATCCCAATAATATGCATCGAAAGAATGTCGATCCCATGTCCTATAAGATCGGCCGAAAATACCAACTTGTCGTGTTCATTGGCCCGTATGGTCCCTCCGACTGCATAAACATTTCCTTGGTAAATTGTTTTTTTAACATAGGTTTCCTCAACTGCAACCTCCCAAAAACACATACCTCAAACTCCAAACGAGGTCTAAAATCTTTCATTATTTACTCTTCAGCCAATAATATTTTATACTAATTTAGCGGTCCCCATCATCCATGGACAAAATTTCTCGATTTCTTCCATCCAAAATGATTGCCAACTAAGTTTTCCCAAACTTATTGGGTTTGGAAAATGAATGTGGGCCCCCGCGATTGCAAGTAATTGTTTTAATAAATTGAATACTAATAGGCGGCCCGATAATAAATGGGATAAAATCCGCATTCGCCTGAAATATAAAATTAAAATCAGAAATAAAAACAAAATCATTTGGAATATCACAAAAATGTTGCTATTATCTATATAGAATAAAAGGAACCCGTCGTGCCAAACCGATGCCTTTTTGAAGTTCAGGAGCCAATTTTTTCCCGACCCGCAACATAGTTTCCTCAACTGCAACCTCCCAAAATTCCAGCGTTCCAATTCCCTCTGTTGTTTACTCTTCACGTCTATCCCGGCGTCTACTTCCCCCGAATGTGGCCATCATATGTAGTCTATTACTCTATTTGGATACCGCTTTTTTTGTTCGTCACCATGGCTCGATATTGCTCAATTGATGAATCCTCTATTTCGAGGTATGCTAATCACTTTCGAATGAATGCACGAATTCTTAGCAAAATAAACAGCAAAACCGCTGCAAGTGTTCAAGTCAAAAATCTGCGTAATCCTCTCCAAACCGAAACCCTACGCCTAATATGGCTACTCGGGGCCCATGGGCGGTTGTTCAAATTAAGAACGGAAATAGAAAGGTAAAGAATCTAAAAATACTGAAATAATAAAAATTAAACTTCAACACTTCAATTCATAAATGTGTTAGCCAAACGGTTCACTCATCACCATCATTAGCATCATGATTGCTCCCTCAATATGTACATAGGTTTTTCAGGCATAGCTTTAACACATGCACGTGACATTTCTCCCATCTCATATCACTCCTTGCAGGTTGCCAGGTTGATTGCCAACCAACTCCCAAATGATTAATTGTTCATTAATCTCAATACACTATAAATATAGTTTACTAATCATCAAATGCGCCACACTAAGCAGACTAATAAGACTCTCGAAACTTCCAAATTGGGCGAGATAAGTAGCATATCACAAGGAATGTGATACTATTACTATATAGAATAAAAGGGAAGAACAGTTCAGGAGCCAATTTTAACATAGTTTCCTCAACTGCAACCTCCCAAAATTATTTACTCTTCAGCCAATAATATTACCAAAACATAAAATGTGGCCATCTAAGACGAGGCAAAACACAGTTGGTTAAAGGGATAAATAAATATAACTGTTTAAATTAAAATCATAAAGTAAAACAATTCAGGATTTGGAATTCCCACGTGGCAAAACTTGCAAATATCAGCAGGTATACATTCGTACTAACCCCGTATGAATGCTTCCATTTACTGTAGCAACTGGCCAGTATGTATCTCCAGTTGGAACATCTGACCAGTGAAAATGAATCCTTCCACCACCACCTCCACCTCCACCTTGCTGACTACCATTACCTCCAGCACTTGATATAATGCCAGATTCACTAAGAGCCAAAGTACGCAAGAACAACAAGATAGTACCACCAGCTCCACCACCTGGACCAAAATGTGGATAATCGTTGAGGTCATTCTTCTTTTGGATGCCCCCTCTGAAGCTGTCTCCATCTGCTCTAACAGAACCTTCTACGTATAGATTTAGCAAGGGATACTCTGATGAACCCATCACTGCATGAATGAACGAATGAATAATGGCAAGAGAAGCATAGACCTGGACTCTAACTATGCAAGTAAGAATGAACAAGTCAATACCCATCAAGAGGAAACTGGTAGGTTAAATTACACCTGTCCATTTAATATGAACCATAACAATGTTTAACCCTACAGTGAAGACCAAGGAATCCCATGTTTCTATTGAGATAATATGAGATTGTTGCACTCAGCAAGAGAGACTGTATTTAAACACTACCCAGAACCAAGCTAAAGTTCTGCTTTTCTTATTGCAGCAACGTAACTAAAGTAAGTGGCCCCACAACAACATATATGAGTCTGGAGTAACAAGAACAAAAGGGGGAAGCAGCATTTGATATCCATATTATAAATTTTCTAACGTGAGCCAGCAAGGTTTATTCTCGACAGATTGAACATTCCCAAAGGAAGCATAACCAGACACAAGGGAGAGATCATTCATTTAATTTACTTTTATTGATTCATCAAACTAAAGCGATTCCAGATTATACCAATATACCTACAGTAAAAGGACGCCCACTCATAATGAGAGTGGCAAGTCGGCACTCAATATCCAAGTATAGCATTACAAAAATTGTAGAAAAAAGAAATGGAAAATTGTAGCCAACCTAAAACACCTCCACCTGTGGTCGATATGGACAAACTTGCATTTCCGCTTCCACTTCCCAGTTCACAAGGTAAATTAGCATCTCCATAGGATACACCTCCATCTATGCAACTGCCATTGTAACAGCCCATTCCACCTCGACCACCATGCCCACCACCACTACCAAGACCATTACCCTGCAATATCCCTTGGCCAATACCACCATTGCAGCCTGTACAGATATAGAAAACACTAATTGTTAAGAACACAAATAGTTTGCTCATATCACATGGATGTAAAGTATCGAGTAATTACTTGAATGAAGAATATAAAAATGACATGAGTCATACCCATTCCCGTTGTGCTTATAATTCCAGAAGAGGGGACAGTGATGGTCCTGGCTCTATGGAATAAAACAACAGAACCTTCAACAAGACCTTGAACAAGTATATCCTCCACTCGACAAATCTGTGTCACAAATAAGAAAACATGTAAGCAGCAGGTATAAGTATACAACTGGATACTGAATTAACAGACAGTAGTTTTTAAACTACACATGAATGGGAAATAAAAGCTTCTATAATTTCATAGCAGAAACAGGCACCTGCAAGGTAAAGGAGAGAGAAGAGTTCACATTACAATCTTCAGGCGGGTGGAGCAGCTCCATGGGGCAATTTCGTGAATCGCAGTACAGTTGTGGCATCCTAAGAAGTAAAAATAAGCAATCCTACAAAGACAAAAATAATCTGTAAGCTATTTAAGCAGGCATTGGACTTACACGGCATCACCAGTACTATTTCTTAAAGGACCATGCAAAATTGATCCTGGTCCAATCTTTATAACATGAGGAAAGGAAGAAACAAACCCAGTTAGTTAGATATAACATCTTTTCATATAATAAATTTTTTAATTAGGACAACATCATAATATGCAGAATCCTAATGAATCGAAAAGAGAGAGAAAAAAAAAAATTTGGTCCCATAACTTATGCACTGTCCATTTTTCGTCCCAAAAAAATTTAATGTCCAATTTTAGTCCCATAACTAAATGGATTGTCCAATTTTTGGTCCCATTTTCACCGAAAAATTTAAAAAAACGTCATTTTCGGTCTTATGCAAGTCACGTGCCGGTAAAATTTAGTTGTTCTTACATTTACAGATTTGAAATTTTAGTTTTGATTAGATTTATTGGATTATTTACACATGTGTAATTTAATTGATTGAAAAACGTAAAAAAATAAAAAAGAAATAAATAGTCAGCGTTCACGTCTTCGAGAGTATAGAGAACCCCCAAATTTTATCAACACGTGACTTACACGTCATCAAAACGGCGTTATTCGCGTTTTTTCGGCAAAAATGGGACCAAAATTGGACAACCAATTTAGTTATGGGACTAAAATTGGACAGTTAAATTTTTTGGGACGAAAAATGGACAGTAGATAAGTTATGGGACCAAAAAACTTTTTTTCTCCGAAAAGAGATAAGAACAGCAGCTCTGACACTTTCAGTTCCAAAACTGGAGTGATTATATAGCTGGCAGTGGCAGATCATATTTATTGAAAATAGGAGAGAGAAAAAAAGGCAACTAACACGAGAAAAGAGGCCGCAGATACAAAGTAATTTAAAGATGAATTCAAGCTGAGGAGAATACTTACATTGACACTATAAAACAATGACAAAACTAAACGTTGAGCTTCAATAGCATCACCAGGCCCAGTCAAATTTAATGAGCCTTGACCTTGAACTCCAAGGCTTGCATTTGAATGAATAAGAGACGATTCCTGTCAAAGGAGAATCCACAAGCAAGTTATATGTGAATGCCATACACGTAACACAACAAGAAGACTGGTGACTCTCACCCTTAGGACCATGAGATTACTGGCCTCAAGTAATGATGTCTCAACCGTTTCGTCTCCGCCTCCATAAATTAGCATCTTTGAGTTCAGCATTAAAAACATTTTAACAGACATGCGGAGTGCCCCAAAAAACCTAGAAAATAATGTCAGCATGAGTATCATTTTCTCTAAAGATATATAACTTAGGAACACATCACAGATCAGAAAATTAGTGGTGGTACAAGCCCAGGTTTTCTTGGGAACATGGGGGTGTAAGCAGCAGCATACTATCAATGAAATAGATATACCAAAGAATGTCCAGAGGAAGAGCAAAACGACGGTCAAAGAAGCGTGGGCAAAAGGGTTGTGCGTGTAAACAATTTAATTTTTGCATAATTCAAACTAAGCAACACATACTCTTATAACAGAATCACTCATTAACAGCTCTTCAGCAAACAATTCAAACTCTGATGTTAAATAATGAGCAAGCCCAAAGCTCAACACTCCACTTGAAAGGCTGATTTGCCCTTGAACCTGAACAAGGTTAAATCAGATTCCCATATGTTAAAAGTGTGACTCCAGATTAAAGGAAAAAAAGGAAGACAAAAACACAGCATAAGATAAATGTTCAAAGGTCAAGATATAGCACATTCATTCGATTTAGAAAAAGATCAGATCACACAGTATGCATGTCCACAAGAAACTATACAGCAGAAAGTTAAGGCCATAATGCTATAGAGGAGATATGACCATTCATAAACTCTACTAACCTGAACACGGCTCCAGAGCAAGGGCACAACAGCCTTTGCCTGATTGCGGATATAAACATTTGTCAAAAATGGTTGTGGAAATTCCAAGAGAAGTGTGTCCGTATAAGTTGATTTGTTGTGATTACTGATAGTAAGGCTTCGAGGGACTTTTTCATAAAATGTACCAGCGGCACCAGCATTCTCAGGGCAACCATGACTACTTCCTCCTGCATCATAACATAATGATTTGACTAGTGAGAATTGACCGGCTCAAATGCACATGCTCACATAAAGAAAAAGTACCACTTGATTGAATTATTCTTTCGAGATCTAACTGCTATATATAACTTTCATTTTCATTACAGAAACAGGGGAAGAACCAAATCATTATTCGGGTGTGATTAATGATTAAATGTGGTGCTTCTGGTCAAACGAACCTTCACTTGAAAGGAAAAACTGATAATAATAGTTTGCGTTTTGACATGTCGCAACCTCAGTCTCAGTCAAATTCTCAGCAAAATTAATGCAAAAGTACCTGACATTTTCCTCTATTCTGAATGCAAAAAATAATGTCATTTTTCCTTTTTTGAATTCTATGGGAGAATACAGTCCAATGTGTAATCGTCATGACATTTTTATCAAGCAAGCAAGAGGACTTAGAGGAGCGAATAAATTATGTCCAAAAAGGCAAATTAAGTGGAGAAAAAAATATCACAGATCGTACCATGTACAGCTATAGTCGGTTCTTCGTGCCTGCTGAATGTATCAACTGATACTCTACCACCACCACCTCCAGAGAAACCACTACCCCCACAAGCACTTATTCTGCCAATTCCAATCCTGCACTTCACAAAAAACAATGGCACTAATATAAATCAAACCATAAACTTGAGCATATTTTAATGGCTTCAGCGGCAGCTAAATTGTTTACAAATGATAATAAAATAGTCAAGAATACAGAAAAGCTAAAGGATAAAAAAAACAGCACATAAACAAAAGTGCACTGTACCTCATCGTTAGTAATCTTGAATGAACAATTATAAAGTAATTTCATCAAAGAAATCTATCCATGAAATTGTATGTATGTAACAGTATGTGTGGAAGGACTGTAAGAAATAAGAGCCCAGAACATATACAAGCCAAGTAACTGCAGAAGATAATGAGTTAATGATGAAACCATCTAAATGCTGCAGACTACGATTCAAGCCATACTGGCCTAGAAGATAATTCATATAGAACCCATGTAAAGTAGCTGCTAAGTAGCTAACAAATTCAAAGGTAACATTTGGCAATTATAAGCTCTCATAATTTCGCTGACCGATTCTTGAATGCCCATCATCGTAGAACATAATATTGGTGGGTAACATTCTGATAGTTTACACATGATATGTGCTTAACTAGATAGGCGTTGTCAGCCAAAAGCTAGCATGCACTGACAAATAATCAAAATAACAAAGAGAGAATAGAGACGTTTGTACTAACTTTAAACATTATAAAAGTAATATTACTAGTATTCAGTTCTAATATCAGTTCATTTCAAATGTTGAAAATATTAAATAGCTAATTGTACCCTAAATTACCCATAAAATTAGATCTTAGCTTGAGAACAGCACACAACGACACCGAAACTATCGAGGCAGTTATTTTGCATGAAATGAAAGGATTGTCATCAGATCTCTGGTTTTGGATGGGGATTCATGGACAATTAGGTATTTGGAAGGATAACAAAGGAAGTAAACATAATAATTCAAATGAATTTCACATCTCAGAGAAATGAAATTGTTGTGAAACTTCCAGTAGATTTTTCTTTTTTTTTTTAAAAAAAAGACGTATTAGCCATTCACTTTACGAAGATAGTGAGTGATATTGATTCATGAGTTCTAGTTCGACAAATCTAATTGCCCAAAGTCACTGCACAGTTTCCAAAACCACTATCATCACTTAATATTCCTGGAGAAACAGCTAGTCTAAATAAACAGCAAATGTAACTAATATCAACAGTGATGGTAAAAGGCAAATTCTACATCATGGGTGGGTTCACAGTTTTAAACTCAAAACAAAATAAAACTCTTAACAAAGACAGTAACGAGAAATTTACATCTTAGAAGCCTCGATGTAGATGCTGCCTCCAGACCCTCCACCACCTTTGGTATATCCATCACCTCCATCTGCTAAAACACAACCATGCACCTCCAAAAGTTTCGAAATCAATAGCATTACCCTCCCTCCCCCTCCACCGCCATAATCGACTTCCCTGCTAGTTGTCCCTCCTCTACTCCCATAATCCCATGGTATCTTTATATCAGACCATGAATATGCATCCCCACCCCACACATCTTCCCGAAGCTTACTCTTATCCGTCAAACACGCGGCACCCCTACCCCCATGTCCCCCACCTGCCCCATACAACCCTTGTGGGGTTCCACTAGAATGCGGAGGGGGCGAACCCCCCAATGACGTTGTATTTACAGTAGAGCCATTCCCAAAACTGGCGTTATCCGCAACTAATTGAAATGTCCCGCTGATTATCGACGAATTCACACCCAAAGTGAAGTTCCCCGTAACATTAATCGCAAGCTCGCAACCAGAAAACGATGAGCAGTTCACCTTAACATTGGGCAAAATCACGAAGTTACCTTTCCCTTCTACGTAGACATTCTCCGTAAGGTTCAAATCAGAGACTATCTCACAAGTAGTATCCAATGAACCAACGCCTCCGAGATCGGACTCACAGGAGAGCGACGGCGGATGCGGCGGAGGAGGCGGCGGCGCTGGCGGCGTGTAGTCCTGATGGAGTAACAGAAAATCCGAATCGAAATCCGAGTCCCCTGAACAGAGAATCGAACTCGGAGATGCAAATATTAAAGCGAAGATCACGGAGGCCAATCCGATTACCTGGGGCGAAATTGCACACTGGAGCGCGAGAATAGCCATTGACAGGGGAGAATTGTCATCACATCACACGGCGGAAAGAAGCAAAACGGATTGCATCTGTCAAACGAATTTCAATTTTCAAGTCAAAACCCTCAAAAATCACTGGGAAACAAACTCCAGTAAACCACAGTCACTGTCACTTGTAAGTGCGTTGAAATCGTCCGAGCGCTGTGAGATACACGAGTGTGTGAAGCTATAGATACAAGTTGTGGAGTCCGTGTATGTATATGCGAGGATTGAGTTTCCGAGAAGAAAGGGATGGAGAAAAAGGGGGGAAGAGAGAGAGAGGGATTACAGAGAGAGAGAGTGATGAGCTGTTTAATTTGGGAGGGGGAGAAGAGAAGGTGGCACCATTTGCAAAGTTAAATTTCATTGTTTCTATATGGGAAAAAAGAGTTTTTATGCTTCCATAACTTTGATAAAAAAAATTATTTTTATCAATTTTGGTTTTAATTCGGGTGATTTATACTAATATTTAAAAAATACTCATAAATTATCAAAAGTACATCACGTATACTCCCTCCGTCCCCGAATATTATCTTGACATTTCCTTTTTTTTTGTCCGGCCCCTAGAGATGTCAACATTGCCTCGAACAGTGCCGCCTCTTGCCCATGTTAATCTTAAGTCGCCTCGAATGCGCTTGGAATGACGAATTAGCCTGTATCATTCTTATTCTTACCCCGTTTTGGACCATTTTCATATTAAATTTTAATATATATATTACATATAATATATATAAATATAATTTATTACTATAATTTTTATATTTATTAGTATATATAGTATGTAAGTAACAATAATTCAACTTCATAAATATATTTTAGGTCAATATATATTGATAAAACATCATATTAAATACAATATGGTAATTTAATAAAATTCATATTGATATCAATATCTTTAAAATGTGAAAACAAATTTATAAACATGCTTCTAATAATATTTATTAATTCTTTCAATTAAAATCTTAAATTTATATTAAATATTTTAAAATATAATTAATTTTTTATTTAGAACGGGTCGACCCGCCCCGACCCGTGCCCCGCAACGGGTCGACCCGCCCCGCCCTGTACAAAGAACGTGTCGGGTCCGGGTACTCTAGTACCCGACCCGACTCTGCCCGTTGACATCCCTAGTCCGTCCCACAATAACGTGCACATTTCATAAAATAGCAAAACATTCAAAACTTACACCCTTACAATATCATTATAATTAATTTAAATAATATCAATAAAACAAGTTTATTTAGTTTTTGTTCCCAAATAGGTGCACGTTATCCCTGAGGGAGTAATTTCTTGCAAATACTTATTGAGTAACTTATCACTTGTAAGTGGATTACTATTATTTATCTATTTTTCTGCTCAATGTAAGTGGATTATCATGGTATAAATTGTTTTCCTCGTTATTTTGTTCTTTCGCAATTTGCTCGTATACTTTCATTTATTTAACTTTTACCCCTGTGCTTTGTTCTTTTGCATTTTACAGTTTCACTTTCATTTATTTAACTTTCACCCCCCTCAAGGTTATGCTTGAGATATGAAATTCAAGGTTTAAAATCAAAAAATTATTTGTCTTGAACTTAATAGAATATATAATAATTAAAATATGGGAGACACATGATTGACAACATATTTGAAATTGTATTAGGAAAAAATATAAATAAGTGTACTATAAATATTATATAATAAAATTCTATATAATTTGATATCTAATACCAAAATTCAATTTGAAAAACAAATTCAATGTATGGTGCAAGAACCTAAATAAGCACACCCAAAAATTCTAAATACATATATGAGTCAGTCCGACCCAATACATATAATTGGTTCCCTTGTAAAGGACTTTTTTTTTTCATTTTATCTATCACATTCTCCTTCATTTTTATTTTTATTTTGATCGGGCAAATTAGTTGTTAGTAGTTAGTACACCAAGCACCCAAATACACCACGAAATCGTCAATCCGCCTTATAACTCCCATAATTCCAAATTTATTCCCAGAGGGAATCGAATCTAGGTCTCCCACTCAAATGAGGAGCTCAGTGACCAGGTGGGTTAAGCCACCTGGTTATTCTCCTTCATTTTCTCTCATCAATCTCTCCTCGACTCCCCTCTATATTTCTCATTTCTATCGTTCTCTCTCATTCATTCACATATTTCCTTCAACCCTCTTGTTGGGATATTTTAGTTTTGATGAATTATGCCAAAACATTATCAACTTGTGTTATTTAAGTTAATCT
>JBBCBC010000113.1:0-132942 GCA_037126765.1 Stenogyne calaminthoides | reverse complement strand
TTTGATCATATTTCTCATCTCGATATACTAGAATCACTTAAATGTGTCATTGTGAATCCCAAATCCAAGGTTGAAGTTGTTGCACCACCAGCTCGGCGTTCTCTTTTTCCATCAAATCTGAAAAAATTGAATTTGAACGGGTTAGGCTATCCATGGGAAGAAATGTGCAATGTTGCTCTATTGCCAAAACTTGAAGTTCTCAAAATACGATGCAATGCTTTCGAAGGCCCAACGTGGGAAATAGGAAACGACAGATTCCCAAAGCTTTACTCTCTTCTGATAGAAGACATTGATCTAGTGCAATTGAAAGGGGGACAAGGAAGCCTCAAGCGTCTTAAGTATCTAGGAATAAAACACTGCTACAAATTGAAAACGCTTCATTTGGAGGATTGTGCTCTTCTTTCGAATATTGATGTAGTTGACAGCAATCCTTTGGTTGAAAAGGAAGCAAAAAAGATCGCAGTAAAAAGAAGTGTATTACCGGAGCATTTTTCTATGCATTGTTCATGGAAGTCATGAGCGGCAACTTGGATCAAAAGGTTAGTAATTACAATTATTACATTTTGCGTGCTTGATAATGAGCTCCTCTTGGATTACTTTTTTGTTTTAATGCGAGAATTATGTTAAATCATGATCATCATGTGGTGACTGGTAATATTGATAAGCAATTAACTCCACTTTTTAATGCTTTACGGCTTTACATAAATTTTTTCATCTCTTTCTTTTGGTGAGAATTGAGTAGTGTATACTTGCATGGAAATTTCAATATTCATGTTTCCTGTAATGTTCAATGAGAAATCTTGCTTATTATGAAACTATATATATATATTTTTTTTTCTTATAAGAATCTGCAACAATTCTGCGTTGATAAATCCTTATTTTAAATCATTATGTTTAGTTTTGAGTATCATATGTAGAGTGCTTGTAAGCCAGTTGAAGACATGGTAAATAATGATAAGTGTATCTCCCAACTTCAGTAATGTTTCAGGTCCAAGTCAATGTAGACTGGGGGAGACACCGACAAGCATAATGAAGTAGATCAGGATATCGGAGATGATCATTGATCCAAGACCTTTTTTTATTCATGTTATGACTTTAAATTTTGAAAAAGTATTATGTGCACTATGTTCACCGTACAACAAATGTACTATTGTTTGTAAAATTCAACATTTTATTTGGTGTTGTTTGACGTTCGTATTGTATGATTCTATCTGCTCTTAATTATTATTGGTATATATCCTGTCATTTGACATTTAATATTACTATGATGTCAAATCTTTAATCTGCCAACAAGTAGTTAAAAAAAATTCAAAATTTTGTGGAAAGATTGGATACCATGCAATTCACGAATTTGATGAAGATGTATTTCTGTACAGTTAATTCGATAAATTTTAATAAGAATTCTACTGTGATGAAGACCTAGAACGAGATACTCATTCCTTAATCGAATAAATGAAGAAGATGGTGGATGAGGATTACTCGTTGCCCGAAGATGAAGAAGAAATTGTTTCATCAAGGGTTGTTTTTAAGTCAAAGATGGTGGCCGGATTAAGTGAGGTGATAAGTAAACTCAAAGAAGAACTTGCATTTTAGCCCGTTTGGTTGGGAAAATAAGGGTAGGTAATGAGAATAAAGAAATGAAGAATCATTCCCATTAACAGTGTTTGATAATTTTTTAATCAAGTGATTAACTTTTAATGATATCTATTATCATTCTCATTCCAAAATTATAAGCGGGACCTTTGATATTATGGAATGGTTTGATTATCATGTGTGGCCGTGTGGGTGACAATTGGAAACCAGAAGAACCATACAAGCGATTTTGGCTCAAGTGAACCCGAACACTCACCAGATGCTTGAGGATATGTCCGAAAGAAAATCTGAAGAGTAATTGGTATGCATTTTCTTTTAAAATTCTATTGGTGGGGTCCAAAATTCCAATGAAAATTCCAACTGCTTTGTTTTTCTTATTGGGATTTTATTAATGTATGTTATTATTGATGGGAACATCCTCTTGCACTACAAGAAAATGAAGAATTACCTACGAAAACTTTCAAATGGCTACAAAATTTTCCTACAAAAATAATTTTATCTTTAAAAAATGAGGATTGACTATGATTTGCCTATCAATTTTTAGAATAATCTTTGAAAAAAATACCTACAAAACTAATTCCCTAGGCAAACGAATTACCTACGAGCAATATACCTACACATTTGTAATTTCCGTAGGCAAACTTACTGCACAAATAATTTCCTAAGCAATTTATATTTTTGTAGGCAATTATATTTTTAGTTTAAAAATAGCCTATATAATTAGAAAATTTTGTAGGCAAGTCGTAGACAAATCTTATTATTTAAGGACAAAATATTTTCGTTGGAAATTTCGTAGGCATATTGAAAAATTTCGTAAGCAATACACTATTTTTTTGTAGTGTTGGAATCTTGTGTCGGCAGTGATTATAATTTTTCGATAGAGTAAAATTCATTTTTGGTCCCACAGGACACGGGACCTCACGATTTTGGTCTCAATACTTACCATTTTGGTCCAGTAAGAATTTTTTCATGCAATTTTGGTCCTTCCGTTACAGAGTCCGTTAAGTTCAACTGCACTTTTGGTCCCAAACTTTTTCCTGTGGTACCAAAACTGTAGCTGATTTTAATGAAAAATGTAATGGTGGGACCAAAACTGCATGAAAAAATAATTTTGGAACCAAAGTGGTGGAATGTTGGGACCAAAATCATAAAATACTTTGTCATGTGAGACCAAAAATAAATTTCTCTTTTACGATATAATATTAGCAAATTATTTGTGTTTAATATAGCATAGTGAAAAAATGCTTATGTGTTGTTCAACTATGGAGTTGTTAGTGAAATATTTTTAAACGGAGATGGATAAATATGCTCTCTAGGGAAGATATAAACAATAATGTTTAATCCCTCATTTTATAGATGTAATATATATGTAGAAGAAAAAAAAGGTTTTTGGACCCATAATTTCCATGTAATCCGTTTATGTCCCAAAAAATAGCTCAACAGTTGAAAGATGGTTATGAGAGAAGACGGAGAGAAAATAGCTCAACAGTTGAAAGAAAGTTTGGTTATCATTCAACCTTGGTAAGAAAAACAACTTTATCTTTGTTATTATTAAATAAATAATTTTACATTAAAATTCGTGCAAATACAGTATCGACAGCTGGCTCATGCATGTTGCGTTCTTTCATTTAATTATTTTATCAATTTCTGACTTCATAATTAATGAAATGTATATTGGCAAGCGGTACATATAATATTGCATTAAAATAATTATCATGTCTGTCGTTGACTTAATTACTATTGCATTTAATCATTTAAGGTGCACCCCTGTAAAACTGACCTAATGAATTAGTAGCCATCCCTTAAAGGGAGGAAAAGGTGTCCTATCTGCATCCCCAAATTTGTCTGTCTACGAATACACACGAGATACAAAAGAATTAAGACCGATTAGTTGCAAAACAACGACTAAAAAGGTAAGATCTTTATGCTAAAATTTGCTGTTTCTTGCTTTTAATTGATGCCGTTATGGTTTATTACCTCTTTAAGGAAGACTGTGATAGATGCAATTTTAATGGTTCTTCTACTCTTGAAAAGAACTTGTACATTTATTTGTGACCAAGTTGGATTTTCAATTTTTAACATTTTCTATACTTGAAAAGTATTTCAGTATGAATGCTTTAAAAAATCTTTTTTAAATTTTGTTTGATTCTTTTAGTTATCAGAGGCTGCAGATCGAGTTGACTTGGGATACAATCCTAAAACAAATTATTTTTTTGTTATTCATGTAGTTTTGAATGTCACCCTGGTTTCAACTTCATAAGTTAAATTTGATCATAAACAATGCGCTGAAATGTGTATTTATTTTTCCACCATTTAAAGCTAGTTTAAGATGGAGGGTTTTTTCCCCCTTTTGATTGATAATTAAGTTGACTGATCTTATGAAAATGAGTAAAATTCACTTTTGGTCCCACAGGACACGGGACCTCACGATTTTGGTCCCAATACTCTTCACTTTGGTCCGTAATAATTTTTTCATGCGGTTTTGGTCATTCCGTTACGAAATTCATAAATTCAACTGCACTTCTAAAACTTGTCTTGTGGAACCACCAAAACTTGTCATGTGGAAACAAAACTGCAGCTGACTTTAGTGGAAAACGTAACAGTGGGATCAAAACTGAATAAAAAAATAATTTTGGGATCAAAAATGAATTTTACTCTATGAAAATCCAATATTACTCTTTAACAATTCTCGAAACCGCAACTAGTGAAATTTAAATCCAATTATTATTCATTCCTAGTGTGATTGTATGTGCTTGTAACATTATTGAGATATTTACCATTCTTATATATACTTTAGTACATATTTCATCATACTACACCAAAATTACTGATTATTCTGCAGCTACCTCTCTCGAGCTATAGTATTTCCAATATTTTAAATTACAGTGCTGTTTCCTCCTCTGAAGGTTTAATAATTGGAACAAAAAAGGCGTCGAAAACCCCGTGATAAACTAATAATTAAATTCACGTGAATGAGTTGGATATATTGAAGTGTAATTAATGTTGAGAAACTAAATATTGATTATGATAGAACTCACCTAACACCGAGCGATCGAATAACAAGAATAGAACCAACCCTCAACAGAGGATCCACAGAGAGTATCTCTGCCCAAACCAAATACGGCCGAATAAACACAATACTTCGATAATCCTTCTAGGGCAAAACGCCCGAAAATAAATAGTCACAAGACAATAAACCTTCGGCCCATGGCCACGACCCATTAACGGAATTGGAAAGTACTAATAAGACTCTACGTAAAAGGAAATAACAATAAAGCCAATAATAAAAATAAATAAGTCAGAAAACTCATGGCACCTATTAAGGAGCGCTTCGTCTTAAATCTTCCGCCGGTACACCTTCTTCAGGTGGGGCGCCGCTATCAATTCCCCCCTTCCCAAAAACAGCCTTTGTCCTCAAGGTCAAGTCCGAAACCGCCTACCAAATCCGGGCCGTGTCCATCCAAGTGTCATCGTCACCACCCAAATTCTTCCAAATAGACCAAAACTTCGCTCCACCGGTGTGCCCCCCTCTCGAAACTCGTCTGCGGTCCACCACAAAATCGGAATGAAAGGAGGATCCACTGCTAACAATTCTTCGGGCAATGTTTCTGAGACAACACCGCTCCCCACCGCTGGCTTAAGAAGCGAAACGTGAAATATCGGATGTATTCGCGAGCCAGCTGGGAGAGACAACCGATATGCAGATTTCCCAATACGAGCCTCAATGACAAACGGCCCGAAATAACGCGGGGCGAGCTTAGCCGTTCCCGACCCGAATAAACTGCGCTGACGATACGGGCAAAATTTCAGATAGACCCGGTCCCCCACAACAAATTCCACGTCTCGGCGATGTTTATTCGCTTCACGAACCATGCGTTGCTGAGCTCTTTCCAAATGCATACGCAAATCACGTAACGCCATATCCCTCTCGCGCAACGAATCGGCCAGCACTTTAACCCGAATTTCGCCCGGTAGAAACGGGGCAATCGGAGGAGGCGGCCGCCCATAGACCACCTCGAACGGGGTGGTGCCAGTCTTGACTGAAATCCCGTGTTATAGCAAAACTCTGCCCACGCCAACCATTTGCCCCATTGTTTCGGGCAATCTGACGCGAAACACCGCAAGTACGTCTCCAAGCATCGATTCAAAACCTCCGTCTGGCCATCGGTTTCTGGGTGATAAGCGGAACTCATCCGAAACTTCGTCCCAAGTTTTTAAATAACTCCCGCCAAAACGAGCTAAGGAATAACGGGTCACGATCCGAGACAATCGTACCCGGTACACCATGAAGCCTAACCACTTCTGTCATGAAAAGTTCAGCCACTGATTTTGCATTGAAAGGATGACGGAGGCCCAGAAAATGTCCGTATTTTGAGAATTTGTCCACGACTACCAAAATACAGTTGAACCCCCCTGAACGAGGCAACCCGGTGATGAAGTCCATGCTAATGTCCTCCCAAACCTGGTTTGGGATGGGTAGTGGGTTTAGCAGACCCGCCGGCGACTTCGTCTCATATTTATTCCGACAAACATCACAAGCACCACAAAAAATTGCCACGAACCGAACCATCCCCGCCCAAAGACACAAATGTCGCCAATCTCTTATATGTGTAGTGCCCAAAGATGGCCACCCACCCGAGTCGTGTGGAACTCCCAGTAGAGGAGGCGGTCAACCCAATCGAGATGACTTCGAATTACCGGCCGCCCCTTGTAAAACAGGCATCTCGGACGAGTGTAGTGTTTTTTGGTCCGGGCGACCAGATCCAAATCTGCCATTATCTTCGCCAAACCCGCATCCACCCGGACCTCGTCAAGTAAGGTGGACCAATCAATCCAATGCGAAATAGAAATGGCGGATAGCTCCCCCTCCTCATCGCGACGTGAAAGAGCATCCGCCGCCCGGTTATTGACCACTTCTTTGTAGACGATCTCAAAGTCGTAACCCAATAGTTTAGCTGCCCAATTCTGCTGTGCCGGTGTCGCTAGGGGCTGTGTCACAAGATGTTTCAAACTCCGCTGGTCAGTTCGAACCGTGAAGCGACGTCCCAACAAATAAGGTCTCCAATGGTGCACCGCTAGCACCAAGGCCATCAACTCTCTCTCGTATGACGAACGGGTCAAGTTACGGCCTGTTAAATGTTTACTGAAATACTCCACGGGCTGTTTCTCCTGCATGAGAACGGCGCCCAGCCCCCGCCCGGATGCGTCACATTCAATGACAAACTGCTTGGAAAAGTCCGGCATACGGAGGACGGGGGCTGTCGTGAGAGCCTTTTTGAGCGCAATGAAAGCGAGATCAGCGTCCTCCGTCCACTTGAATTTTGAGACACTATCCTTATTCAACAAAGTAGTAAGGGGGCTGGCTATCTTCCCATAATTCTGGATAAAGCGACGATAATATCCCGTGAGCCCGAGAAAACCTCGCAGGCCCTTCAAGGACTGAGGGCGTGGCCATTCCACAACCGCAGCCACTTTACCCGGATCCATCCGTACCCCATCACTCGAAACCACATGACCCAAATATTCAACGGATTGGCAACCCAGGGAGCACTTCTTTGGATTAATAACCAAAGAATGAGTGAGCAAGGTGTTGAAAGCATGCCAGAGATGTCCGACGTGAGAAGCCCAAGTCTTGTAGATTAGAATGTCGTCAAAGAATACCAGGGCGAAACGACGGAGAACGGGGCGAAATATGTCATTCATTAAGCTCTGAAATGTAGCTGGGGCATTCGTCAGACCGAACGGCATGACAAGGAACTCATAATGGCCCGAATGAGTTCGAAAGGCGGTCTTTGGAATGTCGTTCGGGGCGACCCGGATTTGGTGATATCCGGCGCGCAAGTCCAGTTTGCTGAAAAAACGGGCACCATGTAACTCATCCAAAAGCTCCTGGATGACCGGAATAGGGTATTTATCCGGAACAGTAACCTTATTAAGCGCCCTATAGTCAACGCAAAAATGCCAAGACCCATCCTTCTTACGGACCAACAACACCGGGCTCGAGTAGGGGCTAGAGCTCGGTTGAATAATGCCGGCGGCGAGCATCTCATCCACTAATCTCTCCATCTCATCCTTCTGAGTATGATTGTAACGATACGGCCGTACCGATACCGGGCTAGCGTCTGGTTGGAGGATAATGCGATGGTCGGAAGTACGGGTCGGGGGCAGACCTCGCAACGGTTGGGTGATGGCCGAAAATTTTGACAAAAGAGTATCCAATTCCTGGCGCTGGCGGCCGAAAGTGACTCCGTGGAGTGTGAGTCCGAGGGGCTAGCAACCGAGTTCAACGCCCACAACATCCACACCTCATCCGACGTCTCCAACGATTTAAGTTCCTCGTGTGTACAAGCGCGGCGTGTAAGGGAGGGGTCCCCAAAAATCTACACATTAACTCCGCCAATACTGAAATTCATCGTTAATTTTAACCAATTGGCTGTAACATCTCCCAAAGTGGACAGCCAAGAAACCCCCAGCACCAAATCGATACCCCGAAGAGGAAAAATATAGCAATCAACCAAAAACGTGTGCCGATCAAGAGTGATAGGAACGAACTTTCACATGCCTTTCATGGGAACCCGCGAACCATTGCCCAGATCACGGAAATTCTCGCCGCGAACCAATGGTAATCCGAGCTTAGGCAACGGTCGAATCGTCTCTCGAAAACAATGAATGACTAGCCCCACTTTCAATCATGGTAAGGAGGCGTAGGTCATGAATCCGGCTGAATAACTTCATCGTTGTCGCCCCGTCGAACCCATTCGACGACAAATCGGAAAGGGTTACTGCTGAATATTCCGCCGCAAATTCTTGTTCAGCAGCGGGAGAACCCGACTGCGGAGGAGCGTCCGATGGATCATGTTCCCCAATCAGTAACTTTCATCCTCGGGAGGATCAATCACGATACTCATAAATCTATTGGCACACTTATGTAATGGACCATATGGTTGGCTTCATCTATAGCATTTCCCTTTTCCCGATACTCATGGGCTTCCCCATTGTCGACGACGGCGTGTACTTCTAGGGTGGCGAACCCCTGCGACGCCACGAAGATCCCCGAGTGCCGATAGGGGGACTTCGGAGATGGCGAAGGATCGAAACCCCCACGGAAGGTCAAGTCGGCCGGCCGCGCGTGCTTTCTGAAAAAGCCGGCCGATTGAAGTGGTTCAAACGAGGTCGAGCGAGATACCGCTCGCCGCCCGAATGGCGAGTGTACATCCCCCGCTCCCGCGTCCGAGATTTTGTCCCGATGGACGGCCCCCGAGAAACATGCCCGTATTGCTTTCAAGTAGCCGAAGTTGTCGACACGTTCTTGAATTGAAATCCTCCAACGAGCCCCCGGCATTGCATGGCTTCATAAGCATTCTTCGCCGAGCTATCCCCGAACGCTCAATAAGCTCCCCGCGAAACCGCTCCCAAGATATGGAGGGGTGGGACGATAGCCCATTGGGCCCCGAAACATTGCTCCCCGACATTGCGATGAGGGCAAGTCGGACGCGATCGATCGCCACTAAGATCGTGCACCGAAAGAATTGCTCGGCTGAACCGAGCCAGCCAAAGCCAACGGATCGGAGCCGTTCCGAGGTAATTCGCGACTTTTCACCGCCACATAGCCTGCAGGAAAAACGTGATTGGGTTGCGACCCGGGCATGAAGGGAGGTTGCCCCGGAGTGCCGCTGAATCCCGATTCACGCGAGGAAGCTTCCTCGTTTTGGCGCCCCATTACCGCCATCGTCAATTGTTTCAACTGTTTCGACAATTCGGCCTGCGCCGCCTTCACCTCGTCGTAGAACGCCTCCTGATCGGTCAAGGCAATCTGGACATCGCTCAGCATTTTCTCGACTGATTCGAGCCTTTCTTTGTCGGTACCACTACGTGTTAACGTCATTGGAGAGAGGTTGGCAGGTCGGACCAATTGATAGAACTCACCTAACACCGAGCGATCGAATAACAAGAATAGAACCAACCCTCAACAGAGGATCCACAGAGAGTATCTCTGCCCAAGCCAAATACGGCCGAATAAACACAATACTTCGATAATCCTTCTAGGGCAAAACGCCCGAAAATAAATAGTCACAAGACAATAAACCTTCGGCCCATGGCCGCGACCCATTAACGGAATTGGAAAGTACTAATAAGACTCTACGTAAAAGGAAATAACAATAAAGCCAATAATAAAAATAAATAAGCTGTAAAACTCGCGCGCCCGATTAAGGAGCGCTCGTCTTCGTCTTCCGCCGCTGGTACACCTTCAGAGGTGGGGCGCTGCTATCAGATTAGTTTAGTGACAACTTGCTTCCTTTAGTTGGATTCTACTGACAATTTGACTTTGAATATATATTTATTTAATTAATGTGTATATTATAGTAATTTCATATCATTTGCTACAAGCTATTGCATTGCCTACGGAATTTTTGCAATATGTCTATAGAATTTCCAACGAAAATAATTTCGTCATCAAATAGTAAGAATTGCCTACGATGTGCCCAAGATTTTCTAATTCCATAGGTCGTTTCTAAACTACAAATATAATTGCCTAGAAAAATGTAAATTGCCTAGAAAATTATTTGTGTAGGTAAGTTTGTCTATGGAAATTACAAATGTATATGCACTTTATTCGCAGATAATTTGTTTGTCTACTAAAATTCTAAAATTCGTAGGCAAGTCATAGGCAATCCTCACTAATTAAGGATCGAATATTATTTTGGTTCAAAATTTCATAGCCATTTTAAAAATTTCGTAGGCAATTCTTTATTTTCTTGTAATCATGTCTATTCCATCTTTCCAAAGCTAGTATTATTGATCATACATAATTTCATTACGAAATGATAAGAGTGTGTTTTGTTGACCTAATTAGATCCAAATATCAGAAAGAGGTTTGCTCAGCTAGCTAGATGGCGGCTTATTCTGCTTGCATTCCTATTAAGGCTATGCTTTGGAACATTAAAAAATTTCATGATGTTTTCCTTCCGGCGCCCTTGATGGAAATTATAGAAGTTGCATACAAGGAGTTGAAGTCATTTCAAGAGTTTGCGGAAAGATTGGACAGCAGGAGTAGGAAGAGGATGAGTGCTTCGCTTGAACGAACCGCAGAAGCAATAAGTGAATTTAGTGGTGTGTTTGAATCCCATTTTGAAAAGCTGTGGGATGACAACTTAAAGAAAATAAATGATGGGGATCAATTCCCCATGGTCCTCCAGGATCTAAGACGAGATACTGATTCCTTCATCGAGACACTGAAGAAAACAAAGGATGAGGAGGATTGTTACTACTACCCAGAAGATGAAGAAGTTGATTCATCATCGGCTGGAAATAAGATGGTTGGATTACGTGATCAGTTCAGTCAACTCAAACAGCAACTTGTATACGGGGAGGATCCTGTTATTTCCCTTGTTGGGATGGCAGGCATTGGCAAAACCACTCTTGCTCGGAAAATTTTCCAAGATTTTGATATCATGGAAATTTGGAAGTGTCGTGCATGGGTGACAGTAGGCAAAGAGTTTAAATTAAAAGAAGTCAGAGAATCCATTCTAGATCAAGTGGATCCTCAGATGTATGAAATGGCTACGAGAGGAGATAAGGGAATGACGGGTGAATACTTGGAAAAATTTCTGGAGCGTAACCAAACCCTGATTGTGCTGGATGACGTATGGACGGAAGATGCCCTCCACTTCTTGATGAACTCATTTTCAAACACTAATTTAGTTAAAGTCTTGCTTACAAGTAGATACCAGGATTTTGCTAAGAACTGCATATTTTCTTCTTATATCTTACTTGTGCGACTTCTGGATGAAAAGGAAAGTTGGGATCTTCTACGTGTACAAGTGTTTAGTGAAGAGTCGTGCCCTCCTCAACTCGAGGACCCTGGGGAGAAGATTGCCGAGAAGTGTGATGGTCTTCCTCTTACAATCGTCACGGTTGCCAACCTCCTATCAAAGGCCGGGAAGACCCAAGAATCACTCTGGATTGAGGTAGCAACACGAAAGAGACATCAACTTTTGACTGAAGCATATGATGAAATATCAAAGATATTATATCCGATCTACGAGAGCTTACATCTCGACCATTATGGATGGTGCTTTCTCTATATGGGAGTTTTTCGACAAAAATATAAGATCCCCCGTTCCAAACTCATTAACTTGTGGATTGCCGAGGGACTGGTGCTCCAAAGTTTCATCGACACTCGAGAAGAATCCGCTGTAAAATACATACAACGACTTGCTTTATGTAGTCTTGTTATGGTCTATCAAAAAAGCACTAGTCTAACCCCATATAAGGATGATAGAAGAACAAAAATTTGTGGCCTCCATTCTTCCTGGTGGCACTTCTGCCAAAGAGAAGCTAGGAAGACCAAATTTTTTCATGTCCTAGATTGCCCCAAAGATGGTTTAGAAGAATGTATAAAAGGCCAGAGCCGGTTGAGCATCCACAATAATGTTTTATTTGCCCGCAAAGATGTGTACAACTCAATCGAGGAAAATTGTGCATCCACTGCACAATCTCTTCTCTGTTTTGGACCGTATCATCGATATCAGGTACCAATATGTTTCGGTTTAAAGTTACTGCAGAGACTCGATGCTCTCAATTTACGTTTTTACGAGTTTCCATTGGAAGTACTAGAACTAGTTGAATTAAGATACCTTGCTCTCACGTGTAATGGAAAACTCCCATCTTCCATATCCAAACTTTTACACCTTTTATATTTTATTGTCCGCCAATGTTCACACATCAACTCACAAGGAGCTCTGACGTATCTGCCAACGGAGATTTGGGATATTAAATACATACAACATCTTCAGATCATGGGAACTGACTTACCAGATTCTGGCCACACCAAGTTGTTATACCTTAAAACACTTTTAGATGTGAGTGCTGACGGTTGCACCAAGCGGTCTCTTGAAAGAATTCCTAATCTGACTAAGCTAGGAATTCGGATCGAATTGAGGAATGATGACTCTGCAGAGCCCTTGCGCTGTTTTGATCACATTTCTCGTCTCAAGAAACTAGAATCACTTAAATGTGTTGTCGTGAATCCCAAATGCAAGGCTGAGGTTGTTGCACCACCTGCTCCGCTTTCGATTTTCCCATCAAATCTGAAAAAGTTGAATTTGAACGGGTTGAGCTATCCATGGGAAGAAATGAGCAAGATTGCTCCGTTGCCCAATCTTGAAGTTCTCAAATTGCGATGCAATGCTTTTGAAGGCCCCAAGTGGGAAATAGAAAAGGACGGATTCCCGAATCTTCGCTTTCTTCTGATAGAAGACCTTGATTTAGTCCAACTGAAGGGGGGACGAGGAAGCTTCAAGTGTCTTAGCATCCTAAGAATAAAGCACTGCTACAAATTAGAAAAGCTTGATCTGGGACGTTGTGAGCTTCTTTCGGATATTGATGTAGTTAACAGCAATCCTTTTGTCGAAAAGGAAGTAAAAGAGATTGCAATAAAGAGAACTGAACTCCCGGAGCATTTTCGTGTGCATTCTTCTTGGAACTCATGAACGGCAACTTGGATCAAGAGGTTAGTAATTACGAATATTACATATTACTGCTCTCTTCTTATTGTGATAACTTTGTGTGCCTGCTCTTTAGTGTTTTTTGCTTTTTACCTGAAATAAACGTGTCTTTTTGAAAAGATTGATATTAATATTGATCACAAATTTGCAACCCTTTAGTTATAATTTATGTGAAGCAAATAGAAGTGGGTAGCCGGATTTGTTTCCTCTTCGTAAAGAATCAAATGTGCAGAAAGTTAAAAGTTAGTATACTATTATTGTAACTCGTGAACTTGATGCAGCAACTTGAACGTGGTAATATTGGAGGGGGGAAAAATGATATTGAAATTGACTAATGTTCCTAATGTGCCAAGCCTAAAGTGCAACCCAATGTTCATTTTCAGGTTGATTGATGAATGCAATCGTATTGTTTAGTTCATTAATAAGTTTTTATGTTATATAGGCTGCATTTCCAGGATGCTGATTGTTGTGTGTGAGCAATGTGACGGGATCGTTTGATGTACGGGACAAGAGGCTCGGGCATCTTTCTTCTAAGGCTGTAGAGTTGGTTGCGTTTGTTGGTTGCGTATGAATGGTAATATTATACAATAACGCTTGTGATGTTTTTCTTTGAGCAAGACAAACCAGAGTTAGTTTTCCCTGTTTGTAAAATAAATTGTGTGATGTTTTTAAGTTGATTTGTTATGGTTTATCAAACTCCGGCCTTTTGTGGTGCAGCATATATTTTTAAACTATAATTGATGATTAGTATTCATGAGTGTGGGTTTATTTAGTTGTTGATCAATAAAAGAGAGGTATCAATGCTCCTGTGTAGTCTTATAATGTCTCTGTTAATCAAGCGGAAAATGAATGGTAATATTTATGCAATAAAGCTTGTTATGCTTGTTTTCCGTAAGCAAACTTACTTACACAAATAATTTTCTAGACAATTATATTTGTAGTTTAAAAATAACCTCTATAATTAGAAAATTTTGTAGGCAAACCTTTACTATTTAATGACGAAATTATTTTCGATGAAAATTTCGTAAGCATGTTGAAAAAATATAGAAAATTTTCGTAGCGGTCATGTTACTCTTTGCAATATTTTGAGCTGCATCAATCTGAATCCCATATTACTTTATATTGCTTGCATGCTCAATGATGTGCCCTGTATTGAGGATTTGTTGTTGCTGTGTTACTTGGTTTGTGAAGACACTTTATAATGCCTTTATTCAAGAAAATAAGTTAGTTGAACTGCTGAAAGACGTCTTGTTCAAGCTTGAGTGGTATGTTTGGATTGTTTGGCTTCCATTAACACTCGAAGGAAGAAACAATATGCAATTGGATATAATTTATTGTAGGAGTTTCCCTTAAAAAAAATCCTAACTATATATATATTTTTAGCAGAGAGCTTGTCAAGAATCTAGATCCCTTCTTGGGCTTAACAAGATTTTTGGGCAGAAATGACCCTAAGGCTGTTCACGGAGTTTAGAGATTAATGATCCCGAACCGAAATTCGAATCGAAAAAGAACCGAATCGAAAATAACCGCTGACTTTTTTTATTTTTTTTAACCTAATTGAACCGATTTTTTTTTTGGATGTGGACATGGATATTACTGAATTAATCGTACCGAAAAACCGAATGAAACCAAACCGAACCGTACTGAACCGAATAACCGATTTAAATGTATAATAAATTTAAGGGAGGTGCTAAATGGGCAGATTCTGCCCAGGGCAGAATCATTAAAAAACCTTTACCCTCAATCAAGCCCACCCAAGAATCTGCCCTCAATCAAGCCCACCATGCCCATTTAGCCTTTTCTGTCCAGGACAGAATCTGCCCACCAAGAATTACCCTAAATTTAATTATTAATTTATTTTGTATTCATTAAATTGTATGACAAAAACTCATATAAGACGGTCTCATGCATGAGACGGGGTACAACCTAGCATTAATCACACCCACCACTCCCAAAGTGTTAAAGCGTCAATGTCCAACTTATACCCTATCTCATCATGAGATGGTCTAATTCAAGTGTGCCTCAAATTGTATTATAGATTATTGATATATATCCATGTAAATTAATATTGAATACATCATATGAATATTTTGGCGATATATTAGAATATTTATTTCCTTATTTGTGATTTATAATTATTAAGAATCCTATAAAATTCTCAATTTGTAATTATGCATCCTTACTTTCTCGCACCAACTCATCGCTCTGTAGTCTGTATCTCTCGTCAATTTGGACCGATGAAAATTCACAATAAATATTTAAATGTAGAGAAGGTTTTATGAGAAATTGGTTTACCGTACACCACTCATACTATTGCTAGCTTGTAGAAATTAATACTATACAACTATAGTATTAGTTTCTACAATCAATAATATGAGTGGTGTACTGTAAACCAATTTCATACGAAACTTTTGCCTTAAATGTATATTTTATTAGCCATATTTTAAATACATCATTGATGGTGTCTTGGGTTATTTTATTATTTTTAATTAACTATTTTTCTATAATGCAATATATTTATGTCTGAAGGGTAGATGCATGAATATGGTTGAAGAAGTATTGAATTCATGTGCATTTTGTGTAGATTGCACCAATATTCTTATGAAAATTGTGATTAAAAAGAAAAATTAGGGGTGATAGAAAAAAGGAGAATTTTTTTTTTAAAAAAAACTGTTTCTTTGGTCCGATCCGATCCGTTTAGATCCGATTCCGTTATAACCGAATATTCGTTCCGAACCGTACCGAAAAATAAAAAATCTGTACCGTTCCGAATCGAAGTTTTTGTATGGACACGGACACTCCAATTTTAAAATAACTGAACTTTGGTACGAACACGAATAATTTTAAATATTTGATTTGGTTCATACCGTGAACACCCCTTACAGGATAACTAAGCTTATCTAAATCATCACAAAAGTAAACCTTGTAATATTACCTGATTTAGTGTGATATTTATTTGAAATTCATGTGTATATTTTGCTTAATTTGATAAGATTTTATATATATTATTTATATTAAATTAAATTGATTAATTGTGATTAATCCCCTATATTACTAATAGAGAGTTTTTCTTGATGATGTGTCAACTCTACATTGATTTAACCTATGTGTCATTCTAGGAGAAGTTTGGTGTACATGTCATTAAAAATAAATCTTACATGTCACTAAAAATAAATCCTATGTGTAATTCTATTTTTGTATATCTTAAACAATCTCCTATCCCCTATATATATCCCTCTATATATTAATAGGGAGTTTTTTTTTCCATGATGTGTCAACTCCATGTTAATTTAACATATGTGCCATTCAATGAGAAATTTGATTACACATGTCATTTTTATGTATTATTTTTATAAAATGTGTAATTCATATTTATTATTTTTTTTATTTAACTATATAATATTATTCATTTATATTTTTTTTTTGGTAATTTTTGTTTGACTTAATTTAAGATAAATAAAATATTCATTTTAAATGTATTTTATCTTAGTGTGAATTATATTCAATTATTAATTTCTTAATAAATAATTTTATTTTATAATTGCTCTTATGTATATCTTAACATATTTTATGTGGAAAAAATATTTTAATTATAATTCATTCATTTTTTTTAATTATTACATATTAATTAATTTATTAGTCTTTTCTTAGTCGATTTATTTTGTTTTGATTTGTAGGTTTCAACTTCATACTAACATGGATAAATAATATTTGACACAATAATCTTATCCCAAGGTTTAAGAAAATTTACTAATATACACCTTAAAAAATTATTAATTCATATTTATATTTTTAATTATTAAATATATTATTTATTGAAAATATTGCAATTTTTAATTAGAAAATTGCATAACACGTGGCACTAAACTAGTTATGGATAAATATAGAGTTTGTGTTTATTTTGTTGGGAAAATGAAGATTTATGGCACAAAACTCTCGTGCTTGTTATTGTGTGAAGTAGGTCGAAGAAATAAATCAAATTAAGAGCACAAGGCCCAACTTAGAGAAGCGAAAATGAAGCCCAATTTATGGGCCCAATTAACTAAAAGAGCCTAATTATATTTATTTGGCATTGCCGTGAAGTCCCATTAATTGGGAGAGGCTAAATTTTGGATGTGTCAGGTGTACTGTGCACTTTCTAGTGAAATTTAAAATCATACAATTTATTGTATTGAAATATATAATTTATTTATTCGTCCACCGTTTATGTGGCGCGCCACATATGCAAGGTCTCCACCATCATTTAATTAATTTTTTTAATTAATTAAATCTTCTCATTAATTATATAAACCTAAATCTAAACTATGAACCCTAAATCATGAACCATTTGGACCGGGTGAACTATGAACCACTCAGATCGGGTTCGGGTCGATTTGGGTCCGGGTCAAGTAAAAAAAATTAATATAATTAATGAAATTGGGTAAAATATGAAATATATATAAATGAGAAGGTTAAATTAATTAAATAAACTAATTAAATAATGGTGGGGACCTTGCATATGTCGGTGGGCATATAAGTTTGTGCCCACCTGCGGGCATATGATAAAATTCGTTTATTTATATTGAACCGTGCAATTATTAATATGAGAAATAAGTTATACAGTTCAGTAAAAATAATTTGCATATTTCAATACAATAAATTGAATAATTCTAAAATATATTATGGAGTGCACGGTGTACCTAATGCACACCTGACCCACTCATAATTTTCTTATGAAAGTGCTACAATTCTGCATTGATATATAAATCCTTATCTTTAATAGGGAGAAAAAGATATATACCCACTTTTATAAAAAGATAAGAGTTGGTATGTTGTGAAACTTGTTCACCGTGAAATTGATTTTTTTTTTTAGGCATACTCTTTAGCTATGTTTTAAAAAACGGAACCGGAAGTTGAACCGGACGACCCCAAAAAAAGGTTGGACCGGGGTCGGATCGATTGGACCGGATTGAGTCGGTGTGATGTCATAATAAATATTATATATTATTAATCCCAGCCCAAAAATCTGGGTCCAAAAAATTAATTCCAGCAAAATAACCTGGGCCCAAAAATTAATCTCAGTCCAAAAATCTGGGCCCAAAAATTCACTCCAGCAAACTTATTCGAAACAAATAATCTGGGTCCAAACTTAGGAAGAGAGCAGAGAAGTGATAAAGGCCAAACTTAGGAAGAGAGCAGAGAAGTGATAAAGGCCAAACCCTAAATTCACCATTTCCACCGCCACCACCATTTTGACCACCACCACCCGTTCAATAAACCATCTCCATCTCCTCAACACAAGCCACACACCCTCTCTTCTCCTCAGAGAAGCCGAGCGACGCAGCCCCAGCTCGTCGTCTTCCCGCCGCCCGCCCAAGGCTTTTGCAGGTGAGGCCGTGAGAGACTGAGAGGTAGGTGAGGTCGTGAATAGTGGCACCGATTTGCCTTCCTTATCCACCAATTCCAGCCTTTCCTTCGTTTTTTACAAAAATCCCCTTTTTTTTTTTTTTTTTTTTTTTTTTGAAAACCGGTGAAAATCCGGCGGTTCATCGGTTCCCGATTTTCACCGGTTTTCAAATGGTTTTTCCGGTTTTGAGGGGGCGGTCCAATAGCGGTTCTATACACCTCTATTGGGCCGCTTTGGGGCGGTCACCGGTCGGACCCGGTTTTTAAAACAGAGCTCTTTAGTAATATAAGTCACATCTTTTAGTAATATAAGTCACACCCTTCAGTTATCACTACCATACCATCTGCTATAATATAAGTCACACTCTTCACTTTTACGAGTAATACTCTTTATAGTAAAAACTCACACCATTTATAGTAAAAAGTCACTCTTTAGTAATATAAGTCACACTCCTTAATCAGTTTCATTGTGAAACTTGTTTACCCTATATTTTGCCAAAAGATAAAGATATCTACCCATCTTCTATAAAAAAAAAAAAAAAAGATATCTACCCAATTTGCAATGAAAATACACATACACCCTTATGAGAGAAAATATTTCTACCCACATGGTCCACTTCCTTGCTCACCTATCCATCTTTATTTTATTTTCTATTATATCCTAATTGTGTAAATTAAAATAAAAATTATCAAATAATTTATTATAATAGAATATTACTTTAATAGAATTAATAAATAAATTTATCTTCTTCACCAGGAATAATTGATGTTTGCAAACTTTTGGAAAAAAACGTGTTCAACTTGTTACAGTAGTTAATAAATTGAGACGATCAATTTTATTTTTCTTTACCTTTATAAATATCATTAATTTCACTTTTAGAATTGAATAAATCTTTTCTAATAATAATTTTTACTAAACCTAATAATTCAATTTTATTAACCTCATATTCTTAATTTTAAAATTTATAATATGAATTTAAATGTAATATTCGATTAACATATACTTATAAATTTATTTATATTATAAATGGGTAAGGTAGTTGTGGGTGAGGGTATTTTTGGATGAAAAATGTAAAATAAGTATATATATATTTTTTTTTTATTAAATGGGTATATATTTTTTTTTAAATTATCAAATTGAGTATATTTGTCCTTCTTCACTCTTTCTTTAATAATTATTTTTAGTACAATTTGGATATTATCATATGTAGAGTACTGCTTGTAAGCCAGTTGAAGACTTGGTAAATAATGATAAGTGTATCTCTCAACTTGAGTAATATTTCAGGTTGAAGTCAGGGTAGACTGGGTAATACACCGACAAGCATAATGAAGCTGATCCAAGACCTCTTTTTGTTCATGTTATGACTTTTAATTTTTTCTTGGAAATGGTCCAGCTTATGTTTGGTGTTGTTTGACATTTATATTGTATGATTCTATCTGCTCTTAATTACTGGTATATATTCTCTGTTATTTGACGTTTTATATAAATATGATGTCCAGTATTCGTCTATATTTCAGGAAATCTTTAATCTGCCTACAACTACAAGTAGTTAAAAAAAAAATCAAAATTTTGTGGAAAGATTGGATATAATGTAATTCACAAATTTGATGAAGATGTATTTCTTTACAGTTAATTCGGTAAATTTTAATAAGAATTTTACTGCGAGGAAGACCTATAATGAGAGATACTCAGGACCCACTTGGTTGGGGGTAATGGAAATGGGTAATGAAAATTATTTCTATTGATGTTGTTTTGTAGTTCTAATACACAAGTAATGAGAATAGAAGTAAGCAATTGATTATTCTCACTCACTCAACTTAGCTCACATGATGCTCATTGTTGATGTTTAACCAAGTAACAACAATGCAATCAATAACACTTAGTAATTGACCCTTCAATAATGATACTCATTACCATTATCATTCTCCTAGTTATACCAAATGGACATTTAATTCCTTAATCGAATAAATGAAGAAGATGGTGGAGGAGTATTACTCGTTGCCCGAAGATAAAGAAGAAATTGTTTCATCAAACGGTTGTTTTTTAGTCATAGATGGTGGAATTAAGTGAGGTGAAAAGTAAACTCAAAGAAAGAACTTATATTTAGGGCCGTTTGGTTGGCATGATAAAGGAAATTAAGTAATGAGAATAAAGAAATTGAGAATCATTCTCGTCAACCTTGTTTGATAATTTTTTAATTAAGGGTCCAACCAAGCTTGGTTGGGGTAATGGAAGTGGTAATGAAAATCAATTATATTAATGTTGCTTGTTAGTTTTGATACACAAGTAATGGGAATAAAAGTAAGCAATTGATTACCCTCACTCACTCAACTCACCTCACATGATACCCATTGTTGATGTTCTAACCAAGCAATAACAATGCAATCAATAACTTCTTTTGTGATTAACCTCTCAATGATACCCGTTACCATTACTTTTCTCTAGTTATACTTAACGGGCCCTAAGTGATTGACTTTTAATGATACCTATTATTATTCTCATTCCAAATTACCATAAATAATTTTTAAACCGAACCATTTAAGCCTAAAACCGATTGAAACCGAACCAATTTTTTTGGTTGTTCGATTTATTTAAAACCTTTTTTGTTAAAATTTTAACATTATTGAATTAAGCCATTTAATAACACAAAAATTCGGATATATATATATATATATATATATATATATAAGTAAATATTTCGGTTCGGTTTGGTATATTTACCCAAAAAACCAAACCGAACCGAACCGAAACCGAACACCAATTTTTTTAAAATGCAAAACCGATCCTGAACCGAAAACCAATTTAACTTGGGATTTTAACCGAATTTATATTTCTTGGTTCGATTCGGTTTTACGATTTTATTAGCATTTTACCATATTATGCTCACCCCCTTGATTAATATGACATTTTTTAAACTTATGTGACATTTGGAAACCACCACTAACGCTCATCTATATTTATATGGTGGTTGAGGATATGTTATTTGAAAAAAAAAATCTGAAGAGTAAACTTGGCACTAATGCATGAATTCTTAAAAATTAACGAATATGTTTAGAACTTTGGATGTCGGATTCTAAATTTTCGATTACCCGATTTCCCACGTGGTGAATCCCAATATTTTTTTTTTTTTTTATCGGATACATATCGGGGTTTTTTTGTAAAATTTATTAAATTTTGGGGATTTTTTTTTTGTAAAAAATTAAAACTTACTAATAATTTGAAGGACACACTCTAAAACTTATTTAATATTAAAATTTATTAATCTTTTATTATGATTTATGACTTGTGTTGGTTGATGATATTTGATTTAATTGTTGTTTTGTTACTTATGGGATGAATTCCTTGATATTAGTACATGTGTTTTAAATACTCTTGATATTATTACATATGTTATATATAATTGTTGTTAATTTTTTAATATTATTACAGGTGATATATATAATTAAATTAAAAATATTTACGTATCATCGCCGTATTGTATCCTAAAAATTTGAAAATCTATGAATCTACCCGAATCGTATCGTATCTGCACCCCGCACCTGTACCCGTGCAATATAGGTAAGTGGTATGCATTTTCTTTTAAAATACTGTTGGTGGGGTCCAAAATTCCAATGAAAATTTCAACTGCTCTGTTTTTCTTCTTGGGATTTTATTAATGTCTGTTTTTTGTGATGGGAACATGCTCTTGGAATCTTGTGTAGGCAGCTATTATAATTTTACGAATATAATATTAGCAAATTATTATTTTTGTTTAATATAGCATAGTCAAAAAATGCTTGATAAATATTTTTAATGAAATATTTTTAAACCGATCGAGATTGATAAATATGGTCTCTAGGGAAGATATAAGCAATAATGCTTAATCCCTCATTTTATAGATGTAATCTATATATATATATATATAAAAGCACAAACCGCCCCAAATTTAGAAATCATTGAATTTTCCCGCCAAAAATTATTGCTAAATCGGGAAACGAATATTTGAGAAAAAAATATTAACAAATCTTTGTGATAATTTGGAATATATTTGAACTTTGAAATATCTTTCTTTTTTATTACATCTAAAAAAATCTTTGGAATATGTTTAGAACTTTGGAATATCTTTTTTTCTAAATATATATATATATATAAAAGAAGAAATCACCCCAAATTTGAAAATTATTGAATTTTTACGTAAAAAATTATTGCCCGCCAAAAGTTATTGCTAAATCGGGAAACGAATATTTGAGAAAAAAATATTAACAAATCTTTGTGATAATTTGGAATATATTTGGAACTTTGAAATATCTTTCTTTTTTAATACATCTAAAAAAATCTTTGAAATATGTTTAGAACTTTGGAATATCTTTTTTTCTAAATTATATATATATATATATATATATATATATATAAAAAAAAGAAATCACTCCAAATTTGAAAATTATTGGATTTTCTCGTAAAAAACTATTGTCAAATTGAGAGACAAATTTTTAAAAAATATACTAACAAATAATAAAAATTGAGAATTTTTTTTTGGAATAAATATAAAAAATAGCCAATAAACTTTTTGATTCTACTAAATTTAATATATTTATTAAGTTATATACAGTAGATATCAATAACATTATATATTAAGATATATACAATAGATACCAATAACGTAACAATAGCTTGGATATATATATAGAATCCAATTTATTAAGATATAGTAACAATACAAAAAAATATTAAATTTCGTAAGCTATTGTTCAATATATATTTCGTAGGCAATTGGTGATTGTTACATTTCGTAGCCATTTTTTGATTGATTAGTTATATTCACTATTTTATCTTACTACATAAATTAATACACGTCATTTGAATAGAGATATTGATCCATGAAAATATGTCATTGATTTATTTTTTGGTAAAGTTGTGTGAGTCGGTCTCTTGTGCACCTAAGTGGACCGTGCACCCATACAACATAATGATCCATTTAAAAAAAATTATTTGATCCATTGAATATATTAAACATGTTCGTTTGAAAGAATTTTGTCTCATCTAAAAGCTCAAACTTATAGGAGGTGCATAATTAATTCGTTTATTTAATTTTCCTCCCACTCACTCGTGGGCCGAATCATTGTCTCTGCCCTCTGGGAAGGAGGCCCAACGAGTCGACAATTTAGCTCGAACTTATAGAGAGATACAAAATTAATTCGTTTATTTAATTTTCCTATCAACACTCCTCCTCACTCGTGGGCCGAATCATTGTCTCTCCCCTCTGGGAAGGAGACCCAACGAGTGGACAATTTTAAATGTGTAGAGTGCTTTCCACGAGAATCGAACCCAGGATCTGGGTTGAGCCCGAGGCTCTGATATCATGAAAGAGTTATGTCTCATCTAAAAATCCGAATTTATAGAGAGATATAAAATTAATTTATTTATTTAAATTCTCTCAACATCTGTGAATACATGAGTAGAATTGAGACGAGTGCATGAATACCATGCATCAATTGCACATAAACTTTGTCAGTTTTGTATATGGAGACTGGAGTAGTATACACTGAACAATGTACAAACACATATATACACACCAATCACCAATTCCTTTTTTTAAAAAAAAAGATACATATGATATAGCTTATGATAATTTCATGGAAACACCCAGAGAGAGAAAAGTGATAAAACAATAATTTAAATTGGTCACCCATGAAGAATTTAAATAATTTGACCCATTTCATTTATTTTCAATACATTTTTTAAATTATTAAAATTGACTCATATTATACTCTGGGTAGGATCAAAAGTCATAAATTAAAAACAAAGTTCATTGCATGAACCAAGTCTATATAAAATTTTGCCTAAAAATTAGATCCATTGTGAAATATTGTGAAAGAAAATAGATTGTGAATTTGATGATTTGCATTTCTAAGTCATCGTTTTGGCTCCATAAGAGCCCATTATGAGCTTTATATAATATAAATATATACACACAAAAAAAGAATTAATTATAAAAAATTTAAATGACTACAAAATTTTCTTATAAAAATTATTTAATCCTTAAAAAATGAGGATTATCTACCATTTGTCTAGCAATTTTTTTCATATTCTATGAAAAAATTACCTAGGCAAACAAATTACATACGAGCGAACTGCTTATAAATTTGTACTCCATCTGTCCCATAAAAGCGTGCACGTTTTACAATTGAACAGTTTGAAATCGATAAATATATTGATTGATCGTTGAACATAATTAAATACTATGTTATTGCAGTTATCGTTCAATGAGTTTGGACAGACAATAGGAAAAGAGAGTGAGTCTTGTCCTTCTACATTGGAGCTGCAGTCAGGAGCGTGATCCCTATCGTGCTGCCAGCCAAGGACTGGCGTAGCCCCAAACTGATTTCTTTGAAGGAAAGAATATGGGACAAACTTACGGTATGTTAATTATATATTTATTGAAAGTTGTAGTATGACCCTTAAATTTACTAAATTGTTATGTTATATGCGTATAAACTACATTCTGAGGTCTTGACCACACAAAGAAGAAGCAAATATTGTCGCAAGCTGGAGTAATGGCCAAGAATTTTCGGACTTGGTTGAGAAGTAACACACGAGATCCGGAAACTGGTCTTTACTCGACTAGTCCTCCTCCGGCGTATCAGAATAGCGCTATGGTGGCTCCATATTGGGAGGAGTTTTCGAGCAGAGCTATGGAGGATGATTTCCAGGTAAAATTGATCAATGTCATTTCCTCAATTTCTAATGCATATAGTTTTTCAGTGTTTATCATATTTCTATTATACTGTAGAATCGATGTAATAAAAATCGCGATCAAGCCAAGTCGATGGAGGCGCGATATCGTGGCTCGAACAAAGGTTATGCACGAATAAGAGAAAATATGGTGAGATCAAAATCCTAATTTTTAAATTTTTTTATATATTCACTTTTAATATATCTAATAAAATGACACGTTCATCACTATCGTAGAAAGAAGAAAGAAGAAAAACTGGAGAGAGTGAGCCTATTGTTACCCGTTTCGACTTATTTCAGACTACCAGAAAGGGTCGAGACGGGAATATTCACGATCTCAGTGCACAATGCATCATCGAAGAAGTGGTAATCTATCAATTAATTTATCTTTCAATTACAAACTATTATTTATAAATATATAATTAAATAATAATCTTTTGTTTTTGTGATTCAGGAGCGTCTATCTCAGACCATGAAGCCCGACGACATCCGCATTATCGACCACGATGATCTGTTTTGGGCCGGGCTATAGGTCGCCGCGAGCATCCCGACCGCCACGAGGTGTCGGATATGGCGTGATTTAAGACATCGTTAGCGATGACACCGGTCTTCAAGCCATGAATATGGTGTGTATACTAACGGAACATGTTGCCAAGTTGTCTAAAGATGTGGAACGTTTGAGGTCCGAGAAGAGAACGAGCCACGGAATGTCGCCGAAAGGGAGCAAGTTGTGAACATAGTGTCGCTAATGTTATGTTTTCATTAACCCTAGGGACGACTTTTTATTGAGGCACTTCAAAACGTCTCTCAGGTATCAAACATGCATGTCTCACATTTGTTTTAATTAAAGACTAGTGTATTAAAATTTTCTAACTAAATATCTTATTCGAATAACCAACGACCTTTTTTATACCTTTTTATTTGGAGGATCCCGATCGATTGGTGGCCACAGAACGTTGCGTTAACTCCATGGAATGATTCATGGTCATTCCATCACTCCCCGGTTTTTAAAGGGTCACACTCGATGTACCCGACCGGACAAGAGATTCAATGGCAAAAAAACCAATCGATGAAGCCGTCCCATCCAACAACGGTCGGACACTTCATCGAATAAAATGAAAGCAACTTGGTCTCTAGCACCATGAGGGTAAAATATATGTTATTAAAGTTCATAATCTTATTTGTGGTTCTAAATAATATTGCAAATTAATTGTAGAATCTGCCGACACCACAAATGTCTCGGAAGAAATCACCACAAAAGGCTAAAGAGAAATCGGGGGGTGTCGTGAGACGATCGGAGGGAGAAACGAGACTCCATCGCGCTAATTTACGGTTATCCCATGACCGGAGACTTAGATCACGATGATTATGTACAATTTAGGGTGCACCGATGGTATCGCCTAATGCTTTCGAGATCGCCACAGCTCCCATGCTTGCTCACTTTCATCGTAATACTTTCCAAGAATTTGTCGAATGAGGAACATGTGCTCAAAGTCTTGAATGACGAAAGGTTGAGTGCAACCACCATAACCCTTTACCTCGGTATGTGTTTACTAATTCTCAATATTCACTTTCTCGTATAGTTTAATTTTTTTTTAAATATTAATTAAGCGATATATGTTGGTTAAAGATATTTGGGTGAGGTATATCTCTCCCAAAGATGTCCGAGCAAGTGGAATGTATTCCTTCGTCTCCCCCCGTGTCTTGCATATTGGGTGATAGGGCATGCACCATGGATGAGTTAGTTAATCATATCTTTGAATCAAACCGGGAAATGATCATCTCATTTTTTGGCCAACAAATGTGGGGTGAGTGATAAACATTTCGTTAAAATTTGTATTCATGTTTATAATATTTGCACATATATATATGCTAAATTTGCGCTTAATTTTAATATTCTCAATATAATATAGGAACCATTGGGTGTTGGTCGCCATACACATAAATACATTAAGTGTGTATTTTATGGACCCAAACTCGAGAGATGAAGTTTATTCAAATCATACGATCTCGTTTCATATATGGAAGCGTAAGTTCATTTTTAATATTCTATACAATGATTTGTTTTACTTTTAAAATTATGCATATTTAATCTATTTTTATTTTTTAATTATAATAATAATAATAGTGTGATGATGATGTATCGGAGTCGCCTTCAGAGTCAATGTTCAAGATCTAAGTTAAATAAAGTGAACTGGATTAATATTAAGGTAAATTTAATTTAGTAAATTATCAAATTAATAGAAAGAAATCATAATTGTAATACGTGATTATAATTATTAATCAATAGGTTTCGAGACAACGAGATAATGAACATTGTTGACATTTTGTGTGTTGCTTTATTGAAGATATAATCCGCGCTTCTCTAACGAACATTCCTCTCAATGTAAGTCAATTTATCGATTTATTTAAATTATTATTGATTGAATAAAAATTCATAATATATTAATTGATTCGTTGTTTGCAGTTTGTCTATGAACGTGAGCTCAAGTCTCACTCTAAGAAAAGACTGGAGAAATGAATGGATTTTCCAGAACTCCACTTTCTTCTAATTGAAAGCCTTGATCTGGTGAAATTGAAGGTGGAACCTAGAAGCTTCAGCCGTCTTCAACACTTGAGCATAAAACACTGCTACAAATTGGAGGAGATCCAGTTGATAAATTGTGAAGGAGTTCCGAGGATTGAAGTAGTTGACAGCAATCCTCTAGCTGAAAAGAGTATAAAAGAGAATATTCTAGAAAAAAATCAAGCCCCATAACATCTTTCGGTGCATTATTCATGGAAATCAGCATGAGCTGCAACATGGATCAAAGGTTAGTAATTCGATTCTATCCCCACGTTAGGCCAGACATGGATATCCTTCTCTTCTTTATGATAAAATGCTAACTACATAACCTAGAAATAAACATGTGTCTTAAAAAATTGATACACTTTAGCTATGACTTCTGTGAAGCAAATAGAAAAGGGTAGCCGATAACTTTGGTTTTATGTTGTATATATTTCCAGGATGCTGATTGTTGTGTGAGCAATGTGAGGAGATTGTTTGATTTAAGGGACAAGAGGCTCGGACATCCTTCGTCTATGGTTGTAAGGCTGGTTCATGTTGGTCGCGAATCAGTGGTAATATTATGCAATAAAGCTTGTGATGCTGTTCTTTGAGCAGGACAAACCAGAGTTAGTTTTCCTGTTTGTAAAATATATTGTGTGATGTTTTTAAGTTGATTTGTTATGGTTTATCAAACTCAGGCCTTTTGTGGTGCAACATATATTTTTAAACTATAATTGATGATTATAATATTCATGAGTGTGGGTTTATTTATTTGTTGATCAGTAAAAGAGAGGTATCAATGCTCCTGTGTAGTCTTATAATGTCTGTGTTAATCAAGCTCGATATTTCGATTTTTTATAATGTCTGTGTAGTCTTATAATATCCGTGTTAATCAAGCGGAAAATGAATGGTAATATTTCGACAGTTATATAGTATTGTGATGTTCTTCTTCCTCCGTGCTTTCTAAAAATCTTAGAATGTGCGTACAAGGAATTGAAATCTTAATGTTAGCTATATTATTTTACTGTTACTCTGTTCAGGGCGATTCTAGATCAGTGGCAGTTTCATGTACCTGGGTTTCAATTTCTATAAGTTCATCAAAAAGGTTGCTTTTTTGGCTCTTTAAAAATCATTTGATGCAACTCCCTGAGTTTATATTTCTGGAATTTCAGATTCATGAGAAACCTACATTTAGTGGAATGGATACGATGGTGTAACTGGATATGATTTATTGTAGGAGTTTTCCTTTTAAAAAATCCTAACTATATATGTATATTTTAAGCAGAAAGCTTGTCAAGAATCTAGATCCATTCTTGGGCTTAACAAGATTTTTGGGCAGACAGGTTAACTAAGCTTATCTAAATCATCACAAAAGTAAACCTTGTAATATTACCTGATATAGTGTGATATTTATTTGAAATTCATGGGTATATTTTGTTAAATATTTAATAAGATTTTATATATATTAATGTTTATATTAAATTGAGTAATTGTGCTTAATTATAGATATAGATAAATATGATGTTTTGTTTATTTTGTTGGGAAAATGAAGATTTATGGCACCAAAACTCGTGATTGTTATTGTGTGAAGGTTAGCACCCCCCATTTTTAGGAAATACACCACTTTAAAATTTTAACAAAGAAAATTACATGTGAAAAGATTGTAATACCCTTTGAACTAAACCCTAATTTCTATCAATTCCCTCTCCCATCAGACTGGGCCTACCTCAACCGTACACTTCCGCCGCTAGAAAGTGAGATCACCACACTCATACTCCATTAAATCAAAATATAAAAAAAAACATAAAAATCGAAAAAAAAATTATAAAAAAAATTGAAAAAGAAAAACAAGATTTCGTAAAAAAATAATCATGACAAATTTTCGGTAAAATATTATGAAAAAAATGACAGTTTTTGACAAGAATCTTCGAAAAAAGACCAAAATTTCAAAAAAAAAAAATTGATTTTCGGCAAAAAAAAAAAACACAAATTGAAAGATTTTTTATTACACAAAATTTATATTACCTTCTAGTGATTCATTCATATGTGTGTGTTCGAATGGAGGCGGACGACATCGGGGAAGGGAAATTTGGGGGAGAGGGTGTTGGTGGTTTGGTGCAGCAAGAGGAATTGGTGGTTTGGTGCAACAAGAGGAAGTTTGCAGCAAGGTGCGGTGGGACAGAGATTGCAATGCGGTGGGTGGAGGCTGCGGCGCGGTGGCTGGTAGCGACGATGCGAAAATTGTAACGATTTCAGAAACTTCTATGGTGATGGGGTTGTATGAACATGATTGAGTTTGCAAACAATTGAGGGAAGGGTTAACAGAGAAGGAAGGGTAGTTTAGGGAGTACAGTGAGAGTGTACTAATCGAGAGAGTGTACTAATGACCTGCACCTAAATTAAATTAAGAGCACATGCCTAGTTCAGAGAAGGAAAAATGAAACCCAGTTAATTAGCCCAATTAAATAAGGAAATGGTGGCTCATAAATTGATAAACTCACTAGTCGAAATTGAAAGCTGCAAGACGGGCCCCACTAATTTTCAACATGTACTCCTCGGTCAACCATGTCAAGCACATAATAATTTTTTAAAAAAAATAATTTAAATATACGATTGATGGATAAATATATATTTGAATGGTTTCACATCATTAATTTTTTCAATTTAAAAAATATATTTTTAAATTCATAATAATTTTAAAAAAAATATTTTTCATTCTTTCATTTAATATTTTTTTCGAGAAAACATTTTTCTCTATATTCCATGATTGATACCCCCAAAAAGTTATCCATAATAATTTTAAACATTATTTTCATTCATTCATTTAATCCCATAAATTTTAAAAATCCTTCATTCATCCCATAAATTTTAAGATATACATAAATTGATTACGACACTCTTATATAAAGTTAAAATTTATTTACATTTAATCTATAAAACACTTTTTAGATGAAGCTAGATCCCTTCCAATTCCACTCCGTAGAAATCCCAGATTTTTTTTTTACAGATTTAGGTTGATTGGAATCAACGAAACCCCAGTCCATAGAAATCCCAGATTTTTTTTTCCTTTTTTTTATAGATTTAGGTTGATTGGAATCAACGAAACCCCATAATACACATTTTTACAGATCTAGATTGATTGGAATCAACCTCAGAATCAAAGGCAAATCAAGACTTGATTTGTTCATATTCCACATAATTTGGTAGCAAAGCAACAGAAGTGCGAGATATTTTATCGTCAAAATGACACTCACGTTTTTTAAATCAATTTCAATAGTTCATGATACATGCAAAGAAAAATCATTAATTATCCTAAGGCATTCTAAAAATCATCAGTAGTCCAGTTCTACCCATGGGGTTCTGAAAAAACCAGCATTGAAAAACTAAAGAAAACAATCATAAATATAAATCCTAGAACTTTTATCTTCCAAAATAGAAAATGTAGAAACTTTCTCTCCAATGTATCTTTAAAATCCATCCATGGTGAAACAAATGGTTTATTTTAAGAGATAACGACTGTAGGAGAGAAGGAAAAAATTAATTTTGTGTTTTAAGGGGGTGATAGAATAGTAATGAAATGGGGTGTCATTAGTAATATAGATTAATTATTAAATTTTAATGGAGTGTGTTTAGTAGATGGAGTGTGAATGAAGGATTTTGGGGTGTTAATAGTGGCTCTCTTTAATATTTAAACACACTTTTGGATATGACTATTTAGGATGCTCTTAACAAAATTCAGCATTTTTTTTATTGAGGAGAAAAAGACAGCAGCCGAGAAGATATTAAAACCGAATGATATCATATGTTCAATTTTTAGTGTTTTACTCCATGTTCTATATTGTGGATGTATTACAAGTGGAAATTAAAATATTATTTAATGATCCACCATAATTCTGGGTCCATGTGTTAAAGATCCAGAAAGTGTGATATTTAAACATGAGAAAATGACACAGAGAGGAGGAGAAAGAATTCAACACTTGACACATTTTAGAATTTAAGAGAGGAATTAGTTTAGGAATTTGAGAGTCTCATCCTTATATATTTCCAACCGCTAGGTGGGGTACTTATTTGAAGATCTGAGGAGAGTATTTTTTGCTTCAAGATTTAAGAAGATTTCACCACAAAATATTTTTTAGGGCTTATTTTTCTTTTATTTTGTATTTCAATTAATAGTGTAAATTGATTTTGGAGGTCCGTCTTATATGCCTATGGAGATATGGGATTTAGAAGAACTAAAGCATCTTCATGTCATGGGAAGTGACCTACCAGATCCAGGTGACAAATCCTTGGGAATGCTTTCAACACTTTTAGATGTGAGCACTGCTAGTTGCAGCGTTCTTTATAAACTCCCAAATCTGGACAAGTTGAGAATTAGAATTGTATTGACACCTAAGGCGCCAGAACCCTTGTATTCCTTTGATTATATTTACAGAATGATGAAAATAGAAGCACTTACATGCATCGTTGTGAATCCTGAATTCAAGTTTCAAGTTGTTCCCCCAGTTGTTTCGTTTCCTATCCTCCAGAATATTCTGAAGAAGTTGAGCTTGAATGGATTGGGCTATCCTTGGAAAAAAATGAGGGAGATTGCAGCATTGCAAGGTCTTCTAGTGCTGAAACTGCAATGCAATGCCTTCCATGGCCAAATTTGGGAAGTAGACAGGTGGGATTCCCCAAAACTTCACTTTCTTCTAATTGAAGACCTGGATCTGGTAAAATTGGAGGGGGCACTTGGAAGCTTCAATTACCTTCAACACCTAAGCATAAAACACTGCTACATTGAAGGAGGTCCATTTGGGATATTGTAGAGGGCTTTCAAGGATTGAATTAGTTGACAACAATCCTTTAGTTGAAAAGAGTATAAAACAGAATATGCTAAGCCAAAAGTGCAATAAGATCTTCATATCTGAGTTGAGTGATGAATGCAATTGTATTATTTAGTTTACTAATAAGTTTTTTCTTTTTTTGTTAAAATAATACAATTTAAGGAAATTGGTCGTTAAAATGTGCTTGATATATTTATATATATATAGATTTCGGACATCCTTCGTCTAAAAGTTGTACTATTTGTTTGTTTCTATTATGTTTCAAGTGTTGGTTTGAACGTATTCGTTTGTTTTGACAATATTTTTGGACCTTGCATTAAGGTCTTTGTTGTTGAGTTTTTTTTTATTTATTAATTTTAGTTTTAAATGCTTGTGAAGTGTTAATTTTTTTCAACTTGATACTGTTTTTGATGTCATTGAAAGAAATTTTCAAAAAATTTGATAAATTCAGGGTTTTTTTTTTTAATGAGGCCTTTTATGAGCAACTTTTCCTGTTAATATTTGAAAGCCAGGTTGTGGCTTCCCTCTCTTTTTTCGTTTTTTTATCTTTGATAATAGCACTCTATTTTGTATGAATGGTAAAAAAAAGCAATAAAGCTTATATATGTTATTTCTTTGAGCAACAGACAAGTGCTAGTTTGTGAAAATGAACAGGTGAAGTTTCTAATAAGTTGATTTGTTATTGTTTTATTTGCCCTTATCAAACTGCAGCCTTTTGTGGTACAAATATATGGGCTAAACTCAAAGCTTGAGATTAAGGGCTAACTATTAATTTTAGATTTAAGAGTTTGTAGGATTTGTGAAGTGTTAATTTCCTAGCTCAACTAAGATACTGTTGTTGATGTCATTGAAAGAAATTGGACAAAATTTGATAAATTCAGGGGTTTATCCTAAAAATTGGTGTTTCTTGCATTTAATTCATGTTAAATCTTTTGTTTGGATTGCTTATTTAAGATTTCCCTACCTATATGGAAACTCTCATTTACGTTATGTATAAAAAGATCCCTTTTTGCCGTATTATGTAAAAACGAACTTATACTTTTATGAAAAATATTTTATATTTTTAAATAGTAAAATTTTTATTTGCGTAGCGAATTACAGATGTATACCCGGGTGTTTCAGTATGAATTCTTTTAAAAAATAATTGTTTCAACCTTGATTTCGCGCGCAATATTAGTCGGTTGCAAATTGTAAACTAGACTCCCCTAATTCTTTGCAAGTTAATTTACTAAATTACCCTTTTCGGTCAACAATTCCCATCTGCATCCCCAATTTTCATCTGTAAACTAAACCCTAGATGGGATCGATTTGATGCAGAACGACCACTAAAAAGATCGTAGGTGAAGCTTTATTAGAAAGGTAATATCTTTATCCTAAAAATTGGTGTTTCTTGCATTTAATTCATGCCGTCTTCGTTTGGATTGCTTCAATTTAGGGACTTTCCCTACCTTTATGGAAGACGCGATTTACGTTATGATTACGAAGAGATCCCTTTTTGCCGTATTACTGTTAAACGAACTTATACTTTTATGATGAAGTTGGATTTTCAATTCCTTACATTTTCTGTATTTGCGTAGCGAATTACAGATGTATAAATCTTTCTTTCAGTATGAATGAACTTTTTAAAAAAAATGAATTGTTTGATTTTCTTGTTATTTCGCGCGCAATTCTACCATGAATTTTGCCTTTTGTTGTTGTTGTTGTTCATGCGGTTTTGAGTGTTATTCAGTTCATTATTTTCTAGTGGTGAATGCTATTACACATGGAAGATGATGAATGGCTTTCTTATCGTTCATTGTGCCGTCTAATTTTGCTTAATTGCGTTAGAATGTTTCTTGTTTTAGAATGTTTTGAGCAGCACCAAATTGCTTTAGAACGTTTCTTGTTTGATAACTAGCCCTGTATTAAGGGATTTTTTGTTACTTTATCACTGGTTTGTAGAGATGATTTATAATACCTATGTTCAAGGGATATAAGTTAGCTGAGCAGCTGAAAGATCCATTGCTTAACTAGATTATATGGGCAGACAGGAAACAGCTTGTCTACATAATTACCAAAGTCTTTAACTATAGCCAATTTAGGTCCATCTATGCAAGGCCTATCGACGCAGGTTGATTTTGTACACATAATAGTCTCAAGTAGCGCCTAGAGATAGATGCATGATTTTGTACTTCATAATTTCAATAGCTAATGTGTGTTTTGTAGGCATGAGATCCAGAGTGCAGACATTTCTTGCAAGTACGAGACTGCATAAAGATCATTATGATAGCTGAAGTCATTTCAAGAGTTTGTGTAAAGACTAGAATGCAGAGCTGGAAGAAGATGAATGTTTCGCTTAAACCAAATGCAAAGGAATTTGATGGTGTATTTTGTTCTCTTTTTGATAAGCTGGGAGATGCAGCTTACCAAAGCATTAATGGGATACGGTTCAGTTCTAAGATATTTGCAAGATCTAAAACAGGATATGTACTCATTCCTTCATCTAAACTTTGAAGAAGATGGAAAGAAGTCAAAGATGGTCGGATAATCAGACGAGTAATTTGATTTAGAAATCCATCTTCTGAATTGTTGGGATGCGTGGCATTGGTAAGACTACTCTTGCTCAGAATTTTTTTAAAGATTTTAATATATTGGAATGGTTTGGTTATGGTGCATGGGTGACACGAGGTAAATAATTTAAGTAAGAAGAACAAAAAATGTCTCAAAGGTAGTCATTATATTCTTTTTGATGTGTCCCAAATTATAGTCATTTCTATAATAAAAGTAGTTTAAACATGTATGTTGAAAATAAACTTGTTTGTTATTTTAAATGATGTCTTCGGGTATATCAGAACCTTTCCACATGTAATTCAGAATTTCAAATACAAAAGTGAACCTTATATTGGTTATATTGCAGAGTTGGTTTCATGAGAATTTTTCAGTACTAGATTTGGTCTCACGTTCTGTTTTGGTCCTATTTTTGACATAAATTGTTTCATTCAATTTTTATTTAATGGTTTTGATCACAAGAGAATTTTCAAAAAATAGTTTTGATCCAAAAAAATCATTTGTTTTTGCTTGTAATATCCTGTGGGGCCATTTTTATTAAAAAAAATGACAATTTTGAAGAGTTGACATTCTTATGGAACTACATTACAAATTTACCCACCTTATATTACCTGATTTAGGTCTTTAAAGTTTAAACATCTCAATTTTTGCAAAGTCTCAAGTTTGAATCACACTGCCCCTGTTGTAAGATTTCCTCTCATATGTAACATTTTAGTTACAACATAAAGATAAAAAAAATTATAGTCCAAAACCATAGTCATTTCAGCCTTCAATGGCATTCACATATGTTCAACAAGAACAATGTTTTGAGCGTTTTAAGTTATTGTGATGTTCTTCTTCCTCCCCATTTTTTGAAAATCTTAAAAATTGCATACAAGGAATTGAAATCTTGGTGTCAAGGCGATTCAAGATCATTATATTTTTTTGATATCACCCAAATTTAGTCATTTTCCATAAGTTTTATTCCAAAGTTTGTGCTTTTAGCTCTTCCAACTCCTGAGTTTATATTTGGGAAAATGTCTTTTTTATCCAATAACTTTACCACTTTTTTAATTTAGTTCTGCTGATTTTTAAAATATAATTTTATCCCATTGTGATAATGTATATATTTTTTTTTGAGAATTTTTCATATTGACTTTTTTAAATTATAGATTTTTACACATACATGAATAGCGGGTTTTGTACTATTTTTTTAACATTTGATAAAAAACCACTAGGCAAATTTGGATAACTTTCACCATTCAACTTTAGCACCCTAACTTTGAATTTCTTTTTAAAATTTTTGTCCATTGACAGGCCGATTAATAGAATAAAATCAAAGCATAATAACCCATAATAAAATCAACATCAATAAAAAAAACTAAAATAAATTAAATTAAAACATAAATTCAATATTCACAATAATTACAACAATTATGTACACAAAGGGTACCACTACCATCATATTACAAACAAATATATTACAAAATAAAGGGTAAGTTAAAAAAAAATGGACTATTAATAATCGAAATACATAATAAGCCCTCATCCTGTGGTTGAATCTCCATAAATTTTCAAACCAAAAATACTCTCTCAAAATCCTAATTAAGTACTCTAATTTCTCTCTATATTCTCTAAAAAAATCTTCCACATGAATTAAGTCGCTGTTTTCCCTTTTCCTTCGATCAATTTCGTCTGATCGATGGATTAAAATTTGGGCTTCATATGGGCCGCAAAAAATTGTTGATCATGGGCTTAATATTTTAACTAACATGGCCCAGTCAAAAGTTACGGCAGCAGCTTTCACATTCCATTGAATTAAAATGGCCCACTGAACAACGTACCAAATATTAACACTTGTATGAGACTGTCTCACGGTGAGACGACATATAAGTTGAATATTAATGTTTTACTCCCTCCCTCCCGGTATATTTGTTCCACTTCTTTTTGTTGAATTGTTTAAGGAATAATATTAAAATAATAGATAGTAGACTTTTATAGTATTTAATGGATGAAAAGTGAAGGTATTTGAGGTAGTTGGGATGAAAAGTGAGGGAAATAATATTAAAATAATAGTTAGTAGAGTGTTACATTTTCCTTTTATGGACTGTGACTATTAGTGAGACCTCCATAAAAGAAAAGTGGGATAAATATAGTGGGACGGAGGGAGTAATATTTTGGAAATGATATTTAATTTGTGTTAGGTTATACTCCGTATCATGCATGAGACGTCTCATATAGATTTTTGTCAATATTAATATCAGCTAGTTGGCTGTTGACATAGCGGTCAATTTTTAATACCAATCAGAATTTCAAGGCACCTAACCAAGGCACAAACAAGTTAATTGGAAAAATGAAAAAAGTTGATCCTATAATTTTTTAATTCATTTTTCATCTCAGAAAATTTATGGTATTCAATTTGGGTTATGTAGTGAATAATTTTTTAATGTGTCTATTATGAGACGGTCTTATATGTAAGACATATTTTTACTTTCATTTGAATCATATTTTATTTTAAAACATGATTGAGTTGGTGCCCCATATTTGGACAAGCGCCATGTAAAATAAGCTAATGAGTTATGTGTACGTCTTATGTATGAGAGTATCTCATAAATATATTTTTTTATTATATATTTATTTTGTGCCCACGCCGTAAAAAATTATGCATCCATCCCTGAGTAGAATTGCTGTAAGTCGGAAGATGTAAGCGTGAGCCTGAAGACTTTGATTTCATGAAAGAATTTCATCTCATTTAAAAGTTCGAACTTATAAATAAGTGTGAAATTAATTTATTTATATATATTTTTATAATAAAGTATTTATTACTTGAGCATATCTTTCGATTTATAACCCTCCTGATTGAGAGGCCAACATCATAGGTGGGGAATTTTCTCGTCTTTTTCTTATTTAAAAAAAATTATAATGGCTGACAGATTTTCTCACACTGTGCTCCTAAATAAGGGGTCTTCACTCTAAGGTACAAAATTTATGGAAAAAATACTCTAAGGACAATGTGCAAAAATTATGTTGCACTTTAGTATCTAGTTTGAACTAAAGTGCAAACCATTTTTTACACAATGTACCTTAGAGTAATTTTCTCCAAAATTTTGTACCTTAGAGTAATTTTTCCCCAAAAGGGTAAATGCAACAATAAAAGAAATAATTAATGCATTAGGTGCAAATGTTTTCATAACCGAACCGGTGATCGAACCGGACAGTCCACCGGTCAGTGGTTCAACCGGTCGGACCGGTTCAACCGTTGAAATGATTTCTGCCTAATTTTTTTTAATATTTCTTATATTTTATTAAAAAATAAAATAAATATACACCTATAAAAATTTAAACATATATCTTATAACTTTTCATATCTAAGAAAACACAATTGAATCATGGTCATAATAAAAAACAACACAATAATATGAGAAAAAGTAACTTAAAAGGGAAAAGTGAACCTTATATTTTTATCCCACATCAAGTACATATTAAAAGAAAATGTAAGAGAAAATAAAATCTCATAATTTTGTCCCACATCGAAAATGTTAAAAGAAAATGTGAGAGAAAACAATATAAAAGGGGAAAAGTGTACTTCTCATATATTTGTCCCACATCGAAAGTGTTGGAGGAAAATGTGAGAGAAAGTATTATAAAAGGGGGTGAAGGTGGAACTTGATTCATATATTTATCCCACTTCATACATTTATCCCACATCGAAAGTGTTGGAGAAAAATGTAAGATGAAGTATTATAAAAGGGGTGAATGTGGACCTTGGTTCATTTTATCCCACCTCATACATTTATCCCACATCGAAAGTGTTGGGAAAAAATGTGAGATGAAGTATTATAAAAGGGGTGAAGTTGGACCTTGGTTCATATTATTCCCACCTCATACATTTATCCCACATCGAAAGTGTTGGAAGAAAATGTGAGAGAAAATATTATAAAAGGGGCGAAAGTGGACCTTGGTTCATATTATCCCACCTCATACATTTATCTCACATCGAAAGTGTTGGAAGAAAATGTGAGAAGAAATATTATAAAAGGGTTATCCTCCCACATCAAAAGTGTTGAGGAAAATGTGAGAGAAAGTAGTTTAAAGATATTTAAAAAAAAAAAGGTGAAAACCGATTTTTTCCGATTAGGCGGTTCGCCGGTTGAACCGGTTTTTTCCTGTTTTGACCGGTTCAAACCTGTTCAACCTGAAAAACGGTTATTAGGGTGTTTTTTGACCGGTTTGCCTGCCGGTTCCCGGTTCAACCGGTTGAACCGGCCGGTTCAAACCGGTTATGAAATCATTGAGGTGCACATTAATCAATAATCACTTTTTATATCCTCGAGATTTGTTTCAGTTTACTCGGTTTTATGTATGTCCTTTATCTTGGTTGAGGCCAAAACTCAGTGACTTCTAAAAAACAGTAATAATTTAAAAATATCGTTTGTATATGGGTAGGACCCAAATTGTTCAGGGTCATGATTTTCTGTTATAATTATTTAATGTAACTAAAATAAACGTCGTAACTTTTATGAAGTAAAATACTCCCTCTAATTTAAAATACACATTATTTTAGATCAATTGACACTTATGATGCATGAATTCTTCACATAACACCACTATGCAATACGGATTCTCATTCGTCCCCCAAAAGGTGTGTGATACTGGAATCCGTGAATCCAACCACTGTATCACTTGGCGAAGAAATAATAAAATAAAAGAATTTAATAGATTCGCTTAATGATTAAACACGAACATGAAAAACTAAATGTTATTTTAATTGAAGTTATTATGTAATTAATATAACTAAAATTTACAATGTGACACTCATTTGAAATTGAATTCACTATTATAATTTATATATTGAGCTGATGATATCTGAATTAATATTTTGTTACTTAATAAGACCAAATTATTTAATATGCTTATGCTAAGGGTAAGGATGTAGTCGAGCAAAGCCGAGCCTAAACCTTAAAGAGTTTGAACTTGGTTCGTTTAAATTTTGGTAGAGTCCAAGCTTGATTATCGAGTATTTACGAGTTTTTTCAAGCTTAATCGAACATATACGAGCCAAACAAACTTAACAATATATTTTAAATTAAATATTCATCAATTAATTATAAAAATCAAAGTTTTTTTTCCCTAAACATCATACTAAATGAAGGTGCAACTTTTAATGAGAAATAAAAGGAATTGCAAAATTTTTAAAACAATAGATAAAGAAAAACTATAGAACGACAAATATAACCTTATTGGAGCAACTTTCTACCAAATCCGCATTCCTTAATTTTGGCCGTATGAAACTTAGGGGTATTTGGTTCACGGGACTGGATTGATTAGGTGTGATATGATTGAGTGGGATTGAGTAAGATTGGATTGATTTGACTGGATTTGTTGAATCAAGATATGTGTTTGGATTGTAGGATTAAATTGAGGGATTAGATGAGATACCTATTGAAATGTCATAAATACCCTTAAATTGAATTGAAACAACCACACTTCATTCTTGTGAATCTATTCAAACAATACAAGGACAATTTGTAATATTGCATGAGATATGCTCTATCCCACCTTTCACATGGGATTGACATATCCTTCCATGGAGGGATTTTGTACATTTTCTACCCGGGCTTGAAGTATATCATGGGCCCTCATCCCGCAAACCAAACGGTAGATTAGTTGGGATTAAAATCCTAATCATGGCCTATCCCGATCAATCCCGTGAACCAAACGGGGCCTTAAAGTAATTGGGGCAGAGGAAAAAAAGGAAACAAATGAGGTAAATGTACAAAACACCACTTAATTAGAAATTAGAAACAATCTCTCTTCTATAAAACAACAGTTATTTAGAATCGGAAAGAGTAAAAAGAACCATGTAATATATCTAAATATTTAAAATTTTTGTGATTTCGAAAACGATAAGATTTCTCTTTAATTTGTACAATCTTTTTCCAAACTTTTTAAAGTAATTAATCCATAAAATTAAACCTTCATTCTACATGAGCGAAACTGTCTTGAAAGACCAATTAATTAACCTGGAGAAAGTAGCCATTGTTTGCTCTTATTCGTACTCGTAGTGGTCGATCTCCAGTCTTTCCATCAGGGTCTTGAACAATCGTAAATATAAAATATATCCGCAGTTTGTTGTTCATGATCTACTGCTACAATTCGTTTTTCATCACCTTTGCTTAGTCCCATAAACTGTCTCTTAGCAACCCTCAACTGGAACTGACTCTCACTGATCCTCCATAACTAATTATTAGAAATATAAACGAAAAAAAAAAATTAATTTTAGTGCTATAACTTAAAAAGAAATCAGAATTCTATATATTGGGGAAAATTTCAAAACCAGTTATGTAACTTAGTGTGATTTCACTTTTAGTTATGTAGCTTTTCATTTTTTTTTTCAATTTTAGTCCTAAATGTATCAACTATAATCTTATTTGCGTGAAAAATTCGAATTTCTCCAAAATCAACATGTGATACGCACGTGATCCATTTGAAATTTTGGAATTTTAATTTGTCAGTCTATTCGCACATGTGGAGTGTCACCCAACCCAAAAAGGGTGGATCAGGTTTAATTTGGAGCATTGCCCTTTATTTGAATTTGTTGGAAAATGAAAATTTTAAATTTTTTTCATGCACCTCACGCGCTGATTCCTATGAAAATTTTGAATTTTTCAAATAAAAAGGACTAAAATCTATACAATCAGGACTATAATTGAAAAAGTGAAAAGCTACGTGATTAAAAGTGAAATCACTTTGAAGTTACATGACCAATTTGAAATGTTCCCTACATATTGCACATGAATGCATCCTCTTTATTTCATTTTCCGTAAATTTCGGAGAGAATTACGAATTTTAGAGATGAGTTAAAATTCACCGAGGGAAATATTGAGGATTCAGAGTTTTTTTTTTTTTTTGGAGGAAGAGATTGAACTCCCCATCCGTTTGTTGGCCCCTCGTAAAGTTTAAGTTTTGTTTAACCTAAATTAAGCGGATGCACATGTAAATACAAAGATCAATAATTTAATTATGTACCCTAAAAGCAGTAGTTCTGTTTGCAACTATATTGGACCCTCCTCCATTTTCAGAGATTAAACGAACCAAGAAATCTTGGTTGGGAATGCCATCAAAAAGTTCTGGCTTGATCCACCTTTCTACGACAAGCCAGCCTCCAAGATTAACTGCTCGAACCGGAGGAATGTCAACACTGTAGGAAACTGAACTGTCACTAGACATATTGCCCCAATTAACTTAAGAATTAATTATCTTGCAAATGCTTCAAATGCCAAGTGATGAAAAACATTGGTTTCTTTCCAGCTTTTTATAGAGGTGTTGGGACGTACGTAGAAATTAAATTCAGGCCAGAAAAGCCACGTATAAACACTGTCGAAGAATTGATACTTCTTAATTTGTCAAAGTTGATTAATTTTGTGGAAGTTTCTTACATGAAGTATTTATTATTTTTACGCAAACTCTCGTGTGAACAATTTTTGTAGTTTTAAAGGTATGTAGTAGAATTTTGTAGCTAGTGTAAGTCGAATTTGGCTCATGTATTGTATATCATCGTGCTATGCAGTAAACTCATATAAATATGTAGTACATTTGCATTTCAACAGTGTGTTAAAGAATTCACTGTAAAACCTTATGGATTTAGTGCACATCATGGTGTTATACTACACATGATCCAAATTCGTAATAAGTCACCCTAAAGCAACACTTGATATTTAGGGACCTATTGATGTATTATGGTTTTTTTCAAGTGTTGACTTCATATACTGATCTTACCAAGAATAGTGAAAAATGGGAAATTTTTCTTATTGGTTTGTGACATTTATTTATTTATTATTTTATCTATGAATTTTTATATTTTTGTGTTTATAATATCCAAACGATTTGTCTTCATTTGAGGAAAGTAGACGGAATATTTTGATTCATCATGGCCATGTTAAATAATATATACAATAATTTTATTCATATTTATATGTATTTAGTTCAAGAAATTTTGACCCTAATTTTTCAGGTGCACGGTTAAAATACTTTGCAAAAAATACTTCAGCTGTATATGATTAAAATTAGATAAAATTTACATATATATTATTAACTGCATGCAGAGTCATTAAAGTGAATAAAAAATTTCAGTCAATTTTCACGCAAAATAAAATATTGATAGTAGAAGGGCTTTTATTAAATAAAAAAAAACACATTATATATATATATATATATACTTTCAAAAAGAAAAAGAAAAAGTGTATGTATGCTCCTAGTCCAGTATTATGGTTCGGACAATTGGACCTCGATAATTTTGATGACATTTTTTTCCTTTAAATTTTTTCTCCTATTTTATCGATTGGGCCTAATGTCAACAGATTTCTCTTTCTATTTTATATTGCCATTTGGGCCCAAAATCAAGATTTTAATTTATTTGGGCCCTAACTCTTCTATAATATTTTATTAATTAACTGATTAATAGACAATAGATGAATAGAATGCATAGGGGGAAGTAAGCGAGTTTTTTATTAGTATTTAAAATGATAAAGTAATTTTTAAGAATGTATGTAATAGAGGAGAAATAGATTTATCATACCTCTTCTTAAAAGCTACTTTATCATTTCAAAAACTAATAAACAACTTGCTCTTTAAAACATGAGAAAAAAGGTGGTGTGAAAAAAGAATTGGGACGGAGGGATTAGCATTCATTTGATCAATGATGAAATCAGACATTGATCAGAAGAAGTTAAAGAACCCAACACGAGCAACAATTAGGAAATGCGAGACTAATCAACAATTAGGGATTAGCATTCATTTGATCAATGATGAAATCAAACATTGATCAGAAGAAGTAAAAGAACCCAACACGAGCAACAATTAGGATCATGTCTCGTTTGTCATATCCCGGAGATGATGATGGATATTCTGATGGAGATCATGGCGCATATGATCATGGTGCATATGATCAACAACATCCTGATGACTTGAGAGAGTCTGACACTGATGCTCCCACCACCACTAGCAGCTCCGGGGAGAAGCACACTCGGGGTATAGTCACCATGTCATCTATTAAGAGAGCTCGTAGCAAGGGGAAAACACTTCAGGTAATTTTATTACAATTGAACAGTTTGAAATCGATAAATATATTGATTGATCGTTGAACATAATTAAATATTATGTTATTGCAGTTATCGTTCAATGAGTTTGGACAGGCAATAGGAAAAGAGAGTGAGTCGTTGTCCTTCTACATTGGAGCTGCAGTCAGGAGCGTGATCCCTATCGTGCTGTCAGTCAAGGACTGGCGTAGCCCCAAATTGACTCCTTTGAAGGAAAGAATATGTGACAAACTTACGGTATGTTAATTATATATTTATTGAAAGTTGTCGTATGACCCTTAAATTTACTAAATTGTTATGTTATATGCGTATAGACTACATTCAGAGGTCTTGACCACACAAAGAAGAAGCAAATATTGTCGCAAGTTGGAGTAATGACCAATAATTTTCGGACTTGGTTTTGAAGTAACACACGAGATCCGGAAACTGGTCTTTACTTGACTAATCCGCCTCCGGCGTATCAGAATAGCCCTATGGTGGCTCCATACTGGGAGGAGTTTGCGAGCAGAGCTATGAAGGATGATTTCCAGGTAAAATTGATCAATGTCATTTCCTCAATTTCTAATGCATATAGTTTTTCAGTGTTTATCATATTTCTATTATAATGTAGAATCGAAGTAATAAAAATCGCGATCAAGCCAAGTCGATGGAGGCGCGATATCGTGGCTCGAACAAAGGTTATGCATGAATAAGAGAAAATATGGTGAGATCAAAATCCTAACTTTTAATTTTTTTATATATTCACTTTTAATATATCTAATAAAAGGACACATTCATCACTATCGTAGAAAGAAGAAAGAAGAAAAACTGGAGAGAGTGAGCCTATTGTTACCCATTTCGACTTATTTCAGACTACCAGAAAGGGTCGAGACGGGAATATTCACGATCCCAGTGCACAACGTATCATCGAAGAAGTGGTAATCTATCAATTAATTTATCTTTCAATTACAAACTATTCTTTATAAACAAATAATTAAATAATAATCTTTTGTTTTTGTGATTCAGGAGCGTCTATCTCAGACCATGAAGCCCGACGACATCCTCATTATCGGCCCTGATGATCTGTTTTGATTGGCTATAGGTCGCCAGAGCATCCCTGGAGCATCCGTTAAACGAGTGGTGTCGGATATGGCGTGGATTTAAGACATCGTTAGCGATGACACCGGTCTTCAAGCCATGAATATGGTGGGTATACTAACGGAACAGGTTGCCAAGTTGTCTAAAGATGTGGAACGTTTGAGGTCCGAGAGAAGAACGAGCCACGGAATGTCGTCGAGTGGAGCAAGTCATGAACATAGTGTCGCTTATGCTATGTTTTCAAATAACCCTAGGGACGACTTTTATTGAGGCACTTCAAAACGTCTCTCGGTGTCGGATACATGCATGTCTCACATTTGTTTTAATTAAAGACTAGTGTATTAAAATTTTCTAACTAAATATCTTATTCAACAACCAACAAATTTTCTTTATCTTTATTTGGAGGATCCCGTCGATTGGTGGTCACAGAACGTTACCTGACTCCCATGGAATGATTCATGGTCATTTCATCACTCCCCGGTTTCGTGAGGGTCACACTTTCGATGTACCCGTGTCGGACAAGGATTTCAATTGCCAAAACCAATCGATGAAGCCGTCCCAATCGAACAAATGGTCGGGCACTTCATCGAATGGTCGAGCAACTTGGTCTCTAACACCATGAGGGTAAAATATATGTTATTAAAGTTCATTATCTTATTTGTGGTTCTAAATAATATTGCAAATTAATTGTAGAATCTGCCGACACCACAAATGCCTCGGAAGAAATCACCACAAAAGGCTAAAGAGAAATCGAGGGGTGTCGTAGACAGTTAGAGGGGGAGAACGAGAGACTCCACTGCGCTAATTTCTGGTTATCCCACGACTGGAGACTTAGATCACGATGATTATGTACAGTTTATGGTGCACCGGATGGTATCGTCTAATGCTTTCGAGATCGTCACAGTTCCCATGCTTGCTCACTTTCATCAGAATATTTTCCAAGAATTCGTCAGTGAGGAACATGTGCGCGAAGTCTTGAATGATGAGTGGTTGAGTGCAACCACCATAACCCTTTACCTCAGGTATGTGTTTACTAATTCTCAATATTCACTTTCTGTATAGTTTAATTTTCTTTTTAAATATTAATTAGCGTATATATGTTGGTTAAAGATATTTGGGTGAGGTATATCTCTCCAGTGATGTCCGAGCAGTGTCTTGCATATTGGGTGATAGGGTACAAACTATGAATGAGTTAGTTAATCATATGCTGAATCAAACTGGGAGCGATCATCTCATTTTTTGGCCAACAAATGTGGGGTGAGTGATAAACATTTCTTTAAAATTTGTATTCATGTTTATAATATTTGCACATATATATGCTAAATTTGCAGTTAATTTTAATATTCTTAATATAATATAGGAACCATTGGGTGCTGGTCGCCATACACATGAATACATTAAGTGTGTATTTTATGGACCCAACTCAGGATGGAGTTTATTCAAATCGCCATGATCTCTTGTCATATATGGAAGCTTAAGTTCATTTTTAATATTCTCTACAATGATTTATTTTACTTTTAAAATTATGCATATTTAATCTATTTTTATTTTTTAATTATAATAATAATAGTGTGATGATGATGTATCGGAGTCGCCTTCAGAGTCAAGGTTCAAGATCTAAGTTAAATAAAGTGAACTGGATTAATATTAAGGTAAATTTAATTTAGTAAATTATCAAATTAATAGAAATAAATCATAATTGTAATACGTGATTATAATTGTTAATCAACAGGTTCCGAGACAACGAGATAATGAACATTGTGGATATTTTGTGTGTTGCTTTATTGAAGATATAATCCACGCTTCTCTAACGAACATTCCTCTCAATTTAAGTCAATTTATCGATTTATTTAAATTATTATTGATTGAATAAAAATTCATACTATATTGATTGATTCGTTGTTTGCAGTTTGTCTATGAACGTGAGCTCAAGTCTTACTCTAAGAAAATACTGGAGAAATGACTGGATTTTCCAGAACTCCACTTTCTTCTAATTGAAAGCCTTGATCTGGTGAAATTGAAGGTGGAACCTAGAAGCTTCAGCCGTCTTCAACACTTGAGCATAAAACACTGCTACAAATTGGAGGAGATCCAGTTGATAAATTGTGAAGGAGTTTCGAGGATTGAAGTAGTTGACAGCAATCCTTTAGCTGAAAAGAGTATAAAAGAGAATATTCTAGAAAAAAATCAAGCCCCATAACATCTTTCGGTGCATTATTCATGGAAATCAGCATGAGCTGCAACATGGATCAAAGGTTAGTAATTCGATTCTATCCCCACGTTAGGCCAGACATGGATATCCTTCTCTTCTTTATGATAAAATGCTAACTACATAACCTAGAAATAAACATGTGTCTTAAAAAATTGGTACACTTTAGCTATGACTTCTGTGAAGCAAATAGAAAAGGGTAGCCGATAACTTTGATTTTATGTTGTATATATTTCCAGGATGCTGATTGTTGTGTGAGCAATGTGAGGAGATTGTTTGATTTAAGGGAAAAAAAAATTGATTTTCGGCAACGACGATGCGGAGGTTGTAACGGTTTCAGAAACTTCTATGGTGATGGGGTTGTATGAACGTGACTGAGTTTGCAAACAATTGAGGGAAGAGTTAAGAGAGGAGGAAGGGTAATTTAGGGAGTACAGTGAGAGTGTACTAATCGAGTGAGGGCTGAAATGATCTGGGTGGTATATTTCCTAAAAATGGGGTACTAATAACCTGCACCTAAATCAAATTAAGAGCTGGTATATTTCCTAAAAATGGGGTGGTATATTTCCTAAAAATGGGGTACTAATAACCTGCACCTAAATCAAATTAAGAGCACATGGCCAATTAGAGAAGGAAAAATGAAGCCCAGTTTATTAGCCCAATTAAATAAGGAAATGGTGGCTCATAAATTGATAAACTCACTAGTCGAAATTGAAAGCTGCTAGACGGGCCCCACTAATTTTCAACATGTACTCCTCGGTCAACCATGTCAAGCACATGAACCCCATCAAATTGCAATTTAAAAGTTGCTACCAAGTTTTGGGTGGAACACCCACGATTGATGGATAAATGGATCTCTCACTTTCAAATCATATTCATATCATTAATTTTTAAATAATTAATTATTTAAATATATTTTTTAAATAATCATTAATTATTCGTTTATTCATAATTTTTTATGGATTCCACCATCACTTTATTTTTAATTAATTTTTCCGCAAAAAATATTTTCTCACTCCATCTATATTTGGATGGTTGACACTCTTTCCAATTTAAAAGTCATTCATAATAATTTTAAACATATATTTTCATTCATTCATTTAATATTGGGAGACACTATCCACACCCCAAAATCCTCCATTCACATCCCATAAATTTTAAGACAATATTAGATATACATAAATTGACTACGACACTCTTATATAAAGTTAAAATTTATATACATTTAATCTATAAAACACTTTTTAGATGAAGCTAGATCCCTTCCAATTCCACTCCGTAGAAATCCCAGATTTTTTCTTTTTTTTACAGATTTAGGTTGATTGGAATCAACGAAACCCCATAATACACATTTTTACAGATCTAGATTGATTGGAATCAACCTCAGAATCAAAGGCAAATCAAGACTTGATTTGTTCATATTCCACATAATTTGGTAGCAAAGCAACAGAAGTGCGAGATATTTTATCGTCAAAATGACACTCACGTTTTTTAAATCAATTTCAATAGTTCATGATACATGCAAAGAAAAGTCATTAATTATCCTAAGGCATTCTAAAAATCATTAGTAGTCCAGTTCTACCCATGGGATTCTGAAAAAACCAGCATTGAAAAACTAAAGAAAACAATCATAAATATAAATCCTAGAACTTTTATCTTCCAAAATAGAAAATGTAGAAACTTTCTCTCCAATGTATCTTTAAAATCCATCCATGGTGAAACAAATGATTTATTTTAAGAGATAACGACTGTAGGAGAGAAGGAAAAAATTAATTTTGTGTTTTAAGGGGGTGATAGAATAGTAATGAAATGGGGTGTCATTAGTAATATAGATTAATTATTAAATTTTAATGGAGTGTGTTTAGTAGATGTGGTGTGAATGAAGGATTTTGGGGTGTTAATAGTGGCTCTCTTTATATTTAAACACACTTTTGAATATGACTATTTAGGATGCTCTTAACAAAATTCAGCATTTTTTTTATTGAGGAGAAAAAGACAGCAGCCGAGAAGATATTAAAACCGAATGATATTATATGTTCCATTTTCAGTGTTCTACTACATGTTCTATATTGTGGATGTATGACAAGTGAAAATTAAAATATTATCTAATGGTCCACCATAATCCTGGGTCCATTTGTTAAAGATTCAGGAAGTGTGATATTTAAACATGAGAAAATGACACAGAGAGGAGGAGAAAGAATTCAACACTTGACACATTTTAGAATTTAAGAGAGGAATTAGTTTAGGAATTTGAGAGTCTCATCCTTATATATTTCCAACCGCTAGGTGGGCTACTTATCTGAAGATCTGAGGAGAGTATTTTTTGCTTCAAGATTTAAGAAGATTTCACCACAAAATATTTTTTAGGGCTTATTTTTCTTTTATTTTGTGTTTCAATTAATAGTGTAAATTGATTTTGGAGCTCCGTCTTATATGCCTATGGAGATATGGGATTTAGAAGAACTAAAGCATCTTCATGTCATGGGAAGTGACCTACGAGATCCAGGTGACAAAACCTTGGGAATGCTTTCAACACTTTTAGATGTGAGCACTGCTAGTTGCAGCGTTCTTTATAAACTCCCAAATCTGGACAAGTTGAGAATTAGAATTGTATTGACACCTAAGGCGCCAGAACCCTTTTATTCCTTTGATTATATTTACAGAATGATGAAAATAGAAGCATCGTTGTGAATCCTGAATTCAAGTTTCAAGTTGTTCCCCCAGTTTTTTCGTTTCCTATCCTCCAGAATATTCTGAAGAAGTTGAGCTTGAATGGATTGGGCTATCCTTGGAAAAAAAAATGAGGAGATTGCAAACATTGCAAGGTCTTTTAGTCTTTAAATATATATATATCTGCAATGCCTTCCATGGCCAAATTTGGGAAGTAGATGTGGGATTCCCCAAAACTTCACTTTCTTCTAATTGAAGACCGGATCCGTAAAATTGGAGGGGGCACTTGGAAGCTTCAATTACCTTCAACACCTAAGCATAAAACACTGCTACAAATTGAAGGAGGTCCATTTGGGATATTGTAGAGGGCTTTCAAGGATTGAATTAGTTGACAACAATCCTTTAGTTGAAAAGAGTATAAAACAGAATATGCTAAGCATTAAACATGAACCCCTAATCATCTTTTTTGCATTATTCATGGGAATCGAAATGAAATACAACTTTGATCACAAGGTTAGTAATTAAATCTATCTCACATTACGCCAGAGATGAATATCCTTTTCTTCTTTTTGTTAAAATATTAGCTGTATTTCCTAGAAATAAACACGTCTCTTAAATGATGATATATATATATATATATATATATATATATATATATATATATATATATATATTGATTGCAACCCTATAGCTATGATATTTGTGAAGCAAATAGGAAAGGACATCGGAACTATTTGTTTCTATTATGTAACTCGTAATCTAATTTGAACAGAGTAACATTTGTGGGAGAAACTTTTATTGAAATTGACTAATATTCCTTATGTACCGAGCCCAAAAGTGCAATAAGCTTGAGATTAAGGGCTAACTATTAATTTTAGATTTAAGAGTTTGTAGGATTTGTGAAGTGTTAATTTCCTAGCTCAACTAAGATACTGTTGTTGATGTCATTGAAAGAAATTGGACAAAATTTGATAAATTCATGGGTTGCAGACAAAAAATTGTATAGACATGGTTCGGTTATTTAAGTATCACTATTATATATAAAAAACTCTCCATTTCTTATATATAAAAATTATCATTTTGATTATGTATAAAAAAATAATCATCATGTAAAAAATATTTTATATTTTTAAACAAGAAAAAATTTTTGATAAATGATGATAATTTTTTATATTTTTAACGAAAATGATAGAGTTAAATGATCAACCTGATTCACGTAAATATTAGTCGGTTGCAAATTGTAAACTAGACTCCCCTAATTCTTTGCAAGTTAATTTACTAAATTACCCTTTTCGGTCAACAATTCCCATCTGCATCCCCAATTTTCATCTGTAAACTAAACCCTAGATCGGATCGATTTGTTGCAGAACGACCACTAAAAAGATCGTAGGTGAAGCTTTATTAGAAAGGTAATATCTTTATCCTAAAAATTGGTGTTTCTTGCATTTAATTCATGCCGTCTTCGTTTGGATTGCTTCAATTTAGGGACTTTCCCTACCTTTATGGAAGACGCGATTTACGTTATGATTACGAAGAGATCCCTTTTTGCCGTATTACTGTTAAAACGAACTTATACTTTTATGACGAAGTTGGATTTTCAATTCCTTACATTTTCTATATTTGCGTAGCGAATTACAGATGTATACCGGGTGTTTCAGTATGAATTCTTTTAAAAAAGAATTGTTTGATTTTCTTGTTATTTCGCGCGCAATTCTACCATGAATTTTGCCTTTTGTTGTTGTTGTTGTTCATGCGGTTTTGAGTGTTATTCAGTTCATTATTTTCTAGTGGTGAATGCTATTACACATGGAAGATGATGAATGGCTTTCTTATCGTTCATTGTGCCGTCTAATTTTGCTTAATTGCGTTAGAATGTTTCTTGTTTTAGAATGTTTTGAGCAGCACCAAATTGCTTTAGAACGTTTCTTGTTTGATAACTAGCCCTGTATTAAGGGATTTTTTGTTACTTTATCACTGGTTTGTAGAGATGATTTATAATGCCTTTGTTCAAGGGATATAAGTTAGCTGAGCAGCTGAAAGATCCATTGCTTAACTAGATTATATGGGCAGACAGGAAACAGCTTGTCTACATAATTACCAAAGTCTTTAACTATAGCCAATTTAGGTCCATCTATGCAAGGCCTATCGACGCAGGTTGATTTTGTACACATAATAGTCTCAAGTAGCGCCTAGCGGTAGATGCACATCTCAATTTTTAGCAAAGTCTCTCAAGTTTAAATCTTTCTCCTGCAGTTGTAACTAGTAACTGAAAACAAAGTTCCTCTGCCATGATACATTTATTTAGAGCACAAAGATACAAATGCCCTACAACTATAGAGTCATTTCAGCCTTCAATGAAGCATTGCACGCAGGCCTAAGGAATGTCATTGTTTATGAAATGGCCTAATTCTGTTTTTTTGTACATGAAACTATGTTAATTATCGACCTAGAAAATGTAAATTAAATTTGATTTCTCTAACTTCTTCTTTTCTTGGAAAATTTTTAAAAAAAAATCCTGCTTTTTGTTGCTTCTTTCCTTTTGTTGCGGGTTTGAATTTGAAAACAGAAATGTTTAGTGTGCATTAGCCTTTTTTTTTCAGTTGTGAGCTATGAGTCATTATTAACCAGGCATAGGCAGGTGTCTAATGCTTTTGTGGTTGGTTAGACCGTTGAATGCCTGGTATATAAAAGGAAGTGCTCACAAGTCCCTTTGCAATCAGGTTTCAGTGATTGCCTAAGCTACATCCGAGCACAACATGTGAAGTACTTCACTTTATTTTGGAGAATACACATTTTTTCTTTTCTTATACTTGTTTATTTTTGAGTTACAAATATAGTAGAGTGAGACTTTACCACCAAGCTAATTAAGCCCATGAACGTGGCTAGAAAAGGTGTGAGCACCTGTACCTGACTGAGGTCCTTATAGCACACTCCATAATTATTAACTAACATTATTTCATATTCAGTCCTTATAGCACACTTCATAATTTCATTAGCTAATGTGTGTTTTGTAGGCATTAGATCCAGAGTGCAGACATTTCTCTCAAGTACGAAACTGCATAAAAGATCATTATGATAGCTGAAGTCATTTCAAGAGTTTGTGTAAAGACTAGAATGCAGAGCAGGAAGAAGATGAATGTTTCACTTAAACCAAATGCAAAGGAATTTGATGGTGTATTTTGTTCTCTTTTTGATAAGCTGGGAGATGCAGCTTACCAAAGCATTAATGGGATACGGTTCAGTTCTAAGATATTTGCAAGATCTAAAACAGGATATATACTCATTCCTTCATCTAAACTTTGAAGAAGATGGAAAGAAGTCAAAGATGGTCGGATAATCAGACGAGTACAGTAAACTTAAAAGAAAAACATGTATGTAATTTGATTTAGAAATCCATCTTCTGAATTGTTGGGATGCGTGGCATTGGTAAGACTACTCTTGCTCAGAAATTTTTTAAAGATTTTAATATATTGGAATGGTTTGGTTATGGTGCATGGGTGACACGAGGTAAATAATTTAAGTAAGAAGAAAAAAAAATGTCTCAAAGGTAGTCATTATATTCTTTTTGATGTGTCCCAAATTATAGTCATTTCTATAATAAAAGTAGTTTAAACATGTATGTTGAAAATAAACTTGTTTGTTATTTTAAATGATGTCTTCATTGTAGATAAGGGGTATATCAGAACCTTTCCACATGTAATTCAGAATTTCAAATACAAAAGTGAACCTTATATTGGGTATATTGCAAAGTTGGTTTCATGAGAATTTTTCAGTACCAGATTTGGTCTCACGTTCTGTTTTGGTCCTATTTTTGACATAAATTGTTTCATTCAATTTTTATTTAACAGTTTTGATCACAAGAGAATTTTCAAAAAATAGTTTTGATAAAAAAAAATCATTTGTTTTTGCTTGTAATATCCTGTGGGGCCATTTTTATAAAAAAGAAAAATGACAATTTTGAAGAATTGACATTCTTATGGAACTACATTACAAATTTACCCACCTTATATTACCTAATTTAGGTCTTTAAAGTTTAAACATCTCAATTTTTGCAAAGTCTCAAGTTTGAATCACACTGCCCCTGTTGTAAGATTTCCTCTCATATGTAACATTTTAGTTACAACATAAAGATAAAAAAAATTATAGTCCAAAACCATAGTCATTTCAGCCTTCAATGGCATTCACATATGTTCAACAAGAACAATGTTTTGAGCGTTTTAAGTTATTGTGATGTTCTTCTTCCTCCCCATTTTCTGAAAATCTTAAAAATTGCATACAAGGAATTGAAATCTTGGTGTCAAGGCGATTCAAGATCGATGGCGATTTAAATGATATCACCGATTTAAACTTCCATAAGTTTATTCCAAAGTTTGTGCTTTTAGCTCTTCCAACTCCTGAGTTTATATTTGGGAAAATGTCTTTTTTATCCAATAACTTTACCACTTTTTTAATTTAGTTCTGCTGATTTTTAAAATATAATTTTATCCGGTAATGACAATGTACATACTTTTGACTTCTTGGTCATATTGACTTTTTTAAATTATAGATTTTCGCCACATACATGAATAGCGGGTTTTGTACTATTTTTAACCGCAGTCAAAAACCACTAGGCAAATTTGGATAACTTTCACCATTCAACTTTAGCACTCTAACTTTGAATTTCTTTTTAAAATTTTTGTCCATTGACAGGCCGATTAATAGAATAAAATCAAAGCATAATAACCCATAATAAAATCAACATCAATAAAAAAAAAACTAAAATAAATTAAATTAAAACATAAATTCAATATTCACAATAATTACAACAATTATGTACACAAAGGGGACCACTACCATCATATTACAAACAAATATATTACAAAATAAAGGGTAAGTTAAAAAAAAATGGACTATTAATGATCGAAATACATAATAAGCCCTCATCCTGTGGTTGAATCTCCATAAATTTTCAAACCAAAAATACTCTCTCAAAATCCTAATTAAGTACTCTAATTTTCTCTCTATATTCTCTAAAAAAATCTTCCACATGAATTAAGTCGCTGTTTTCCCTTTTCCTTCGATCAATTTCGTCTGATCGATGGATTAAAATTTGGGCTTCATATGGGCCGCAAAAAATTGTTGAACATGGGCTTAATATTTGAACTAACATGGCCCAGTCAAAAGTTGCGGCAGCAGCTTTCACATTCCATTGAATTAAAATGGCCCACTGAACTCCATACCAAATATTAAAACTAGTATTAGACCGTCTTACGGTAAGACGACATATAAGTTGAATATTAATGTTTTCCTTCCTCCCTCCCGGTATATTTGTTCCACCTCTTTTTGTTGAATTGTTTAAGGAATAATATTAAAATAATAGATAGTAGACTTTTATAGTATTTAATGGATGAAAAGTGAAGGTATTTGAGATAGTTGAGACGAAAAGTGAGGGGAATAATATTAAAATAATAGTTAGTAGAGTGTTACATTTTCCTTTTATGGACTGTGACTAATATAGTGAGACGTCCATAAAAGAAAAGTGGGATAAATATAGTGGGACGGGGGGAGTAATATTTTGGGAATAATATTTAATTTATGTTAGATTATACTCCGTATCATGCATGAGACGTCTCATATAGATTTTTGTCAATATTAATATCAGCTAGTTGGCTGTTGACATAGTGGTCAATTTTCAATACCAATCAGAATTTCAAGGCACCTAACCAAGGCACAAACAAGTTAATTGGAAAAATGAAAAAAGTTGATCCTAAAATTTTTTTAATTCATTTTTTATCTCAGAAAATTTATGGTATTCAATTTGGGTTATGTAGTGAATAATTTTTTAATGTGTCTATTATGAGACGGTCTTATATGTAAGACATATTTTTACTTTCATTTGAATCATATTTTATTTTAAAACATGATTGAGTTGGTGCCCCATATTTGGACAAGCTCCATGTAAAATAAGCTAATGAGTTACGTGTACGTCTTATGTATCAGACTATCTCATAAATATTTTTTTTATTATATATTTATTTTGTGCCCACGCCGTAAAAAATTATGCATCCATCCCTGAGTAGAATTGCTGTAAGTCGGAAGATGTAAGCGTGAGCATGAAGACTTTGATTTCATGAAAGAATTTCATTTCATTTAAAAGGTTCGAACTTATAAATAAGTGTGAAATTAATTTATTTATATATATTTTTATAATAAAGTATTTGTTACTTGAGCATATCTTTCGATTTATAACCCTCCTGATTGAGAGGCCAACATCATAGGTGGGGAATTTTCTTGTCTTTTTCTTATTTAAAAAAAAATTATAATGGCTGACAGATTTTCTCACACGGTGCTCCTAAATAAGGGGTCTTCACTCTAAGATACAAAATCATGGGAAAATTACTCTAAGGACAATGTGCAAAAATTATATTGCACTTTAGTATCTAGTTTGAATTAAAGTGCAAACTATTTTTTGCATAATGTATCTTAGAGTAATTTTCCCCAAAATTTTGTACTTTAGAGTAATTTTTCAACTAAAGGGTAAATGCAACAATAAAAGAAATAATAAATGCATTAGGTGCACATTAATCAATAATCACTTTTTATATCCTCGAGATTTGTTTCAGTTTACTCGGTTTTATATATGTCCTTTATCTTGGTTGAGGCCAAAACTCAGTGACTTCTAAAAAACAGTAATAATTAAAAAATATAGTTTGTATATGGGTAGGACCCAAATTGTTCAGGGTCATGATTTTCTGTTATAATTATTTAATGTAACTAAAATAAACGTCGTAACTTTTATGAAGTAAAATACTCCCTCTAATTTAAAATACACATTATTTTAGATCAATTGACACTTATGATGCATGAATTCTTCTCATAACACCACTATGCAATACGGATTCTCATTCGTCCCCCAAAAGGTGTGTGATACTGGAATCCGTGAATCCAACTACTGTATCACTTGGCAAAGAAATAATAAAATAAAAGAATTTAATAGATTCGCTTAATGATTAAACACGAACATGAAAAACTAAATGTTATTTTAATTGAAGTTATTATGTAATTAATATAACTAAAATTTACAATGTGACACTCATTTAAAATTGAATTCACTATTATAATTTATATATTGAGCTGATGATATCTGAATTGATATTTTGTTACTTAATAAGACCAAATTATTTAATATGTTTTTTTTTTTGAACGGAAAAGGACTACAAGGAGCTAGAATCAGCCAGCACTGAGAGATAAAAGGAAGTCCGGGGGAGACGATCAAGACGTGTTACAAGGGGAATCCATCTTAGCAAAGAAAGCTAACTCATGAGCCACAACATTAAATGATCTTCTCTTCCAGAACAGACCCAAGCATGGATTCGATTGGAGCAGGTTGCAGATGTCCTCAAGAATGGGGGTGCAGTGGGCCGGACACGGTTCTTCATCCAGAGCCTGGGAAATGACTGATTGAGCATCCCCAATGAAAGAGACCGGGTGGATACCTAGCAGTTGAGCAGCAAGGAGGGCTTCGCGCAACGCTAGCAGTTCAGCGAGGTGCGGATCTCGGATACCCGCGAAACTCTTGCTTATACCACAGACAAAAGAGCCATCATGATTTGCGACACACACCACAATCGGCTCCCGGGTTAATACTGGAAATCGCGCCGTCAAAGAAAATATGGAACCCTTGGTTCGGCGGGGAGGCCCACGACTTCGAGAGGAGATGGGGGTGGGCACGTTCAGGCCACATGTTTGCTTCCCTGAAATCCGTTAGAGCATGAGTTGAAAGTGAAACGATGGAGAAGCTGTCCGCAGCAACTCCCTCAAAAATAGCTTTGTTGCGGAAGAACCAAATGTAGTGGCAGATGAAAGCGAAGAGTTCTAGGTCGAAGTTACTTAGCTTTACCAATTCGTTGAAGCGATCACTAGCCCCAGCAGATGCCAAGGCCAGAATAGGGTCTATGAGTCCGGAGCCCACCCAGATCAAGATCGAGAAATCGCATTCGAAGAAAAGGTGACGAGCATTGTGCCACCCGTCTCACAAAAGCTACAAGAATCATCCACTACAACACCCCGACGAGCAAGAGAGTCAGCAAAAGGCCCTCCACATGAAATGCAGGATCCAAGAGGGAATCTTCAGCTTCCATAATTTCTTCCAAACTGATACCTATTGTAAATCCAGCGGCTCCGGGGACCCAGCAGCACGATAAACGAGACTGGAGTGGTAGGCCGACTTAACAGTGAAACGACTCGTGGGGTGATGATTCCAAACCCACCTATCCGGTGCTGTGGAATGACTGATAGGCAAAGCCGTGATGAGGCTGACGACATCCGGGGGAAAGATTTCCTGAAGCAAATGCACCTTCCAGGAGCTTGAGTCGCAGTCTATGATCTGAGAGACCTTGGCATTGAGAGATAGAGCACAACCGTAGAACCAGAAAGTCCGGAGATGAGTGTTGGGGAGCCAATTATCCTCTAAAATTCTGGTGTCGGACCTTGAGAGAATAAGTCTAGAACAGCCCGAGATAAGGAGAGAACGTCCCTCAATGATTCCTCGCCAGGTGAGAGAGGGCCTAGAACCAAGAGTTGCCTGCAAGAAAGACGAGGTTGGAAAATACTGCTCCTTCAAAACTTTCCCGAGAAGAGAGTCCGGGGTCGTGAGAAGACGCCATCCCTGCTTAGCCAAGAGGGCTACATTGAAACAGTCGAGGTCTCTAAAATCCAAACCTCCACAAGATTTTCCAGTAGTGAGCTTCGACCAAGCTACCCAGTTAATCTTTTTCGTCCCAGTATTCGAAACGCCCCACAAAAACTTACGGATCAAAGAAGTTATCTCATGCAAAACATTATCCGGGAACTTGAAGCACGACATCGTATAAGCGGGAATAGCTTGAAGAACCGATTTGATAAGGATCTCCCTACCACCCCGAGAAAGAAATTTTCCACTCCAAGACTCAATGCGTTTCCTAATCTTGTCGATGATGCCCGAAAAGATCTCTGATTTCTTACGACCCACAACAGAAGGGAGTCCAAGATACTTGCCATGGGAGACCACTCTGTTCATACCCAGGATTAGGAGAATATCAGCCGCGACCGCATCACCAGTATTAGGACTGAAGACAATTCCACTTTTGTCGTAGTTTACCAGTTGGCCTAAAACTCTTTCATAAAGCGAGATGGCGAACTTCAAACGGGTTGCCTCCTCCAAAGTGGCATGGCCGAGAAGGAGCGTGTCATCCGCGAACAATAGATGGGAGATCGAAGGGGCGGTTCTCGGCACTCTTATCCCATGAATTTGGCCACAACATTGGAGATCCTGGAGGATACTCGAGAACACTTCAGAGCATATGATGAAAATGTATGGTGAAAGAAGAAGAAGAAGAAGAAGAAGTTGTTTCATCATCATCATCATCATCGAAGATGGTTGGATTACGTGATCAGAGAAGTAAACTCAAAGAAGCACTTGTAACTACCTTGATGGAACCCAATTTTTTCTTACTTCACGGTATGGCAGGCATAGGTAAGAGTACTCTTGCACGGGAAATTTTTGAAGATTTGGATACTTTGGAGTGCTTTGAATGTCGTGCGTGGGTGACAGTAGGCTTGGGCCGGAGCCCAGACGAATTCACAGGAGCCATTCTAGCTCAATTGAACCCTGACATGCACAAGATGGTTATGGGAGGAGACGAGGATGAAGCAGCTAGAAATTTTGATAGCTAAGCGATGCCTTATCGTGTTGGATGATGTGTGGGATTATCAGTCGACATTCGAGAATTACTGGTGGTACAGATTCCCAGTAGCGGTTGATAATCAAAGTCGAGTCCTGGTTATAAGTAAGATTTATCAAAAAGATTACAGCAACAAGGCTAGGTATTGGCATGCCGCGGTTGCTGGATAAAGAAGAAAGCTGGGATCTTCGAGGATGCTGGAATGAGAATTGCTGAAAAGTGTGATGGTCTTCCTCTTACAATAGTCACAATTGCTGACCTCTTATCAAAGGCTGAGGAGTCACTTTGGATTGATGTAGAAACACAGAGGAAACATCAACTCTTCATTAATGCGTATGATCAAGTATCAAAGGTATTGTATCCCAGCTTTAAGGTATTGTATGATGATTTAAAGTTATGCTTCCTTTATATGGGTGTTTTTCGGCTAAAGTATGAGATACCCCGAACCAAGCTTATTAATTTGTGGACTGCTGAGGAAATTTTTGATCCAACTCTTAAACCAAGTGAACTCATTTATCCCTATTATGGTCTACCGAAGAAGTGATACTTATTTCAGCGGCCCGCCTATTCAAGCAATAGGAACATGTGGCATCCATTCTTCGTGGTGGCACTTCTGCCAAAGAGAAGCTAGGAAGACCAACTTTTCTCATGTCCTAGATTGTCCAGAAGACGCTTCGGAAAATTGTTCATCCACTGCAGAATCTCTCCTATGTTTTGGACCGTATCACCAATATCAGGTACCAATATGTTGCGGTTTAAAGTTGCTGCAGAGATTGGATGCACTCAACATCCGTTTTTATGATTTCCCTTTGGAAGTAGTGGAACTTGTTAAGTTAAGGTACCTCGCTCTTACGTGCAACAAAATGCTTTTTCCTTCCATCTCCAAACTTGGAAAACTTCAATACTTGACTATCCATCCTCATTTGAGAATCAAAACGCGTGGAACCCCGTCTTGTATGCCAATGGAGATATGGGATTTGGAAGAACTGAAGCATCTTGAGGTAATTGGATGTGATCTACCAGATCTTGGTGATATTTCCTTGAAAAAGCTTTCGACACTTTCAGATGTGACCACTCGTAGTTGTGCAATTTTTCATAGACTCCCGAATTTAAAAAAGCTGAAAATTATAATTGAATTGACACCAGATGCAGTAGACCCCTTGTGGTGCTCTGATCATATTTCCAATCTAGAATCATTTAAATGCATCCTAGTGAATCCAGGATGCAAGTTTCATGTTGTTCCCCCACTTGTGTCGTTTCCTATCCTAACATCTTCCCTGAAGAAGTTGAGTTTGAATGGATTAGGCTATCCTTGGGAAGAAATGAGGGAGATATCTTTATTGCCATGTCTTGAACACCTGAAACTGCGTTGCAACGCCTTTCAAGGCCAAAATTGGGAAGTAGAAGAGTTAGGATTTCCAAGGCTCTATTTTCTTCTAATTGAAGACATTGATCTGGTAAAATTGGTGGCGCCACCCGGAAGCTTCAAATCTCTTATTCATATAAGCATTAAACACTGTTATAAATTGGAGGAAGTCCAATTGAGAGGTTATAATAAAGTTTATAAGATTGAATTAGTTGAAAGCAATCCCCTGGCAGAAATGAGTATCAAAAAGAGTTTGGCAGAAGAAAATGTTTACGTGGGACCTGATATTTCGGTGCATTATTCATGATATGTAAAAGAAAGGTTTCATTTTCCTACTTGGTGTTTTCAATGCTTTTTGGGTACTCTTTATCTTGCTCCGGTTTAATTAACAATTTACATCAAAAGGTTAGTAATTAATTATGATTACTTAGATTTAATTGCTCTCTTCTTCTGATCTCTTTGTGTACATGCTTGATATATTACGTACATAGCACTGGGGAAGAATGACATTCTAAATTTTTATTTTGTGTAAATTTGTTCAAATTACCATGTGGTGATACTGAAAAGCAAATTAACTCAAATTGTAATGCTTTACCTAAACTATTTCTTCTCTTTCTTTTTTGGTGTGAGAACTGAGTAGTTTATAGTTACAAAGAAATTCCAGTTACATTAATTTTTCCTGCAATTTTTGTTGATAAATCATTCCTAGTATGAAAGTATATATAATTTAGTTATGAGGGTCTGTTTAAAATATTCTATGTTGATCAATCCTAATTTAAGAAAAAAAACCTATTTATCTTGTAGAGGAAAAATCTCATAAACCTTCCTATCATATCTCATGAAAGCAAAAAAATCAAATCAAATTATAAGCTATACTTGGGTGTGTTTAAGATAAAACATTAGCTCTATAATATATGTGTCGTGTATATTTTAAAAATATAGTATGAAGTGCACGGTAAAACTGGTGCATACAAGACTTACTCATAAATAAATAATATAAAAAACATATTATGAATTTATTTTCAACATAATTTTAGGATGTTGATATCAAATTAGTTTTACAACGTCTTCTCCACAAAGAATAAGTGAGGCTGCTTTCAAAAAAATAAATAAAAAATAAGTGAGGTTGATTATTAATCATATCCAATCCAAATAAAGTAACAAACCAGTGACTTTACTATCCTTGAATCCAGACACAACGGCATTCAGTCACGCGTGTGTGTTTTGTACACATCTCAAGATCACATCTCCCGTAACAATTCACCATTTTTTTTATAAAAAAAGTTTAAATTGGCCGACACATCAATTCACCATTAATTAATTTAAAGTTTAAATTGGCCGACACATTTTCTCCGGCCCTCTGCCATTTCCAAAACTCACTAATAAAAAATCCAACAATAGTACTACTATATACTAAATAATGTAACATGTTGTACATTGATCAGTACTCTAAGGAGTAGTTTAGCTTTAATTAAAAATAATTATCATTTCTGCCTTAATTATCTAAGGAGTAGTTTAGCTTTCATCGATGCATATGATCAAATATTAAAGGTACTATATCCCAGCTATAAGGAACTGCGTGATGAATTAAAGTTGTTATGATTTCCCTTTGGAAATAATTGAACTTGTTAAGTTAAAGTAGCTTGCTCTCACGTGTAATGGAAATCTCCCTCCTTCCATATATAAACTTGGGAGACTCCAATACTTGATTGTCCATCCTCATTTGAGCATCAAAAGGCGTGGTACTCTATCTTGTATGCCTATGGAAATATGGGATTTGGAAGAATTGAAGTATCTTCAGGTCATGGGAAGCGACCTACCAACATCTGGTGATAATTCTTTAAGAATGCTTTCAACACTTTTAGATGTGAGCATGGGCAGTTGCACCGTTCTTAATAGATTCCCGAATCTGAAAATTAGAATTGAGTTGACACCTGATGAAGCAGATCCCTTGTTTTGCTCTAATCCAATTTCCAATCAGATTAATCTAGAATCACTTAAATGCATTGTTATGAATCCTGGATCAATTGCTAAGTTTCCTGTCCTCCCATCTTCATTGAACAAGTTGAGTTTGAGTGGATTGCGCCAAGTTTAAACTGCAATCTGATCTTCATATCCGAATTGATTGATGAATGCAATTGTATTGGTTAGTTCATTAACAAGATTTGTGTTGTACAGGACTGCAATTTGAGGATGCTGAATGTTGATGGACTCGTTTGATCTTCGGGACAAGATATATCTTTTTAACTATAATTGATGATTACTAATGAGTATGGGTTTATATGTTGTTCAGTAAAAGGGTGTTACCACATGAAAGTAGTTATAAATCCCTTTTTTTGCCGAATAATTAAACACTGCTATAAATTGGAGGACCGATCCAAAACCGAAAAATTTCCTAAAAAAAATTGAACGATAAAGTTTCAAATATCGAAGTAGTTGACAGCAATCCTCTGGTGGAAAAGAGTATAAAAAAATGTATCCATGAAAGATGTGTGTTCTCAGGAACTCTTATTTCGGTGCATTATTCATGGAAACCAGCAAGAACACCTCTTGAAGTCAGAAATGTTAATCAATGTAATTTTTTTGGTTTTTTATTCATTTCTATCCCCCAATTTTTTTTTTTTTGCCTTTTTTTTTTATGGATATCCTTCTTTTCTTTTTTTTTTCATTAAAAATGCTTAGCTGCATTTTTCAATTATAAAAAATTAACGTGTCTCTAAAATTTATTGATATAAAAATTAAATTTAAACCCTTTAAGTTACTATTATAATATCATTGAAGCAAAAAAGAAAAAATATCAGATATGTTTCAATTTCTTATTGGTAAATAATCATATGTGCCCAAAGTTTAATGTTTGTATTCTATTACTGTAACTGTTGAACTATATGTACCAAATTTGAACAGAGGAACATGGGAGGATGATTAATGTTCATTATGTGCCAAGTTTAAAGTGCAATCTGATCTTCATATCCGAATTGATTGATGAATGCAATTGTATTGGTTAGTTCATTAACAAGATTTGTGTTAATGAAATGAGACTGCAATTTTTTTGGATTAATATGGAATTTTTATGGTTATCTCATCCGATTACTAATGAGTATTTAATGTTTTTTTAGGGTTCAAAAAGAGAGTTCGTTTTTTGCCCTGATCATGTAGTTATATGGCTATGGTTGATCATCCGTTTAACAAGCGCAATATTTAGGTCATGATTTAGGGCGATTTAGACACTGAACAATTTGCACCCTACCCGATTTACAAACGATGTGCTTAAATATTACAGGTATTGAGACATTACAATTATTGAAAATTTTAATTCAAAATGCAATTAAGCTAAATATCTTGATTTTTTCTTCAATTAAACCTATTCAAAATTAACAGAGCAAACTTTTATGAAATCAAATATATAAATAAAAACTTTTTATATGCAAAATATAGTCTCACCCCACACCCTGTTTAAATCCACCCCTGTTCTAAAAAATCTTTAGTTAATGGCCGCCGGCTGTTGTTGATTCGTTTGATCATTTCAATTATAATTAATTTGTGTAACAATTAGTACATAAATTATGATTTTTGTGTAATTAATTATATACTACATGTGGCTAGAATTAGATTCCATAGCTCATGTTGTGTTATTTTATTTTTGATAAACTTCTGACTTCATCATTAATCAAATATAATAATATATAGTGGCAAGTGGATACAATATTATATTTTTGCATTAAAATAAATTATCATGTCTGTGGTTGACTTAATTACTATTGCATCTCCTCAAATCTGCTTATCTACATAATTTCATTACCAAATTGCAAGTCTGTGATTTGGAGAAAAAAAAAAAAAATCAGAGATGAGAGAACCCTAACATCTAATCGTTTAAGCTTCACCCCTATAAGTAAAACTGACCGATTAGTTGCAGAACAACGACTAAGAAGAAGGTTTACTACTGTTTTCCTGGAAAAAGGTAATATCTTTATGCTCAAATTTGGTGTTTCTTGAATTTAATTAATTGATGCCGTTTTTATCGATTCAATTCTTATGAAGAGATGGATACCCTTTCGTCCTTTTACTCTTAAAACAACTTATACATTTGTGACCAAGTTGGAATTTCAATTTTGGGTTAATTCTAAATAAATACACACATTTTTTAAATAAGGCAAATATCAATTTAATCAATTAAATTTTCAATTTTTTTTTATTAAAAGTTCAACCTTTAATATTGTTAAAATTGATACACATTTTTTTTTTCTCCCAATATTATGGTATTAATTTATAAATGAGATGATACAAGAGAAGAGGTGACTTGACTCACTGAAGCATGTTTATACTTGCTAGTAAAAATGAAACATATTAAATAATATTTTTTTAAATTATTCCACATAATATTACACATTTTTTAAATAAATTAAAATAAAAAATAATAATTAAAAGAAGTTAAAATCTAAAAAAAAACAATTAAAATATAAATAAAAATAAAATGTATATCCATTTCATAAAATTGATCGAATCTCAATAAATAATTCACAAATTTAGTTTAAGGAGGTCGACTGCAATAAAAACAACAAGTGAGAGGTTGAAGGAGTGATAATAGACAATAGATGAATAGAATGCATGGGGAAGAGAAACTAAAAATTATATTTATTTTGGAACATGAGAATATATTTAATTTTGAAATATTGACGACGAGAATTAGTTTTTAAGGTTTGGAATTTAGATTTAAATAATTTATTTTATTTTGTTTTTTATTTTATTTTTAATTCACTTTTTAAATATTTTATATATTTATGATTTAGGCATTGCATTCTATATGTGGTCTGACATAACAAAAATAATAATTTCGGCGAGTCACATTCTCTCTTCACGGTCGATGGAAAAAAAACGTGTATTAATTTGCAACAACATCAAAGGTTGGGCTTTTATACAATAATTTTGAAGGTCGTGATTAAATTGATATTTGGTCTAAAAGTCGTGTATTTATTTAGAATTAACCCTTCAATTTTTTACATTTTCCATGTTTTTTGTCCTTTTTTGTACAATTTTATACAGCACTTGAACATGTTTCGGTAAGGACTTGGACAAGTTTCTTCAACTTAATTTGTGCATTTCTCCTTCAACCATGATTGCAGTTTCCCAAAATTTACTACTCTGTTTTGCAACACTTAATCTGCATGTTTGTTAACTTATTATTTTTCTCAAACATGAATGTAACTTCACTTTGACAGATCTGATACAACCCATCAAAAATGAAAGTGTCTATATTATGGAAAACTTTAAATAAATAAAAAACGATAGAAACGATATTTTGGGTGTGATGTGATCAGAGACGGATCCATGTTTCCTAGTGCAGGGGAATGTTTCCTAGCTTGATCATGTTGGGTTCTTTTTTTTTTTTTTTTTTTTTATCAATTTTTGACTTAATCATTAATCAAAGAGTCACTTTAGTATGAGACGGTTTACGGTGAGACGAGGCATAAGTTGGACATTGACGCTTTAACACATAGGGTGGGGGTGTGATTTGTGCTAAGTTGTACCCCGTCTCATACGTATATGAGTTTTTATCTTAATTCAAATGTATAGTGAAAAGCGATGCATATGTTCTATTTTTGCATAAAATAATTATCATCCCAGTCGTTGACTTGATTGCTATTGCATCTTCTCAGAACAGGTGATCTTCAAATTTTCATTACCAAATTGCTAGACTGGTTTGTGAGTTGGAAAATAATAAATTAGAGATCAGAGAAATCGATGGCGGCTTATGCTGCTGTCGTTCCTCTCAAGAGATTCTATTCAAAACTTTTACATTATTTCGGTGCTGCCATTGAACCCGATAAGCTAAATATCATTGAACGTGGACACAAGGAGTTGAAGTGGCTTCAAGATTTTTTGGAAAGATTGGACAGCAGGAGTAGGAAGAGGGTGAGTGCTCCGCTTGGACGAATTGTAGAGACACTACATGAATTTTTTGAATTATATTTTTCGCCTGATAACGAGGATGATGATTTTGTCGAACAAACTCATTCCTTTTTAGAGACATTGAAGAAGATGCAGGAGGAGTGTTGCTCCTTGCTTGAAGATGAAGAAGAAGTTGTTTCATCGTCATCATCATCATCAAAGATGATTGGATTACGTGATGAGCGGGTTGAACTCAAAGAAACGCTTGTTGATAATCATGACTGGCCAGGGAAAATTGTAAAACGTGTATTGTTACTAGCTGGGATGGCAGGCATTGGTAAGACCACTCTTGCCCGCGAAATTTATGAAGATTTGGATATTTCGGAGTGGTTTGAATGTCGTGCATGGGTGACATTGGGCAATGAATGGAAATCAATAGAAATCACAGAAGCCATTCTTGCTCAAATGGACCCTGACGTACACAAGATGGTTATGGGAGGAGACCAAGAGGAAATAACTCAACGGTTGCAAGAAAGTCTGAAGTTGGGTAAACGATGCCTCATCGTGCTGGATGGTGTATGGTATTGTAATGACTTCCAGAACTACATGGAAAGACAATTGCTCGACTTCATGAGTAGTGATAGTCGAGTCGTGCTTACAACTAGAATTAAAGATTCAATTTATGCTAATAAGTGGGATCTCTTTGAAAAGCGATTGCTGAATAAAAAAGAAAGTTGGGATCTTCTGCGTGAGAAGGTTTTTGTTGGAGGCTTGTGCCCTCCTCAACTTGAGGTTGTTGGGAAGAAGATTGCGGAGAAGTGTGATGGTCTTCCTCTTACAATTGTCACCGTTGCAGATCTTCTATCAAAGGTCAAGGAATCGATCTGGATCGACGTAGCGGAGAAGAAGAGACATCACCTCTTCATTGATGCATATGATCAAATTTCAAAGGTACTCTATCCCAGCTATGAGAAACTACTCGATGAGTTCAAGTTATGCTTTCTTTATTTGGCCGTTTTCCCGCTGAAGTATGAGATTCACCGATCCAAGCTCATTAACTTGTGGAATGCTGAGGAAATTTTATATTATCAATTTGAGGAAGGTGATTCACCATATCTTACCTTTCTACGTACAATGATGCATCTTGATGACCGCAGTCTTCTTATGGTCTACCGAAGAAGCACTACTTATTCGTTATTGTCCGAGTCTTTTCAAGCAATAAGAATATGTGGCCTCCATTCTTCCTGGTGGCACTTCTGTCGAAGAGAAGCTAGAAAGATCAATTTTTTTCATGTCCTAGACTGCCCTGAAGATGGTTTAGAAGAAGGTATAAAAGGCCAGAGCAGGTTGAGCTTCCACAATAATGTTTTATTTGCCCGCAAAGATGTATATGATTCAATTGAGAAAAATTGTGCATCCACTGCACGGTCTCTCTTATGCTTCGGTCCATATCATCAATATATGATACCGATATGTTTCGGTTTAAAGTTGTTGCAGAGACTGGATGCTCTTAACATCCGTTTCTATGAATTCCCATTGGAAGTACTGGAATTAACTAAGCTAATTTACCTTGCTCTCACGTGCAACAGACAAGTTCCTCCTTCCATATCCAGACTTGAGAAACTCCAATACTTGATTGTCCATCCTCATATGAGAATCAAATCAAGTGGTGCTCCATCTTATATGCCTATGGAGATATGGGATTTAGAAGAGCTGAAGCATCTTGAGGTCTTTGGAAGCGACCTACCAGATCCTGGTGATAAATCCTTGGGAATGCTTTCAACACTTTTAGATGTGAGCACTGCCAGTTGCACCGTTCTTGATAAACTCCCGAAACTAGAGAAGGTGAGAATTAGAATTGAACTGACACCTGATGTGGCAGCAGATCCCTTGTGTTGCTCTGATCATATGTCTAATCTTTTAAATCTAGAATCACTTAAATTCTTCGTCATGAATCCTGGGTGCAACTTAGTGGTTCCCCATGTTGCTTCATTTCCTGTCCTCCCATCTTCATTAAAGAAGTTGAGTTTGAGTGGATTGGGCTATCCTTGGGAAGAAATGAGGGAGATTGCTTCATTGCCATGTCTTCTAGTGCTGAAATTGCAATGCAATGCCTTTCATGGCCATATTTGGGAAGTAGAAGAGTTGGGTTTTCCAACCCTTCAATTTCTTCTAATTGAAGACCTTGATCTGGTAAAATTGAAAGGGGGACCTGGAACCTTCAGAGATCTTCATCATCTAAGTATAAACAACTGCTACAAATTGGAAGAGATCCAGTTGGGAGATTTTGAACAGGTTTCGAGGATTGAAGTAGTTGACAGCAGTCCTCTGGTTGAAAAGAGTATAAAACTGATCATTATGAATGATGAGACAAGTCCAATCCCAGAACATCTTTCGGTGCATTATTCATGGAAATCAGAATGAGCAGCAACTTAGATCACAAGGTTAGTAATTCAGCTATATCTCACGTTAGGCCAGAAATGGACATCCTTTACTTCTTCTTGATAAAATGCTAATTTTTTTATATGTCAAGCCTAAGAGCAATCTGATCTTCATATCTGAGTTGATTGGTAATGCAATTGTACTGTTTAATTCGTTAATAAGTTCTATGTTGTATAGGACTGCATTTCGAGGATGTTGATTGTTGCAGGTAAGCAATGTGAGGGGCTCGTTTAATTTAAGGGACAAGAGGCTCACACATCCTTCATCTAAGGCTGTAGAGTTGGGTCTATGTGTTGGTCACGTACGGATGGTAAAATTATGTAATAAAGCTTTTGATGCTTGGTTTTGAGCAAAACAAACAAATGATGTATCTAAGTTGGTTTGATTAGTTTATCGACCCTTATCAAACTCCGGCCTTTTGTGGTGCAAGATATATAATTTTTAGCAATAACTGATGATTATTCTTGAGTATGAGTTTATTTGTTGATCAGTAAATGAAAGCTCAATATTTGGATTGTTTTAAATTATTGTGATGTTTTTCTTCTCTGCTTTCTGAATACCTTAGAATATGCGTACAAGGAATTGGTACCTTAGTGTCTTCTTGGTTATTTCGTTTGGAATTCTAGTACGAACTTTGTCTTCTTTCTTTGTTGTTGTTGTTCATGTGGTTTAGAGTGTTTTCTAGTGGTGAATGCTATTGCACTGAGGAAGAATGCTATCCCTTGGTGGTGTCTAATTTTGCTAAATTCTCTATTAATTGTTGCAATATTTTGAGCTGACCCCAAATTTCTTTAGAATGTTTCTTGTTTGATAACTAGCCCTGTATTAAGGGGATTTTTTGTTGCTTTGTTACTGGTTTGTAGAGACAATTTACTATGCCTATGTTCAAGGATATAAGTTAGCTGAAAGATCCAGGTTAGCAGCCTGTCTAAAATCATTACAAAAGTCTTACCTAATACTCCCTCTCCATCCATCAATCTTATGCACACTTACCTTATTTATCCGTCCATTAATTTTATGCACACTCTATTTATGGAAAAAAGTCACTTTATCTTTATCCCCCAACCATCATTTAATTACTTTAAATGTCATTGTACTTTCACTCACAACCAACCACTTTATTAATAAATAAATCTCACAATACTCCATAATACCCTTACTTTATCTACTTTATTATTATTTTTTTAAACTTATGCCAAAAACATCAGGCATAAGATTGGTGGATGGAGAAAGTATTACCCAATTTAGGTCCCATCTATTAAAGCCTATTAGCAGGTCCATTTTGCACCTCCAATTTCTTAGTAAAGTCTCAAGATTCAAATCTTTCTCTCGCAGTTGTTTGTAACTCAAATCAAAGTTCCTCTGCCATGCTACATTTATTTAGAACATAATGATTCAAATGGCCTACAACTATGGAGTCATTTCAGCCTTCAGCGAAGCATTCCATGAAGGCCTAAGGAATTTCATTGTTTATGAAATGGCCTAATTCTGTTTTTTGTACATGAAACAATTTTCATTGTCCTAGAAAATGTAAATTAAATTTGGTTTCTTTTTTTCTTGGAAAAATTTTTAAAAAAGAATTCCTGTACTTTCATATTTTTTGTTGATTCTTTCCTTTTGTTACGTGTTTGAATGTGAAAACAGAAATGTTTGTTGTGCATTAGCCTTTTTTCAGTTGTGACTCATGAATCATTATATATTAACGAGGCATAGGCAGGTGTCTAATGCTTCTGTGGTTGGTTAGACCGTTGAATGCCTGGAATATAAAAACAAGTGCTCTTAAGTCCCTTTGCAATCAAGTTTCAGTGATTGCCTAAGCTACATTTGAGCAAAACATGTGAAGTACTTCACTTTATTTTGGAGAAAATAAACTCACTCTTAGAAAAAGGCTTTTTTTTTTTTTTTTTTTTTTTAGTATGTCTAGTGTTAAAATTTTCATGTATGAAAATCTATAAAATTGTCATAAATCAACCATCTACACCTTAAACACTAAATAATGAACCCTAAATTATGACATATTCGGGCCGGGTGAACCATGAATCACTTGGGCCGAGTGAACCATGAACCACCCAATTTTATCTTACCTTCACCAATTACAGAATTTGATTGTAAATTAAAAAAATTTCATGTATGAAAATTTTCATACTAGACTTTGTCTTTTTTTTTTCTTCTACTTGTTTATTTTTGAGCTATAAATATAATAGAGTGAGACCTTATCACCAAGCTAAGCCAATGAACGTGGCTAGAAAAGATGGTTTGGAATTAGCAATGAACACCTGTACTTGTCAAGAAAGTTGCCTCAATTTTTTTAATGCCTGTGATCATGCAATTATTCCATGCTTTTAAAAAACTCTTCTTGTGCTCAATTCTCAACTTCTTGTCATAAACATGTTTGTTATTTTAAATGATGTCTTTATTGTAGATAAATGGTATATTAGAACCTTGCAATTGCCACGTGTAATTCAGAATTTCAAGTACAATAAATGATATTTTATTGATATTTGAAAAACTCCAAACATGACTATTTTTATGGGAAGGTAGAAATAATATTTTTAAACCTAAAAAAATAATATTGCTATGTTAATCTTTTAAGGAATATTTTTTTAATGTTTTTTAAGGAAACTTTGTACATTGAATAAAAAAACACAATATCATTTTGTGTTGAAAATTTGAAATGCAATTAAATTCTTTGAAAGTAGGAATAATTATATGAATAAACAGAAGATAACATAATTTGGTGATTTTCTTTTAAGTAATTAATATGCTTAGTTGATAAATGTTATGGTAAACATTAGTGTTAATGGCATAAATAAATTTCATAATATGAAAAAGTTTCACTAGAGACATATTCTTATTCTTATTTAATTAATGTGTGTTGCAGTAATTTCATATCAATTGCTAGTCCTTCTTTCCAAAGCTAGTATCGATCATAATTTGATCTGAGATCCAGATATCAGCTAGCGAGATGGCGGCTTATTCTGCTTGCATTCCTATCAAGGCTGTTCTTTGGAACATTAAAAAGTATGTTAATGGATTTAGATATCATCGAAGTTTGGCCGTGTCATCGTGCATGGGTGACAGTAGGCAAAGAGTTTAAATTAGAAGAAGTCAGAGCATCCATTCTGGCTCAAGTGGATCCTCGCATGTACGAAGTGGCTATGGGAGGAGATAAAGGAACGGTGGGTGAACACTTGGAATTTTTTCTGAAGTATAACCCAATCCTCATTGTGCTTGATGACGTCTGAGTAAAGAGGAAAGTTGGGATCTTTTATGTGAAAAAGTTTTTGGCAAAGAGTCCTGCCCTCCTCAACTTGAGGACGCTGGGAAGAAGATTGCCAAAAAGTGTGATGGACTTCCTCTTACGATCGTCACAGTTGCCAAGCTTCTATTAGAGGCCGGGAAGACCTTGGAATCACTCTGGATCGAGGTAGCAACGCGGAAGAGACATCAAATTTTCACTGAGGCGTATGATGAAATATCAAAGATATTATATCCAAGCTACGAGAGCTTACTTGATGAGTATAAATTGCGCTTTCTCTATATGGGAGTTTTTCCACAAAGATATGAGATCCCTCGTTCCCAGCTCACTAACTTGTGGATTGCTGAGGGACTAGTACTGGCCCATCGTTATTTGCCATTTTCAAAAGAATTTGCTATAAGGTACATACAATATCTTGCTTTACGTAGTCTTGTTGTGGTCTATCAAAGAAGTACTAGTTTAATCCCAAATAAGAATGAACCAAGAGCAAAATATTGTGGCCTCCATTCATCGTGGTGGCAATTCTGCCAAAGAGAAGTCAGAAAGACCAACTTTTTTCATGTCCTAGATTGTCCTGAAGATCGTTTAGAAGAAGGTATAAAAGGCCAGAGCAGATTGAGCATCCACAATAATGTTTTATTCGCCCTCAAAGATGTGTACAACTCAATCGTGGATAATTGTGCATCCACTGCAAAGACTCTCCTCTGTTTTGGGCCATATCACCAATATCAAGTACCAATATGTTTCAGTTTAACGCTGCTGCAGAGACTCGATGCTCTTAATATACGTTTTTACGAGTTCCCGTTGGAAGTACTGGAACTAGTTGAGTTAAGGTACCTTGCTCTTACGTGCAATGGAAAGCTCCCTCACTCAATATCCAAGCTCTTGCACCTTCGTTTCTTGATTGTCCATCAATGTTTGAGCATCAGATCACAAGGAGCTCAAACCTATTTGCCTATGGAGATTTGGGATATGAGAAAATTGAAGCATCTTCAGATCATGGGGAATGATCTAAGAAGTGTTGGCAAAATGCAAGACCTTGAAACACTTTTAGGAGTGAGTGCTGATAGTTGCACCAAAGGTGTTCTTGAAAGACTTCCTAATCTAAATAAGTTAGGAATTCGGATTGAATTGAGGAACGATGCTACAGAATCCTTTCACTGCTTTGATCATATTTCTCATCTCGATATACTAGAATCACTTAAATGTGTCATTGTGAATCCCAAATCCAAGGTTGAAGTTGTTGCACCACCAGCTCGGCGTTCTCTTTTTCCATCAAATCTGAAAAAATTGAATTTGAACGGGTTAGGCTATCCATGGGAAGAAATGTGCAATGTTGCTCTATTGCCAAAACTTGAAGTTCTCAAAATACGATGCAATGCTTTCGAAGGCCCAACGTGGGAAATAGGAAACGACGGATTCCCAAAGCTTTACTCTCTTCTGATAGAAGACATTGATCTAGTGCAATTGAAAGGGGGACAAGGAAGCCTCAAGCGTCTTAAGTATCTAGGAATAAAACACTGCTACAAATTGAAAACGCTTCATTTGGAGGATTGTGCTCTTCTTTCGAATATTGATGTAGTTGACAGCAATCCTTTGGTTGAAAAGGAAGCAAAAAAAGATAGCAGTAAAAAGAAGTGTATTACCGGAGCATTTTTCTATGCATTGTTCATGGAAGTCATGAGCGGCAACTTGGATCAAAAGGTTAGTAATTACAATTATTACATTTTGCGTGCTTGATAATGAGCTCCTCTTGGATTACTTTTTTGTTTTAATGCGAGAATTATGTTAAATCATGATCATCATGTGGTGACTGGTAATATTGATAAGCAATTAACTCCACTTTTTAATGCTTTACGGCTTTACATAAATTTTTTCATCTCTTTCTTTTGGTGAGAATTGAGTAGTGTATACTTGCATGGAAATTTCAATATTCATGTTTCCTGTAATGTTCAATGAGAAATCTTGCTTATTATGAAACTATATATATATATATTATATAATTTTCTTATAAGAATCTGCAACAATTCTGCGTTGATAAATCCTTATTTTAAATCATTATGTTTAGTTTTGAGTATCATATGTAGAGTGCTTGTAAGCCAGTTGAAGACATGGTAAATAATGATAAGTGTATCTCCCAACTTCAGTAATGTTTCAGGTCCAAGTCAATGTAGACTGGGGGAGACACCGACAAGCATAATGAAGTAGATCAGGATATCGGAGATGATCATTGATCCAAGACCTTTTTTTATTCATGTTATGACTTTAAATTTTGAAAAAGTATTATGTGCACTATGTTCACCGTACAACAAATGTACTATTGTTTGTAAAATTCAACATTTTATTTGGTGTTGTTTGACGTTCGTATTGTATGATTCTATCTGCTCTTAATTATTACTGGTATATATTCTGTCATTTGACATTTAATATTACTATGATGTCAAATCTTTAATCTGCCTACAAGTAGTTAAAAAAAATTCAAAATTTTGTGGAAAGATTGGATACCATGCAATTCACGAATTTGATGAAGATGTATTTCTGTACAGTTAATTCGATAAATTTTAATAAGAATTCTACTGTGAAGAAGACCTAGAACGAGATACTCATTCCTTAATCGAATAAATGAAGAAGATGGTGGATGAGGATTACTCGTTGCCCGAAGATGAAGAAGAAATTGTTTCATCAAGGGTTGTTTTTAAGTCAAAGATGGTGGCCGGGATTAAGTGAGGTGATAAGTAAACTCAAAGAAGAACTTGCATTTTAGCCCGTTTGGTTGGGAAAATAAGGGTAGGTAATGAGAATAAAGAAATGAAGAATCATTCCCATTAACAGTGTTTGATAATTTTTTAATCAAGTGATTAACTTTTAATGATATCTATTATCATTCTCATTCCAAAATTATAAGCGGTACCTTTGATATTACGGAATGGTTTGATTATCATGTGTGGCCGTGTGGGTGACAATTGGAAACCAGAAGAACCATACAAGCGATTTTGGCTCAAGTGAACCCGAACACTCACCAGATGCTTGAGAATATGTCCGAAAGAAAATCTGAAGAGTAATTGGTATGCATTTTCTTTTAAAATTCTATTGGTGGGGTCCAAAATTCCAATGAAAATTCCAACTGCTTTGTTTTTCTTATTGGGATTTTATTAATGTCTGTTATTATTGATGGGAACATCCTCTTGCACTACAAGAAATGAAGAATTACCTACGAAAACTTTCAAATGGCTACAAAATTTTCCTACAAAAATAATTTTGTCTTTAAAAAATGAGGATTGACTATGATTTGCCAATCAATTTTTAGAATAATCTTTGAAAAAAATACCTACAAAACTAATTCCCTAGGCAAACGAATTACCTACGAGCAATATACCTATACATTTGTAATTTTTGTAGGCAAACTTACTGCACAAATAATTTCCTAAGCAATTTATATTTTTGTAGGCAATTATATTTTTAGTTTAAAAATAGCCTATATAATTAAAAAATTTTGTAGGCAAGTCGTAGACAAATCTTATTATTTAAGGACAAAATATTTTCGTTGGAAATTTCGTAGGCATATTGAAAAATTTCGTAAGCAATACACTATTTTTTTGTAGTGTTGGAATCTTGTGTCGGCAGTGATTATAATTTTTCGATATCATTTTTGGTTCCACAGGACACGGGACCTCACGATTTTGATCTCAATACTTACCATTTTGGTCCAGTAAGAAATTTTTCATGCAATTTTGGTCCTTTCGTTACAGAGTCCGTTAAGTTCAACTGCACTTTTGGTCCCAAACTTTTTCCTGTGGTACCAAAACTGTAGCTGATTTTAATGAAAAAAATGTAATGGTGGGACCAAAACTGCATGAAAAAATAATTTTGGAACCAAAGTGGTGAATGTTGGGACCAAAATCGTAAAATACTGTGTCATGTGAGACCAAAAATAAATTTCTCTTTTACGATATAATATTAGCAAATTATTTGTGTTTAATATAGCATAGTGAAAAAATGATTATGTGTTGTTCAACTATGGAGTTGTTAGAACTTATCCTAACTTGGGGTTTGGGTAAGATTGTTGAGGTTCCAACTATGAAATCTTTCCTTGCATACAAGCAAATTCTAAAAAGCTAGATGAAAAGATTTCTTGCTAAGAACTTATGGGATGAACACAATATAAAATAAGCTTGTTGTTGTGTTCTTCGTATGCGAAATCGACTATAGTTTGAGCTTCTTGATTATGTTGTTTGTCCAAGCATTTCCGTATTTCACTCAAGTGTGATCCCATATTTATAGACCTTGAGATCAAAGAGCCGTTGGAGAGCAATTTGAATCTCGAAGCTATTTTAGGTAGAGTTGCGAGCTTGATGTGACGGCTTGAGAAACGGCATGGTGAAAAGCGTGAATGTGTATTTCATAGCCGTTTGAGAGAGCAACATCGAATCCCGCCAGTATCGCCTCTGCTCATACGTGTTTCTTCCTTATTGATGGAAGCCTTGCTTTCTTTGTGGTTGTTCCTCCAACTAAGGTTGGTCTTCTTCTTGTTTAGATTGCAGACGATGATAAGATGAAACATCGCCATCTAATGAGTCGATCCGATCACCTGAATCGATCAATCTACCGATAGAGTCTTCGGCGCTCGCTGACTTAGCTTCAACCGACCGACTCGGTACGATGTAGGTCTTCCGTCCGATCTTCCTGAAGTCATCCGATCTTCGAGTATTCGAGGTTTGAGTTTCATGACTCCGCGAAGTTATCTCGACACGATCGATTCGATCCGATCTTCCGCTTACGTTTAACGCTCGCCTCACGGATATCGCCTTTCTTCCGATTCTTCAGATTCGACCTTTACATATTGAGTTCCCTCAATATGTGACCTATCTATTACATCAGCTTTTTCTATACAATCATTATCAACCGGTCTCCTATCGCAAAATGTAAACATCAATCGACCTAACAGTGTCCGACCGGGTCCTATTACATGTGTTTTTTGAACTTTCATCAAAACTATAAATTTCCCAACAATTTCCTTTTGATGAAACCAAAACACCGAGAAACCAAACAAATTTGATAAGTATATAATAGTTAAAGAGCAAGTAATCGTAAGACAAAGAGATTTTGTCTTGGGATCGAAAAGATAAACTTTTCATTAGATATGTTGATTACGTGTTACATCGTAAAAGTTTTGAATTTAAAAGCGGTGATCCTGAGACGCCTTCCTCGAATCTTCACCTCGGGCTTGTATCCTTCGCATTTCTTTTTGGTCTTGTGGAACGTTGAAAATCTGACAGAGTTTCCATTTGACATCGGTTGTCAAAGACTTGATCGATTATATGCGATTTGCTCAAGATGTCAAAGTAGAATCTCTCAAATGCCATCTGTCGAACGAGCCATCCGCTTCTTCGAGTATATTAACGGATCATACTCTTGGCGAGATATCTTTGCATTTATAAGCTTGGCCTCATTTTCCGTGATACTTCCGAAAGTCCGATATTTATTCTCAGAACCAGGTTGAGGAACTCATCATCCGGTGATTCTTCTTTTGGAACAAGATCAAGGACAAAGGCATCTAGAAGCCATTCACTTCGATCTTATTCCATTCCTCAAACCTCTTGGCGTGTCAGTGCAGTTTTTGGTATGATCTCGCCGACTTTTGTCCGGCAACCGAGGTTCCGTGCAGATTTTCCAAATAATCCTTTCTTAGCCCTTGATTTGAACTTCGTTTCAACCCTTCGCTTGTGCCCGCTTTTTTGCCTTCTTTCTTCTTCAACATCCTCTTTGGACAATCTTACGACTAGCTCCTTATCACCAGATCCGACTAGTTTGGCTTCCGTGACTTTCCGGTCCGAGTAATCGTCCAGATTTTGATGTCCCAAAGACCAGCAGCAATTTTTCTTGCAATTGAGCTTTGTCCATGGGCCTTATCTTCGATGTGTCACTTGGTTTCTCGAGATCCTTCCCTTTTGGTTTGATCAAAAAGCGCGTTGAGGTGGGAAGTCGAGACCCAAAGTTGATCGATAATGCCCGATTTAGATCATTAGCGATAAACTCAAGTTTGAGCCATTAGATTCTAATGAACAGCTTGTAATCACTCTGTTTTGGCGCTTTCCATTGTAGCGAAGAGTGTCCAAATCATTTTGTCAAATTTCTCTTCTCGATAACTCGAGCCTTTTTCTCGATGGCGCCGAAAAGAAGATTGATTTTGATCCACCTTGCTTTCACTTGTCATCAACTCGATTTTGTAAGCTCAGCAGATATGGTGGTCATGGATTGGGAGAATCGATCTCTGATTGCTTTCGATTTGTTTGAGATCGATTTGTCTCTCGATCGCTTAACACTCCTCAATCTCTTCTTTTTCGGGAGATCTTTGAGACAAGATCGATCTCCCGAAGTTGATCGATGGTGATATGAGATGTAGGAATTGGATCCATCACTTGATCAGTTCGGGCTGTTTGTGCCTCCGGTGGTTGGTCGTGAATGCTAAGACACAGCCCACTTTCATCCAGCAGCTCCCCGTGATTCTCCATTTCAATTTCTTTACTTCGAGCTTCTTGAAGCGCCCTCGACTTTTTTCTTCTTCCGCAATTCCAACTTCCGGATCGAGCTTTCACAGATTTATCGACATGAGCTCATTTGATCCCACTTTGGCGTACTTCCTCATATCGAAGTCAAAATCTGCTGAACTCATCCGCACCACCCATTCTCAACAAGTAAGATAAGATCTCGAGAAGCTTTTTAATCGAGATCTCTCCGGTGAGGATCTCCATGACTTCTTCTCGATAGCGTGATGGGCGACCAGTTGTGGATACATCTCATCAATCTCTCGCTCAATTCTTAATCTAACCATCTTTCCAATGATGGTCTTTATTGATCCGATACGAGAATTATCTGTCCGGATTCTGTTGGATGAGATGTGGAAGCTTCGGTTGTGCTTGAGTCGGTGGAAGTTATCTGATTGGTTCGACTCGCAGTGGCAACTTGTATCTGGTTCAGTTCATGGAGGGTGAACTAGCAGGAGGACATGCTCGCAACCTTGTCGAAGCGGTGAATCGGCTTGAGGTTGAGGAAAGGAGATTTAACAGATATGCTTCTACCTCGGATCGTTCGGCGAGCCCTCGTGTTGAGACGCTTGCTGTCTGATTCTGTTCTTTGTTCGCAACGTATCGCTGCTCGGCGCTTCTTCTTCACTCATCTCATCTAGTCTTTTTAGTCATGGTAGCTTGCTTTTGCTTTCTTTTGGCCTCTTCTCCAGGCCTTTACCAGTTTTCGTTTTTTTTCATTGGAGCAACCCCGGGTGTGGATGGCCCGCTTTTTGCTCTTTTTCTTTTCTTCAGTTTTTTGTTGGAGGGGCTCCTTGTCATCGTCTGGTGGCCCATATATGACCGAAGTTGATGAGAGGAAGGCATTGTAGGACTTCACCCATTCTCGATTCCATTCCGGCCTTGCGGTTTGTCCTTCAATATAACTGCAACCTTGTTGAGATTGTCAACTCTCTTTTTTCGAAAGACTCCGCCTGGATTCATTGACCCCAAATTTTTCGTGTTCTTGGAGCAAGATGGCTTTTCGAGAAGTTCGTTACAATTGATGTTCTCGAGCCCCATCAATTATTGCCGCCATCTTGTACATTTTGACCGGATGTGAGAGCATCCGGGCTAAATAAGAGATTCCCATGATCGTTCTTGATGTAATGTCGAACAACAACCATATTTCTTTTTGAGCATTGGCCCGATGAATCCGCTTTCGATGTTTGTCCGCCTCTCTAAGAGCTCCTCTGATTTCTTTTTTCGTCCTCATTCTCCCCAGAAGGTGCAGGTGATTCGCCCTTTGGTAAAACGAATGAACAGTGATGATGTGCGTTTTCGTCACTGATTTCTTCTCCGCTGACCGACGACATCGGTTAAATCTCCGGTTTTTTTCAGATCCACACTCAAATTTCCGCAAGAATTGTAGTCTTCATACTTTATCATTTGATTGCAAAGTGAGCGAGCAATATGTTTCGATCCCAAATTTTCTTAATTTGTTCCACCTCCATGGATTCAAATCCTCGGTGGTTCCAAACCGAACGAACTTATCCTCAAAGATCTTCGTTGCCGCTTCGCATAGTTGCACATGATCTTTCCTAGTCCATGAGTGGCCATCTACAAAAAGTGAGATAGACTCATTAAATTTGTGCATAATCAATATCAATATCATACCGCTGAAAAACAAAAGGCAATGAAGCATAAATTCAAAAACAACTTTTGAAAACAATGTTTTTATCGGAAAGAGAGATTCATCATTAAGTTTAAAAGAAAATATTACCGATTCAAATTTTCGGAGAAGATTTTGAACTCTAAGAAATCGCTTTTTGAAACGTAGAAAAATTTGAAGTTTTTCAAAGAAAGTAATGTAAGTTTGTGAAGCGTAAAACTCGTAAGGTTTGATGAATCTTATATAGAGGCGGAGGGGTACAATAAGACAAGATTTTGAAGATCAATCGTTTTGAAAAGATTGACGCCCAGATAAGCGGTTTTGATCGTAGGGTCGAAAAACGCACGACACAAAAACTTTTGGATTTAAAAGCACGATCAAGTAGCGGTTAATACATGTACCCCACGTCCGCATTAAATGATTTGCAGAGTACACGCCACCGTGATAAAATAGTACAAAAGAAGGCAAATAATATCGATACGATCCGATAAATAAGTGAAGAACAAGAGAAAAGAGATGCAGATCTGGTTGATCGATGTTGTAATCGGTCAATATTACTTGTCAATGTTGATTCCACTTGTTGATCTTAATCATTCCGCCTAGCCTTAAGAAATTTCCAAACCGATCCTTTTAACCGATCTTCTCCAACAGATTGCCGATTTGTTGAAACTTCGTGCTTAGCCGATCTTTCCTTGAGTACGCCCGATTTCCTTTTGATCCTTCCTTGATCAACGGTTCCCCCTTCAACCGATATTTCGACATAGACCGATATATCCGATTTATTGGAGTTTCAAGCTCAAATAGATCTCTCATCCGATCATGCTCGTAAGTAATCGATTTTGGTTGACCTCATCCGATTCTTTTCAGATTAAGCCAATTCTTGGGATAAGTGTTACCGCCAAAACTTAGTCTAGAGTAGTAGCTTTATTCCTAAGTAGGCGTGATTGACATGCGAAATATCGTCCTAATCTCTCGATATGTCAATCAACCGTAAATTTATCCAATTATCGGTCGCGTGATTTCTACACTCTGTCCTTTTTGATGCAAATTTCTGATAGGCTTCTTGAAATGAAAATTGCATTTGCATCCTTGCTTGGCCTCTATAAATTGGACCAATGTTTTACACAACATCACCCATTCACCATACTTATCTTCTTTGTAAGAATCATGTATCTTGGTGAACCCTTGTTTCCGGTGAGACTTCCGGCAAACACTTTTACACCCTTTTATATGGTTTCACCTTCTCAAATCAACCCTTTGCATCCCTTATTGTTGTTTTCTTCATCATCTTCGATTTCACATACGATTGTCAAAAAAGCTTCTCTACCACCAGTATGGCGGGATCTGTTGTTGCAACCGAGAAGACACTTCTCCTAACCGTATGCACCTTGTGGTGTCTATCTGGATAACGAATTGAACCATCGGACTTAGTCTCAGGTATAAAATATGTAAGACATGTGCCCATGAGATCTGACGACCAACTCTTTGGCACACGTGCTCCATTTAACAAATTGGAGAGCCCTATTACTCTTCCTTTTAGGGCTCCGTGCTTAAGAATCCTATCAAGGCCTCTGTCGCTCCTCGGTTTTCTTGATCTTCACTTTTTGCGACCGCTTTGGGATTCTCGTTTTTAAAGCCTCTCTCACCCCTTGTTAAGTGGGGAAAATGAGAGTTTAAAATCTCTCTTTCCTTCACTTCCGGGGTTAGGATGAGGGTTTAGGGCTATAGGTTTAGGATTTTGGTTAACATTTATGTCTTGACCTCCGGGTTCTTCTTGTACTTGTAACTTCGTAATGTAACCTCACCTTCGGTTTTTATCAATGAAAAGTTCATTATTTCATCGTTGTGTAAATTCACCTTTCTTATGCGATTGTTAGCTCTTAATCTCTAACCTTGCTTGTTGAATATCATTAAATCGATTCACAAAGAAATGCTATAACCAAATTGATTTAATCGATAATCCTTTAAACCGAGCATTTTCCTTAAATCGATAAACCTTGAATCGATCGCCTTTTAAACCGATAGACTTTAAACCGATAAACTAAAATCGATCGATTCCTTTGGATCCGGTAAATGTGTAAGTCCGATCGATTTTTGCTTATCGATCTCTTGAGATCGCTTAAGATACCAAACTCAACTGATTTCTCTCGATCCGGTTAGTCTCTTAACCAAATAGTTCGAGAACATTCCATCAAACATTTTCGGTGACATTTCTCCAAGATCTAGAAGTCCTAGCTCATTGCATAAATCTCTGAATCCGATCTCAAATAGTGGCTTGGTTAGAATATCGTATACGTATATCAAGATGAATCTTTTCCATTCGATATTCTTCTTTCAACGTGATCTCTTATAAAGTGGTGTCCCGACATCCACATGCTTGCATCTTGTATGTAGAACCGGATTCGAAAGTGATTGCAATAAGACTATTATCGTCACGTAATATAGGTACGTTTTTAGCTACAATGTTGTAATCCTCACCGCCGATCGAGCCAGAGCGAAAGCGATTGGGGAACAAATTTTCCTGCAGCCCATATATTCGCTTTTCACGTTGTTGATGTCGTTAATCGATGTCCGCTTTTTTTGAAAACCACGAGATCGGGCTTTACTTCCTAAGAACCGACATGTTCCCGAGGTTGATTTTTTCGTCGATCTTGCAACCTCCATAATCGTAATCGAAATACCCACTAAGTTCTAGATTATCATCTCGATGGGTAGAATAAACCAAGGTTTATTGTTCCTTCAGATACTTAAGAATCCGCTTAGTTTGCTTTCTAGGTGGTCGATCATCGATTTGCTTGAAATCTTGCACATACACCTATCGCAAAAGTGATATCCGGGTCCGCCATAAAGTGTATAATAGAGATCCAATGAGAGCCCTATATTCTTTTTCTCGATTTGTTTTTCGACCAAATCATCCGATCCATCTTGAATCCAGCCATCATAGGAATTTTGGCTTCCTTACTATTTTGAACTCCAAACTTAGCCAAAAGATTCCTAGTGTACTTTTGCTTGGCGATGAATATCCCCTTCAGACTTTGTTTAACTTGGAGACCTAGAAAGTAATTCATCCGACCCATCATGGACATCTCGAATTTCCCTTGCATCGGTTTTTTGAATCTTTCACATAGGTTTTTGTTAGAGATCCAAGATGATGTCGCCCACGAAATCAAACCATCGTAATATCTTCTCCACCTTCTATTCTCAATAAGGTTCTCGCCCATCGCCTTTTAGTGAACCCACTTTCGATCAAGAACCGAGAGAAGTGTATCATACCAAAGCTCATGCGAGTGTTTTCAGTTATAAAGAGCTTTTTCTAAAACGATACACTTGGTTGCCCTTTTTCAAAGCCCGGAGGTTGTTCGACATAAACTTCCTCCGCTAGTACCCCGCTTAAGAAAGCACTTTTTACGTCCATCCGATACACAAGAACCCTCTCGTGGAAGCATAAGCGAAAAATTGCCGAATGGCTTTCAAGGCGGCGGCGGTGCAAAGGTCTCATCATAATCAATTCCTTCGATTGTGAATATCCCTAGCAACAAGTCTTGCCTTATTTATTTCGTGATAACATTTTTCTCATCTCTTTTGTTCTTGAAGATCCATTTCGTGCCAATTACTTCTTGATGACCGTCCGTCTCTACTAGTTCCCATATTTCATTTCTCTCGAACTGCTTCGGCTCTCTCCCCGCATGGCTAGAATCCGGGTTTAAGGCTTGTAATGCTTCCTCTATTGTAGTTGGTTCCTTCATAGACAGATAATGAAGAATACACGGCACTTTCACCAATCTGATGTCTAGTTTTAATTTTATCGAGACGGGTCTCCAATTATCGATCGGTTGGATGATCGGTTATCCGTGTCCTTCGCTCGATTTAATACGGTTTTGAGAACATCGTCCGCTTCGATAAAATCTTATTACTAGTGATTGGGAGTGGTGCAGGTTATGGTCCACTTGATAAGAACAAGTCTCACCGATGTTGGAATCATCATGTGCGATGTCTGCTCGTGAGAACTTCGAGTTCCCCCGAACCGGATGGTTCAATTCTTTACCGCTCAAATTAATCAAATTTTTCATCGACAGTTGTTCGTACCTTAGATCTCGATTGATCCGGTGAATCACCTAGATCTGGAATGTAAATTGATACAGCTTCGATCCTTTTTCCTTGATCGTTAGTCGATCCATTTTCCGAATATCGTGTTACGTAGATCGTGTACTTTTGTTCTCGAGGCGATTTTTCTTGATCACAAGATGCTTCATCAAAGGTTACATGGGGTGTTTCTTCCACAATTAGGGTTCGCTTTGTTGTAGACCCTCGAAAGCTTTGCTAGATGAGGAATACCCTAGAAATATACCCTCATCGACTTGGCCTCAAAAAAGTCTTCAACCGACTTTTCCCATTGTTGTGTATGAAACACTTGCACCCAAAAACATGGAAGTAAGAAACACGAGGTTTTCTCGCCTTCCACAATTCATAAGGTGTTTTGTAGTGAGCCTTAGTCGAGACATCCGATTCACAGATGGCATGCAAAGTTGATTGCTTCTCGCCCAGAAACGGTTTGGTATCGCATGTTCACCTAACATTGTTCGAAAGTTTTTTTTGAGTTCTGTTCCTCCGCTTCTCCTTACTCCATTCATTTGTAAGCGCCCTCGCAAATGATGTTTCATGTCAGATAATTAAACTTAGAGCAAAAATCAAGAATAAAAGAGTTCAAATTTCGCACCTTTATCTGATCTGATTTTTACTACGCTGACACCCTTCTCATTTTGTAATCTTCTTAGCAGCTCGGGTATCTTGGTTGTCGTCTCATTCTTCTTATGTAAGAATATAACCCAGGTAAACTTGGAGTAGTCATCCACGACACGAGTGTATTTCACGTCCCGCTGAGACCGATCGGTGTAATCGGGTCCAAACAGATCCATATGAAGCAATCTGCAGATTACCGACGGATCTTTGGTCCGGAAATTCCTTTGAATGAAGCTTTGACCTGTTTTCCCTTCTGACATGCAGTACATGTCTGATCCTTTGAGAACACTTCATTCGGAAGTCCTTCCACAAGAGACATCCTAGCTATCTTATTAAGAGTTTTAAAGTTCAGATGGCTCATTCTTTTTGTGCGAGCCAATCGCTACTTTTTGGAACTCTTAACAATCGCACGCACGATTTTTCGGACAACTGCTCAATCGGGCCAGTAGATCGTCCCTTTTCTTGAACCAGTTAGCAAAATCTGTTGAGTGACTCGATTCTTGATAGTGCATTGATCAGTCGAGAACTCAACACTGAATCCGTTGTCGCAGAATTGTGAAACCGATAATAGGTTGTGCTTCAGACCTTCGACAAACGAGACTCCGCCATTTGTACATCATCATTCTCTAAGGTTCCAACCCTTTGGTATAACCAAAGTTATCATCACCGAAGAGTACACGCGGGCCTTTCGTTCTATGTAGGAACCGGCGAGATGTTTGCTTCCAAATATGTGCCTTGAGCATCCACTATCGATGTACCGGATAGTTTGCTTGCACACCTCCTTTGTTGGCGGACCCACGCCAACCCGCAATCGGATCGGGTTTTAGGTACCCTTTTCGGATTGGGTCCCGAGGGGTTAGGTTTGGATTTGGGGATCCATACAAACAGAAAGCACTTCTATTGTGATCGGTCGGATCGTAAGGCCTGATTTGTCTCCCCATACTGTCAACATAATCATACTTATCCTCATATGCTTTCGATTTGTATGATTACTTGTGTGAGCCTTGAATGACTTAGAAGACTTATGATTTAACTTTTCGGTTTGTCTTCTTTTTATCCATTAAGGTTCAGTCAAAAAACCTAAAATTTCGACTATAGGGGTAGGTATGACCGCTACCATCAAAAGATTCATATCCTTTTCGCATAGATGGTTTTCGCGGCTTTACCCGAAGCATGCTTATTAGGCAAATGACCTTGATCGGGTCTCATATTAGACTTCCTTTTGTAGGTTGTCTTTTCTCGATTCCCCGATCGTTGATCGTTGAGGTCTCTTCGTAAGAACCGGTTCTTCCGTTGATTCCTCCGACAATGCTTTTTACCAGCTTGGGGTCCATTTTACGCTCCTTTTCTCGTTAGGCACTTGCCTTTACCCGCTCAACCGGTCTCTTACCCCTATTAGATACAAGTTTAGCTTTTGGTGTATCTTTTTTTCGTGAATTGCCCCGATTACACCTTTCTCGAGATGAATCATTGGGGCTTTTGAGGATGTGGAGGGGTTTCTCATAGCCAAGTCCCTCCTTATCAATCTTTACTCGAAAATAGGCGTTTATGTCTTTAATCGGTTTGAGATGATTTTGAAAAAAACATCTATTTTCTTTCGCAGATTATCCTCGAGAGGATTTCGGACTTTCATGCATTCTAATAGCTCATCGAATTTTTTGCTTGCAAGATTTTGAAGTCATCGCCTTTCTCAGTTCGTTAATTTCCATCGATCTTTGATCTCGCTTTTCGATCGAAGCTTTAACTTCGAGAATTTTAAATTCTCGATTACATTCTCGAAAGGCCAAATGATCTAAGTTCGAGGGCTTTTTCTCGAGATCATTTTCTTCTTGAAGTCGATTATTTCGGTCCTCACTTTATCATTCTCAGCTTCCACAATAGCATAAGTTTCTCTTGCATTGGAGAGATCTTCAAGCAATTGCTCTCGAGTAGAGCTGCAGTCAATCTCCCCAGCCAGTGTGCTAATGATAAAGAAAGTGTAGAAGCGAACAAAGGGGGTTTGGAGGTTACCTCGACCGGTCCTCCCCGCCATCAAAGTGCTCATCATCGTCCCGACGAGAATATCAGATCTTCATTTTCATAGAAGTCGTGACTTTTGATTGATCGAGCAAGTCTTCTACTCTGAGTATCCCGAGTCCTGGAGGGCGAATAGGAATCGTCAATTCCCCGTGATCGACGCAACCATGGCTCTTACGTCTCTATATCGTTGCTCTCTTTTGTTCCTCTTTTCTTCCCTCTCTCTCCGTCGTCCGTGCAGGCGCAATCTGCTATAGTGACACGCTTCTCCCGATTGAAGCACGCCCTTGATCCACCGTTCCTTTCCTTCGGTGAATCACTCCGCCTCATTATGACCTATCGGTGATTTCCCTTTCGATAGTAGTCCGAGTTTCTTCTATCCGATTGGTTATCTCTTCATTCCTTCGTCGACTATCTCTTTCCCTTTTCATCTCTTGTGATCCTCCGATCATCGATCCGGTTCTTTTCCGGAGATCTATTGTCCGATCTCCTATCTCGCCCTCGGCTATGTTGATAGTCCTTATAAAATCTTCGATACTTACCAAGTTGTATATCCGACTTCTCAAGCTTCCCCTGTAAGCAACGCGATCCGCTCGCCTGACTTAATATATTTCCAATGGGTTCATTGGCCTTTGTTCTCACTATCTTGGTTGCCTTGAAAGCAACGATTTTGAAGTCGAGGTTTCAAAGGGGACCTCGCCTTCATCACCTTGACCTCTTTTCAATCGGTCGAACTTCGTGAGCTTTAAGACTCAAGAACAAGCTACTAGGTTTCATTCTTGAAATGTCCCGCAATCTTTGATTACCGTGACCTTCATGTCCCACTTCTTGGTGAGAGACCTTAGGATCTTATAGTTGATATCTTTATCGACATCTCTACCAAGTTCTCGAAGCTTGTTTATAGACATTGTAATTCTTCCATCGAAGTTCGTTGATGGTTTCGTTGGCAGATCTTGGTTTCTCGAACTTCACCATTCGGCTTGAAGACGGGCCGTCTTTTATCTGCTCATTTCTGCAGATATCAGCCAGAGTATCCCACATTGCTTTCGCAGATTTGAGATACTTAATCTTTTCTTTGGTGACCTTATCCATTGTCTTCATGATGATATGTCTTGCAATGGTGTCCGTAGTATGCGCTTTTTTCTTTCTTCGTGTCCCATCGTATTGGGCTTTTTTTCGCAAGACTTCCCGGAAAAGTCCGATCTCCCCGATCGCAGGATTGTCGAGTAAATGATGATGGGTCCTCTCGATGACTTCCATCATTCTCGCCAATCGACGAGCCTAGATGGTTGGACATATATATGGCCCAAACGCATACTCATCGATTGAGAACTTCGACAGATCATGATACATACCGGACGTGTTATCCATGCCGAAAGTGATTTTGGAAAATGAATGAGTTTTTTTTTTTTTTTTTTTAAAAACGTTTTTTCAAGATCGGTTCACGGACCACAATGACACGTAGTCGATTGGTCGGAAGAACCAACCGCCTCGATACCACTTGTAGGTCCCGAATCGGGTTATGTGAGGGCGTAAGTCTAGAGGGGAGGGGTGAATAGACTTCAGAAAAACTTTTCGTGCAGATCAGGTGTGAGAGCAGATAGCCTGATCAGAGTGCGAGTGAATCAGTTTGGTCTGATAACCAACTTACTGAACGCCTGAATGCAGATCAGTTCGGCAACTATCAGATTAACTGATGTGTGCGGAAGCTTAAGTTTTACCCGTGAAAAAACCAATTGTATAAATCGATTCCAAGTTTTATCTTTTTAAAAACAGATGACGAAATATCAAACCGATCGATCGTAAGCTTGGTGTCATTCGATCTTAACTTAGAATGTATGCGCTTTAAGATTGTGCGATGTGTGAGCAAAGCTAATCAAAGTAGTAAAGGCACACAAGATTTATAGTGGTTCGGACAAACCAAATTCTACGCCCACTCTTCCCTTTCACAAGGGGCACCAACTTAACCGAATTTAACCGATCGGACTTAGTTTAGTGTGTTAGTCCAACACAAGACACCAACAGATGTTTTAAGAGTTCTCACTCAACCGATCCCAGAAATCAGTACTAGAAACCCTAGACTGAAATCTTGCTAAACAACTTATCCTAACTTGGGGTTTGGGTAAGATTGTTGAGGTTCCAACTATGAAATCTTTCCTTGCATACAAGCAAATTTAAAAAGCTAGATGAAAAGATTTCTTGCTAAGAACTTATGGGATGAACACAATATAAAATAAGCTTGTTGTTGTGTTCTTCGTATGAAATCGACTATAGTTTGAGCTTCTTGATTATGTTGTTTGTCCAAGCATTTCCGTATTTCACTCAAGTGTGATCCCATATTTATAGACCTTGAGATCAAAGAGCCGTTGGAGAGCAATTTGAATCTCTCGTTATTTTAGGTAGAGTTGCAGCTTGATGTGACGTCTTCAGAACGCATGGCCGAAAAGCGTGAATGTGTATTTCATAGCCGCTTGAGAGAGCAACATCGAATCCCGCGAGTATCGCTCTGCTCATACGTGTTTCTTCCTTATTGATGGAAGCCTTGCTTTGCGTTGTTGTTCCTCCAACTAAGGTTGGTCTTCTTCTTGTTTAGATTGCAGACGTATGATAAGATGAAACATCGGCCATCTAATCGAGCCGATCGATCGATCTGAACGAATCGATCTACCGATAGAGTCTTCGCGCCGCTGACTTAGCTTCAACCGACCGACTCGCCGATGTAGGTCTTCCGTCCGATCTTCGAAGTCATCCGATCTTCGAGTATTCGAGGTTTGAGTTTCATGACTTCCGCTGAAGTTATCCGACACGATCGGTTCGATCCGATCTTCCGCTCGCTTAACGCTCGCCTCTTGATATCGCCTTTTTCTTCCGATTCTTCAGATTCGACCTTTACATATTGAGTTTCCCTCAATATGTGACCTATCTATTACATCGCTTTTTCTATACAATCATTATCAACTGGTCTCCTATCGCAAAGATTGTAAACATCAATACCTAATGTGTCCGACCGGGTCCTATTACATGTGTTTTTGGAACTTTCATCAAAACTATAAATTTCCCAACATATTTTTAAACGGAGATGGATAAATATGCTCTCTAGGGAAGATATAAACAATAATGTTTAATCCCTCATTTTATATATGTAATATATATGTAGAAGAAAAAAAAGGTTTTTGGACCCATAATTTCCGTGTAATCCGTTTATGTCCCAAAAAATAGCTCAACAGTTGAAAGATGGTTATGAGAGAAGACGGAGAGAAAATAGCTCAACAGTTGAAAGAAAGTTTGGTTATCATTCAACCTTGGTAAGAAAAACAACTTTATCTTTGTTATTATTAAATAAATAATTTTACATTAAAATTCGTGCAAATACAGTATCGACAGCTGGCTCATGCATGTTGCGTTCTTTCATTTAATTATTTTATCAATTTCTGACTTCATAATTAATGAAATGTATATTGGCAAGCGGTACATATAATATTGCATTAAAATAATTATCATGTCTGTCGTTGACTTAGTTACTATTGCATTTAATCATTTAAGGTGCACCCCTGTAAAACTGACCTAATGAATTAGTAGCCATCCCTTAAAGGGAGGAAAGGTGTCCTATCTGCATCCCCAAATTTGTCTGTCTACGAATACACACGAGATACAAAAGAATTAAGACCGATTAGTTGCAAAACAACGACTAAAAAGGTAAGATCTTTATGCTAAAATTTGCTGTTTCTTGCTTTTAATTGATGCCGTTATGGTTTATTACCTCTTTAAGGAAGACTGTGATAGATGCAATTTTAATGGTTCTTCTACTCTTGAAAAGAACTTTTTACATTTATTTGTGACCAAGTTGGATTTTCAATTTTTAACATTTTCTATACTTGAAAAGTATTTCAGTATGAATGCTTTAAAAAAATCTTTTTAAATTTTGTTTGATTCTTTTAGTTATCAGAGGCTGCAGATCGAGTTGACTTGGGATACAATCCTAAAACAAATTATTTTTTTGTTATTCATGTAGTTTTGAATGTCACCCTGGTTTCAACTTCATAAGTTAAATTTGATCATAAACAATGCGCTGAAATGTGTATTTATTTTTCCACCATTTAGAGCTAGTTTAAGATGGAGGGTTTTTTTTCCTTTGATTGATAATTAAGTTGACTGATCTTATGAAAATGAGTAAAATTCACTTTTGGTCCCACAGGACACGGGACCTCACGATTTTGGTCCTAATACTCTTCACTTTGGTCCGTAATAGTTTTTTCATGCGGTTTTGGTCATTCCGTTACGAAATTCATAAATTCAACTGCACTTCTAAAACTTGTCTTGTGGAACCACCAAAACTTGTCATGTGGAAACAAAAACTGCAAAATTTCGACTTTTAGTGGAAAACGAATAAAGGATCAAAACCAATAAAAAATAATATTGGGATCAAAATGAATTTTACTCTATGAAAATCCAATATTACTCTTTAACAATTCTCGAAACCGCAACTAGTGAAATTTAAATCCAATTATTATTCATTCCTAGTGTGATTGTATGTGCTTGTAACATTATTGAGATATTTACCATTCTTATATATACTTTAGTACATATTTCATCATACTACACCAAAATTACTGATTATTCTGCAGCTACCTCTCTCGAGCTATAGTATTTCCAATATTTTAAATTACAGTGCTGTTTCCTCCTCTGAAGGTTTAATAATTGGAACAAAAAAGGCGTCGAAAACCCCGTGATAAACTAATAATTAAATTCACATGAATGAGTTGGATATATTGAACTGTAATTATTGTTGAGAAACTAAATATTGATTATGATAGAACTCACCTAACACCGAGCGATCGAATAACAAGAATAGAACCAACCCTCAACAGAGGATCCACAGAGAGTATCTCTGCCCAAGCCAAATACGGCCGAATAAACACAATACTTCGATAATCCTTCTAGGGCAAAACACCCGAAAATAAATAGTCACAAGACAATAAACCTTCGGCCCATGGCCACGACCCATTAACGGAATTGGAAAGTACTAATAAGACTCTACGTAAAAGGAAATAACAATAAAGCCAATAATAAAAATAAATAAGTCAAAAACTCATACGCTTATTAAGGAGCGCTCGTCTTCGCTCTTCCGTCACCGGTACACCTTCAGAGGTGGGTGTCGCTATCAATTCCCCCTTCAAACAACCTTGTCCTCAAGGTCAAGTCCGAAACCGCCTACCAAATCCGGGCCGGTCCATCCAAGTGTCATCGCACCACCCAAATTCTTCCAAATAAGACCAAAACCTCGCTCCACCGCGCCCCCTCGAAACCTGGCTCATGTCCACCACAAAATCGGGAATGAAAAGGAAAATCCATCGCTAACAATTCTTCGGGCAATGTTGTTTGAGACAACACCGCCCCCACCGCCGCTTAAGAAGCGAACGTGAAATATCGGATGTATTCGCGAGCCACCGAGAGACAACCGATATGCGATTTCCCAATACGAGACTCAATGACAAACGGTTCAAATAACGCTGGGCGAAGCTTAGCCGTTCCTCGACCAATAAATTATACTGACGATACGAAAAAATTTCGGATAGACCCGTCCCCCACAACAAATTCCATGTCTCGGCGATGTTTATTCGCCACGAACCATGCGTTCATCGAAGCTTTTTCCAAATGCATACGCAAATCACGTAACGCCATATCCTCTCGCAAGAACGAATCGCCAAAGACTTTAACTCCGAATTTCGCCTGTGAGAGAAACGGGCAATCGGAGGAGAGGCCTCCCATAGACCACCTCGAACGGGGTGGTGCCAAATACCGATCGAAATCCCGTGTTATAGCAAAAACTCGCCCACGCCAACCATTTGCCCCATTGTTTCGGCAATCTGACGCTAAACACCGCAAGTCGCTCAAGCATCGATTCAAAACCTACGCCCCGCCATCGGTTTCGGGTGATAAGCGGAACTCATCCGGCTTCGCACCAAGTTTTTAAATAACTCCCGCCAAAACGAAGCTAAGAATAACGGGTCACGATCCGAGACAATCGCATCTTGCACACCATGAAGCCTAACCACTTCTGTCATGAAAAGTTCAGCCACTTATTTCAAGATTGAAAGGATGACGGAGGCCCGAAAAATGTCCGTATTTTGAGAATTTGTCCATGACTACCAAAATACAAATTGAACCCCCCGAACGAGGCAAACCCGGTGATGAAGTCCATGTTAATGTCCTCCCAAACCTGGTTTGGGATGGGTAGTGGGTTTAGCAGACCACCCGCTGACTTCGTCTCATATTTATTCCACGACAAACATCACAAGCAGCCCACAAAATTAAATCACGGCATCAACCATCCCCCCCAAAGACACAAATGTCGCCAATCTCTTATATGCGTAGTGCCTCAAAGATGGCCACCACCCGAGTCGTGTGGAACTCCTCAGAGGAGGCGGTCAACCCAATCGAGATGACTTCGAATTACCAAATACCCCTTTGTAAAACAGGGCATCTCGGACCAGAGTGTAGTGTTTTGCCGGTTCACGACCACCCGATCCAAATCGCCATTATCTTCGCCAAACCCAAGATCCGCCGGACCTCATCAAGTAAGGTGGACCAATCAATCCAATGCGAAATAGAAATGGAGGAGAGCTCCCCCTCCTCATCGCGTGAAAGAGCATCCGCTTCGGCTATTGACCCTTCTTTGTAGACGATCTCAAAGTCAGAACTCAATAGTTTAGCTGCCCAATTCTGTCATACCGGTGTCGCGAGGGGTCAGGTCACAAGATGTTTCAAACTCCGCTGGTCGGTCTAACTGTGAAGCGACGCCCCAACAAATAAGGTCTCCAATGGTGCACCATAGCACCAAGGCCATCAACTCTCTCATATGACGAATCGGGTCAAGTTACGAAATGTTTATCGAAATACGCCACGTCAAGTTTCTCACGATGAGAACGGTGCCAAAATTTCCGCCCGACAAAGGCCACATTCAATGACAAATCGCTGGAAAAGTCCGCATACGGAGGACGGGGTCCGCCGTGAGAGAGCCTTTTGAGCGCAATGAAAGCGAGATCGGCGGCCCTCCGCCCACTTGAATTTTGAGACACTATCCTTATTCAACAAAGTAGTAAAGGGGCCGCTATCTTCCCATAATTCTCGATAAAGCGACAATAATATCCCGTGGAGCCCGAGAAAACCTCGCAGTTCTTCAAGGATCGAGGGCGTGGCCATTCCACAAATCAAGAACCACTTTACCCGGATCCATCCGCATTCCCATCACCGAAAACCACATGACCCAAATATTCAACGGATTGGCAACCCAGGAGCACTTTTTGATTAATAACCAAAGAATGAGTGAGCAAGGTGTTGAAAGCTTGCCGAAGATGTCTGACGTGAGACGCCCAAGTCGGGCTGTAGATTAGAATGTCGTCAAAGAATACCAGGGCGAAACGACAGAGAACGGGGCAAAATATGTCATTCATTAAGCTCTGAAATGTAGCTGGGGCATTCGTCAGACCGAACGGCATGACAAGGAACTCATAATGGCCCGAATGAGTTCGAAAGGCGGTCTTTGGAATGTCGTTCGGGGCGACCCGGATTTGGTGATATCCGCGCCAAAGTCCGGGCTTTTTTAAAAAACGGGCAAAGATGTAACTCATCCAAAAGCTCCTGGATGACCGGAATAGGGTATTTATCCGGAACAGTAACCTTATTAAGCGCCCTATAGTCAACGCAAAAACGCCAAGACCCATCCTTCTTACGGACCAACAACACCGGGCTCGAGTAGGGGCTGGAGCTCGGTTGAATAATGCCGGCGGCGAGCATCTCATCCACTAATCTCTCCATCTCATCCTTCTGAGTATGATTGTAACGACACGGGCCGTATCATACCGGCTAAGCGTCGTTGAGGATAATGCGATGGTCGGAAGCACGGGTCGGGGCGCACTCGCAATCGGTTGGGATGGCCGGTAAATTTTGACAAAAGAGTATCCACCTCGGGCGCCGAGGCCGAAAGTGACTCAGCGGAGTGTGAGTCCGGGGGCTAGCAACCGAGTTCAACGCCCACAACATCCACACCTCATCCGACGCCTCCAACAATTTAAGTTCCTCGTGTACAAGCGCCCAGTAAGGAACGGTCCCCAAAAAATCGCACATTAACTCCGCCAATATCGAATTCATCGTTAATTTTAACCAATTGGTCAGAACATCTCCCAAAGTGGACAACCAAGAAACCCCCAAAGACCAAATCGATACGAAGAGGAAAAAATATAGCAATCAACCAAAAACGCGCCGATCAAGAAGTGATAGAACGAACTTTCACACGCCTTTTTCATGGGAACCCGCGAACCATTGCCCAGATCACGGAAATTCGTTACCGACCACCGTAATCCGAAGCTTACGGCAACGGTCTCGACAGAAAACAATGACTAGCCCCATTGTCAATCATGGTAAGGAGGCGTGGTCATGAATCCGGTGAATAACTTCATCGTTGTCGCCTGTCGAACCCATTCGACGACAAATCGGAAAGGGTTACTTTGAATATTCCGCCGCAAATTTTGTTCAAAGAATGGAGAACCCGATCAAGGAGGAGCGTCCGATGGATCATGTTCCCCAATCAAGAATCTTTCATCCCTGAGGATCAATCACGATACTCATAAATCTAGCGGCGACTTATGTAATGGACCATATGGTTGGTCGATCTATAGCATTTCCTTTTCCCGACATACTCCCAAGCTTCCTCCGCCGATGGCGTAGTACTTCTAGGGGTGGCGAACCCTCGCGACGCCACGTAAGATCCCTCGAAAAGCCGATAGGGGGTGACTCCGAGATGGCGGCGAGATCGGAAACCCCCACGGAAGGTCGGGGTTGACCGGGTCCGCAAAGCCAGGCTCGCTGAAAAGCCGCCGATTGAAGTGGTTCGAAACGAGGTCGAGCGAGATATTCCGCCGCGCCGCCGAATGGCGGAGTGTACATCCCCGCCTCCGAGTCCGAGATTTTGTCCCGGATGGATGGCTTGAGGCCCCGAGAAACATGCCCGTATTGCCGAAATAGGGCTGAAGTTGTGCGACACGTTCTTCGAATAGGCTAAGAAATCCTCCAATGAGCCCGCTTTTTTCGGGTGGCTTGATGGTTTCATAAGCATTCTTCGCGAAGCTATCCCCAACGCCAATAAGCTCGCGTAAACTGCTCCTAAGATATGGAGGGGCGGGCGACGATAGCCCATTGGGCCCCGAACATTGCAAGGCGCCCGACATTGCGATTAGGGGCAAGTCGGACTCGATCGGTCGCCACCGATCTTGTGCACCGAAAAGAATTGCTCGGCTGAGCCACCAGTTAACGGATCGAGAGCCGTCGAACTGAGGTAATTGGCGACTTTTCACCGCCACATAGCCGGCGAAGAAAACGTGATTGGGTTGCGACCGGGCATGAAGGAGGTTGCCCGTGAGTGCCGCGAATCGATTCACGCCGGCGCTTCCTCGTTTTGGCGCCCATTCTTTGCCATCGTCAATTGTTTCAACTGTTTTGACAATTCAGCTGCGCCTCCTTCACCTCGTCGTGGAACGCCTCCTAATCGGTCAAGGCAATCCGGACATCGCTCGCCGTTTTCTCGGTGATTTGAGCCTTTTTTTGCATTTCACTACGTGTTAATGTCATTGGAGAGGGTTGGCGTGTCGGACCAATTGATAGAACTCACCTAACACCGAAGCGATCGAATAACAAGAATAGAACCAACCCTCAACAGAGATCCACAGAGAGTATCTCTGCCCAAGCCAAATACGGCCGAATAAACACAATACTTGATAATCCTTCTAGGGCAAAACGCCTCAAAAATAAATAGTCACAAGACAATAAACCTTCGCCCATGGTCGCGACCCCATTAACGGAATTGGAAAGTACTAATAAGACTCTCACGTAAAAAAGGAAATAACAATAAAGCCAATAATAAAAATAAATAAGTCAGAAAACTCAAGGCCTGACATTAAGAGCGCTGTCTTCGCCTCTTCCGCCACGGTACACCTTCGTGAGGTGGGCGCCGCTATCGATTAGTTTAGTGACAACTTGCTTCCTTTAGTTGGATTCTACTGACAATTTGACTTTGAATATATATTTATTTAATTAATGTGTATATTATAGTAATTTCATATCATTTGCTACAAGCTATTGCATTGCCTACGGAATTTTTGCAATATGTCTATAGAATTTCCAACGAAAATAATTTCGTCATCAAATAGTAAGAATTGCCTACGATGTGCCCAAGATTTTCTAATTCCATAGGTCGTTTCTAAATTACAAATATAATTGCCTAGAAAAATGTAAATTGCCTAGAAAATTATTTGTGTAGGTAAGTTTGTCTATGGAAATTACAAATGTATATGCACTTTATTCGCAGATAATTTGTTTGTCTACTAAAATTCTAAAATTCGTAGGCAAGTCATAGGCAATCCTCACTAATTAAGGATCGAATATTATTTTGGTTCAAAATTTCATAGCCATTTAAAAAATTTCGTAGGCAATTCTTTATTTTCTTGTAATCATGTCTATTCCATCTTTCCAAAGCTAGTATTATTGATCATACATAATTTCATTACGAAATGATAAGAGTGTGTTTTGTTGACCTAATTAGATCCAAATATCAGAAAGAGGTTTGCTCAGCTGGCTAGATGGCGGCTTATTCTGCTTGCATTCCTATTAAGGCTATGCTTTGGAACATTAAAAAATTTCATGATGTTTTCCTTCCGGCGCCCTTGATGGAAATTATAGAAGTTGCATACAAGGAGTTGAAGTCATTTCAAGAGTTTGCGGAAAGATTGGACAGCAGGAGTAGGAAGAGGATGAGTGCTTCGCTTGAACGAACCGCAGAAGCAATAAGTGAATTTAGTGGTGTGTTTGAATCCCATTTTGAAAAGCTGTGGGATGATAACTTAAAGAAAATCAATGATGGGGATCAATTCCCCATGGTCCTCCAGGATCTAAGACGAGATACTGAGTCCTTCATCGAGACACTGAAGAAAACAAAGGAGGAGGAGTATTGTTACTACTACCCAGAAGATGAAGAAGTTGATTCATCATCGGCTGGAAATAAGATGGTTGGATTACGTGATCAGTTCAGTCAACTCAAACAGCAACTTGTATACGGGGAGGATCCTGTTATTTCCCTTGTTGGGATGGCAGGCATTGGCAAAACCACTCTTGCTCGGAAAATTTTCCAAGATTTTGATATCATGGAAATTTGGAAGTGTCGTGCATGGGTGACAGTAGGCAAAGAGTTTAAATTAAAAGAAGTCAGAGAATCCATTCTAGATCAAGTGGATCCTCAGATGTATGAAATGGCTACGAGAGGAGATAAGGGAATGACGGGTGAATACTTGGAAAAATTTCTGGAGCGTAACCAAACCCTGATTGTGCTGGATGACGTATGGACGGAAGATGCCCTCCACTTCTTGATGAACTCATTTTCAAACACTAATTTAGTTAAAGTCTTGCTTACAAGTAGATACCAGGATTTTGCTAAGAACTGCATATTTTCTTCTTATATCTTACTTGTGCGACTTCTGGATGAAAAGGAAAGTTGGGATCTTCTACGTGTACAAGTGTTTAGTGAAGAGTCGTGCCCTCCTCAACTCGAGGACCCTGGGGAGAAGATTGCCGAGAAGTGTGATGGTCTTCCTCTTACAATCGTCACGGTTGCCAACCTCCTATCAAAGGCCGGGAAGACCCAAGAATCACTCTGGATTGAGGTAGCAACACGAAAGAGACATCAACTTTTGACTGAAGCATATGATGAAATATCAAAGATATTATATCCGATCTACGAGAGCTTACATCTCGACCATTATGGATGGTGCTTTCTCTATATGGGAGTTTTTCGACAAAAATATAAGATCCCCCGTTCCAAACTCATTAACTTGTGGATTGTCGAGGGACTGGTGCTCCAAAGTTTCATCGACACTCGAGAAGAATCCGCTGTAAAATACATACAACAACTTGCTTTATGTAGTCTTGTTATGGTCTATCAAAAAAGCAGTAGTCTAACCCCATATAAGGATGATAGAAGAACAAAAATTTGTGGCCTCCATTCTTCCTGGTGGCACTTCTGCCAAAGAGAAGCTAGGAAGACCAAATTTTTTCATGTCCTAGATTGCCCCAAAGATGGTTTAGAAGAAGGTATAAAAGGCCAGAGCCGGTTGAGCATCCACAATAATGTTTTATTTGCCCGCAAAGATGTGTACAACTCAATCGAGGAAAATTGTGCATCCACTGCACAATCTCTTCTCTGTTTTGGACCGTATCATCGATATCAGGTACCAATATGTTTCGGTTTAAAGTTACTGCAGAGACTCGATGCTCTCAATTTACGTTTTTACGAGTTTCCATTGGAAGTACTAGAACTAGTTGAATTGAGATACCTTGCTCTCACGTGTAATGGAAAACTCCCATCTTCCATATCCAAACTTTTACACCTTTTATATTTTATTGTCCGCCAATGTTCACACATCAACTCACAAGGAGCTCTGACGTATCTGCCAACGGAGATTTGGGATATTAAATACATACAACATCTTCAGATCATGGGAACTGACTTACCAGATTCTGGCCACACCAAGTTGTTATACCTTAAAACACTTTTAGATGTGAGTGCTGACGGTTGCACCAAGCGGTCTCTTGAAAGAATTCCTAATCTGACTAAGCTAGGAATTCGGATCGAATTGAGGAATGATGACTCTGCAGAGCCCTTGCGCTGTTTTGATCACATTTCTCGTCTCAAGAAACTAGAATCACTTAAATGTGTTGTCGTGAATCCCAAATGCAAGGCTGAGGTTGTTGCACCACCTGCTGCGCTTTCGATTTTCCCATCAAATCTGAAAAAGTTGAATTTGAACGGGTTGAGCTATCCATGGGAAGAAATGAGCAAGATTGCTCCGTTGCCCAATCTTGAAGTTCTCAAATTGCGATGCAATGCTTTTGAAGGCCCCAAGTGGGAAATAGAAAAGGACGGATTCCCGAATCTTCGCTTTCTACTGATAGAAGACCTTGATTTAGTCCAACTGAAGGGGGGACGAGGAAGCTTCAAGTGTCTTAGCATCCTAAGAATAAAGCACTGCTACAAATTAGAAAAGCTTGATCTGGGACGTTGTGAGCTTCTTTCGATATTGATGTAGTTAACAGCAATCCTTTTGTCGAAAAGGAAGTAAAAGAGATTGCAATAAAGAGAACTGAACTCCCGGAGCATTTTCGTGTGCATTCTTCTTGGAACTCATGAACGGCAACTTGGATCAAGAGGTTAGTAATTACGAATATTACATATTACTGCTCTCTTCTTATTGTGATAACTTTGTGTGCCTGCTCTTTAGTGTTTTTTTGCTTTTTACCTGAAATAAACGTGTCTTTTTGAAAAGATTGATATTAATATTGATCACAAATTTGCAACCCTTTAGTTATAATTTATGTGAAGCAAATAGAAGTGGGTAGCCGGATTTGTTTCCTCTTCGTAAAGAATCAAATGTGCAGAAAGCTAAAAGTTAGTATACTATTATTGTAACTCGTGAACTTGATGCAGCAACTTGAACGTGGTAATATTGGAGGGGGAAAAAATGACATTGAAATTGACTAATGTTCCTAATGTGCCAAGCCTAAAGTGCAACCCAATGTTCATTTTCAGGTTGATTGATGAATGCAATCGTATTGTTTAGTTCATTAATAAGTTATTATGTTATATAGGCTGCATTTCCAGGATGCTGATTGTTGTGTGTGAGCAATGTGACGGGATCGTTTGATGTACGGGACAAGAGGCTCGGGCATCTTTCATCTAAGGCTGAGTTGGTTGCGTTTGTTGGTTGCGTATGAATGGTAATATTATACAATAACGCTTGTGATGTTTTTCTTTGAGCAAGACAAACCAGAGTTAGTTTTCCCTGTTTGTAAAATAAATTGTGTGATGTTTTTAAGTTGATTTGTTATGGTTTATCAAACTCCGGCCTTTTGTGGTGCAGCATATATTTTTAAACTATAATTGATGATTAGTATTCATGAGTGTGGGTTTATTTAGTTGTTGATCAATAAAAGAGAGGTATCAATGCTCCTGTGTAGTCTTATAATGTCTCTGTTAATCAAGCGGAAAATGAATGGTAATATTTATGCAATAAAGCTTGTTATGCTTGTTTTCCGTAAGCAAACTTACTTACACAAATAATTTTCTAGACAATTATATTTGTAGTTTAAAAATAACCTCTATAATTAGAAAATTTTGTAGGCAAATCTTTACTATTTAAAGACGAAATTATTTTCGTTGGAAATTTCGTAAGCATGTTGAAAAAATATAGAAAATTTTCGTAGCGGTCATGTTACTCTTTGCAATATTTTGAGCTGCATCAATCTGAATCCCATATTACTTTATATTGCTTGCATGCTCAATGATGTGCCCTGTATTGAGGATTTGTTGTTGCTGTGTTACTTGGTTTGTGAAGACACTTTATAATGCATTTATTCAAGAAAATAAATTAGTTGAACTGCTGAAAGACGTCTTGTTCAAGCTTGAGTGGTATTTTTGGATTGTTTGGCTTCCATTAACACTCGAAGGAAGAAACAATGTGCAATTGGATATAATTTATTGTAGGAGTTTCCCTTAAAAAAAACCCTAACTATATATTTATTTTTAGCAGAGAGCTTGTCAAGAATCTAGATCCCTTAACAAGATTTTTGGTCAGAAATGACCTTAAGGTTGTTCACGGAGTTTGGAGATTAACGATCCCGAACCAAAATTCGAATCGAAAAAGAACCGAATTGAAAATAACCGCTGACTTTTTTATTTTTTCTGAACCGAATTGAACCGATTTTTTTTTGGATATGGACATGGATATTACTGAATTAACCGTACCGAAAAACCGAATGAAACCGAACCGAACCGTACTGAACCGAATAATCGATTTAAATATATAATAAATTTAAGGGAGGTGCTAAATGGGCAGATTCTGCCCAGGGCAGAATCATTAAAAAACTTTTGCCCTCAATCAAGCCCACCCAAGAATCTGTCATCAATCAAGCCCACCATGCCCATTTAGCCTTTTCTGCCAGGGTAGAATCTGTCCACCAAGAATTACCCTAAATTTAATTATTAATTTATTTTGTATTCATTAAATTGTATGACAAAAACTCATATAAGACGGTCTCATGCATGAGACGGGGTACAACCTAGCATTAATCACACCCACCACTCCCAAAGTGTTAAAGCGTCGATGCCCAACTTATACCCTATCTCATCATGAGATGGTCTCATGCAAGTGTGCCTCAAATTGTATTATAGATTATTGATATATATCCATGTAAATTAATATTGAATACATCATATGAACATTTTGACGATATATTAGAATATTTACTTCCTTATTTGTGATTTATAATTATTAAGAATCCTATAAAATTCTCAATTTGTAATTATGCATCCTTACTTTCTCGCACCAACTCATAGCTCAGAATCTCAGATCTCTCATCAATTTGGACCCCATTTAAAATTCACAATAAATATTTAAATGTAGAGAAGGTTTTATGAGAAATTGGTTTACCGTACATCACTCATACTATTGCTAGCTTGTAGAAATTAATACTATAACAACTATAGTATTAGTTTCTACAAGCAATAGTATGAGTGGTGTACGGTAAACCAATTTCATACGAAACTTTGCCTTAAATGTATATTTTATTAGCCATATTTTAAATACATCATTGATGGTGTCTTGGATTATTTTATTATTTTTAATTAACTATTTTTCTATAATGCAATATATTTATGTCTGAAGGGTAGATGCATGAATATGGTTGAAGAAGTATTGAATTCATGTGCATTTTGTGTAGATTGCACCAATATTCTTATGAAAATTGTGATTAAAAAGAAAAATTAGGGGTGATAGAAAAAATGAGATTTTTTTAAAAAAACCGTTTCTTTGGTCCGATCCGATCCGTTTCGATCCGATTCCGTTATAACCGAATATTCGTTCCGAACCGTACCGAAAAATAAAAAATTTGTACCGTTCCGAATCGAAGTTTTGGTATGGACACGGACACTCCAATTTTAAAATAACCGAACTTTGGTACGGACACGAATAATTTTAAATATCTGATTTGGTTCATACCGTGAACACCCCTGACAGGATAACTAAGCTTATCTAAATCATCACAAAAGTAAACCTTGTAATATTACCTGATTTAGTGTGATATTTATTTGAAATTCATGTGTATATTTTGCTTAATTTGATAAGATATTATATATATTATTTATATTAAATTAAATTGATTAATTGTGATTAATCCCCTATATTACTAATAGAGAGTTTTTCTTGATGATGTGTCAACTCTACATTGATTTAACCTATGTGTCATTCTAGGAGAAGTTTGGTGTACATGTCATTAAAAATAAATCTTACATGTCACTAAAAATAAATCATATGTGTAATTCTAGTGTATTCGAATGGAGGCGGACGACATCGGGGAAGGGAAATTTGGGGGAGAGGGTGTTGGTGGTTTGGTGCAGCAAGAGGAATTGGTGGTTTGGTGCAACAAGAGGAAGTTTGCAGCAAGGTGCGGTGGGACAGAGATTGCAATGCGGTGGGTGGAGGCTGCGGCGCAGTGGCTGGTAGCGACGATGCGGAGGTTGTAACGGTTTCAGAAACTTCTATGGTGATGGGGTTGTATGAACGTGACTGAGTTTGCAAACAATTGAGGGAAGGGTTAAGAGAGAAGGAAGGGTAGTTTAGGAAGTAAAGTGAGAGTGTACTAATCGAGTGAGGGGTGAAATGATCTGGGTGGTATATTTCCTAAAAATGGGGGTACTAATAACCTGCACCTAAATTAAATTAAGAGCACATTGCCCAGTTTAGAGAAGGAAAAATGAAATCCAGTTAATTAACCCAATTAAATAAGGAAATCGTGGCTCATAAATTGATAAACTCACTAGTCGAAATTGAAAGCTGCAAGACGGGCCCCACTAATTTTCAACATGAACTCCTCGGTCAACCATGTCAAGCACATGAACCCCATCAAATTGCAATTTGAAAGTTGCTACCAAGTTTTGGTTGGAACACCTAGGGGTGGAGGAAATACCGAAAATAATTAAGATACCGCATTTTACTGCATCGAAAAAATATTGAATTTATCGAAATTTTTGGTATACCAAAATTTTCGGACGCAGTATGGTACCATACCGGAAAATTTGATCTTGATAAAGTATATGAATATAAAATTCGGTATACCGATAATATATCAGTATACCGAAAATCTTGTCAAAATTCATATTTTTTCAAATAAATAATTATAATTATATTATGTATATATATATTAACACAAAGTCACTCATTGAACCCTACACAATCTTTTTCCCCGCCTCCCAGCTATTGTGCCCCTCCTCTCCCCTAATTATAATTCCTCCGCCGCTGGCCCCGCCTCCCCCCCTTGCCTCCCGTATATCCCCCTTGTCGCTGCCCGCATCCCCACCACTCCCTTCTCCCCGCCTCCCAGAGCCCCTCCTCCCCCCCTAGCGTGTGCCTTCCCCCCTCGAAGCCTCCCGCCCAAACCCCACCACTCCCCTTCTCTCCCCACGCCTCCCACTTCATGGCTGTGCCCCTCCTCTCCCCCTACTGGTTTGTTACCCGCCTTCCCCCGCCGCTCTGTTGCCCGCCTCCCCTCCGTCGAAGAGGAATTCTTGGCCCCATATCACTCTCCACTCTACCACTCATCGTCTTCTTTTCATCTTTTGTAATTATCGCTACAAAAGCACGAAATATTTTATGATTATTTTTTCGGATCTACACTACATAGTGCATTTATTCATTTTTTGTTGCATTGGTAGAAATCTTACAAAAGAGTTTTTATGCGTGAACGCTTAGAAAACTTGCCAAGAGTGGGATAAGTTCTCTCAAATCGGGAGGTGATTCACTCTACTAATCTATTTTATAATCATTTTATTTGGGTTCCTTCAAGAATCAATATCTTTTTATGTTGATGTTACTCTAATTTGTGTATGATTTCATTTTCTATACTACCTTTTAGGCTTATAATTTAGGTTTTTTCTGCTTTTTTTTTCAATTATTTATCATCTTTCCGAATTGTGCAAATGAAAAGGGTATTTTGCGATCTTCTTGAAAGGGTATTGTCAAAAGATATATTGGCGATATTGTATAGAGGGACTTCGGATATGTGTTTCCAAAGTCTCCCACAACATTGCATATATTGAGTGTCTTTTAATATGTGTTGTGTTGAACTATTGAAACTTATTTTGTTGTGTTGGATTGTTGAAATTTATATTTTGTGTTGGACTGATGAGTGATGAATACTTAAATCTTATTCTGTGATCAAATATTTTTTTCATAAAAAATATAGGTTATTTAAAAAATAATTTCGACAGGAATGGTATGTCGAAATTTCGGTACAAAACGGTATTATCGGTGTGCCAAAATTTTGAAATTTCAAGATTTAAACGGTATTATCGGTATGCCGAAATTTCGGTACGAAACGGTATACCGATAATTCGGTATGGTACGTTATATGTCGAAAATTCGGTACGACACGGTATATCGAAATTATCGGTACGGTATCGGTATCAATATTGACATACCGAAAATTTCGGTATACCGAAATTTTCGGTATGAGAACGGTATGATATTTTTCGGTATCGAAAATTTCGGTACGGTAACGGTATGGCGAGAAAATTTTCGGTATGCCGTACCATCCACCCCTAGGAACACCCACGATTGATGGATAAATGGATCTCTCACTTTCAAATCATATTCATATCATTAATTTTTAAATAATTAATTATTTAAATATATTTTTTAAATAATCATTAATTATTCGTTTATTCATAATTTTTTATGGGTTCCACCATCACTTTATTTTTAATTAAATTTTCCGCAAAAAAATATTTTCTCACTCCATCTATATTTGAATGGTTGACACTCTTTCCAATTTAAAAGTCATCCATAATAATTTTAAACATATATTTTCATTCATTCATTTAATATTGGGAGACACTATCCACACCCCCAAAATCCTCCATTCACATCCCATAAATTTTAAGACAATATTAGATATACATAAATTGACTACGACACTCTTATATAAAGTTAAAATTTATATACATTTAATCTATAAAACCCTTTTTAGATGAAGCTAGATCCCTTCCAATTCCACTCCGTAGAAATCCCAGATTTTTTTTTTTTTTTTTACAGATTTAGGTTGATTGGAATCAACGAAACCCCAGTCCATAGAAATCCCAGATTTTTTTTCCTTTTTATAGATTTAGGTTGATTGGAATCAACGAAACCCCATAATACACATTTTTACAGATCTAGATTGATTGGAATCAACCTCAGAATCAAAGGCAAATCAAGACTTGATTTGTTCATATTCCACATAATTTGGTAGCAAAGCAACAGAAGTGCGAGATATTTTATCGTCAAAATGACACTCACGTTTTTTAAATCAATTTCAATAGTTCATGATACATGCAAAGAAAAGTCATTAATTATCCTAAGGCATTCTAAAAATCATTAGTAGTCCAGTTCTACCCATGGGATTCTGAAAAAACCAGCATTGAAAAACTAAAGAAAACAATCATAAATATAAATCCTAGAACTTTTATCTTCCAAAATAGAAAATGTAGAAACTTTCTCTCCAATGTATCTTTAAAATCCATCCATGGTGAAACAAATGGTTTATTTTAAGAGATAACGACTGTAGGAGAGAAGGAAAAAATTAATTTTGTGTTTTAAGGGGGTGATAGAATAGTAATGAAATGGGGTGTCATTAGTAATATAGATTAATTATTAAATTTTAATGGAGTGTGTTTAGTAGATGGGGTGTGAATGAAGGATTTTGGGTTGTTAATAGTGGCTCTCTTTAATATTTAAACACACTTTTGGATATGACTATTTAGGATGCTCTTAACAAAATTCAGCATTTTTTTTATTGAGGAGAAAAAGACAGCAGCCGAGAAGATATTAAAACCGAATGATATCATATGTTCCATTTTTAGTGTTTTACTCCATGTTCTATATTGTGGATGTATGACAAGTGGGGTACTTATTTGAAGATCTGAGGAGAGTATTTTTCGCTTCAAGATTTAAGAAGATTTCACCACAAAATATTTTTTAGGGCTTATTTTTCTTTTATTTTGTATTTCAATTAATAGTGTAAATTGATTTTGGAGCTCCGTCTTATATGCCTATGGAGATAATGGGATTTAGAAGAACTAAAGCATCTTCATGTCATGGGAAGTGACCTACCAGATCCAGGTGACAAATCCTTGGGAATGCTTTCAACACTTTTAGATGTGAGCACTGATAGTTGCAGCGTTCTTTATAAACTCCAAAATCTGAACAAGTTGAGAATTAGAATTGTATTGACACCTAAGGCGCCAGAACCCTTGTATTCCTTTGATTATATTTACAGAATGATGAAAATAAAAGCATTGTTGTGAATCCTGAATTCAAGTTTCAGGTTGTTCCCCCAGTTGTTTCGTTTCCTATCCTCCAAAATATTCTGAAGAAGTTGAGCTTGAATGGATTGGGCTATCCTTGGAAAAAAATGAGGGAGATTGCAGCATTGCAAGGTCTTCTAGTGCTGAAACTGCAATGCAATGCCTTCCATGGCCAAATTTGGGAAGTAGACAGGTGGGATTCCCCAAAACTTCACTTTCTTCTAATTGAAGACCTGGATCTGGTAAAATTGGAGGGGGCACTTGGAAGCTTCAATTACCTTCAACACCTAAGCATAAAACACTGCTACAAATTGAAGGAGGTCCATTTGGGATATTGTAGAGGGCTTTCAAGGATTGAATTAGTTGACAACAATCCTTTAGTTGAAAAGAGTATAAAACAGAATATGCTAAGCATTAAACATGAACCCCCGAATCATCTTTCGGTGCATTATTCATGGGAATCAGAATGAGCGACAACTTTGATCACAAGGTTAGTAATTCAGCTCTATCTCACATTACGCCAGAGATGAATATCCTTTTCTTCTTTTTGTTAAAATATTAGCTGTATTTCCTAGAAATAAACACGTCTCTTAAAATGATTGATATATAATATATGTATATATATATATATTGATTGCAACCCTATAGCTATGATATTTGTGAAGCAAATAGGAAAGGACATCGGAACTATTTGTTTCTATTATGTAACTCGTAATCTAATTTGAACAGAGTAACATTTGTGGGAGAAACTTTTATTGAAATTGACTAATATTCCTTATGTACCGAGCCAAAAGTGCAATAAGATCTTCATATCTGAGTTGAGTGATGAATGCAATTGTATTATTTAGTTTACTAATAAGTTTTGTATTGTATAGGAATACAATTTTAGGATGTTGGTCGTTAAGGTGCTCGCTTGATTTATGGGACAAGAAGCTCGGACATCCTTCGTCTAAAGTTGTAGAGTTGGTTTCAAGTGTTGGTCGCGTATTCGTTTGTTTTCAGCTTTTTGGACCTTGCATTATGGTCTTTGTTGTGAGTTTTTTTTCTTAGTTGGGTTTTAAATGCTTACGGGGTACTCTTTTTCCTTGCTCCGTTTTTTCCCATTGGGTTTTTCAGAGCAAGGTTTTTAATGAGGCCTTTTATGAGCAACTTTTCCTGTTAATATCTTGAAAGCCAGGTTGTGGCTTCCCTGTCTCTTTTTTCGTTTTTATCTTTGATAATAGCACTCTATTTTGTATGAATGGTAAAATTAAGCAATAAAGCTTGTTATATATGTTATTTCTTTGAGCAACAGACAAGTGCTAGTTTGTGAAAATGAACAGGTGAAGTTTCTAATAAGTTGATTTGTTATTGTTTTATTTGCCCTTATCAAACTGCAGCCTTTTGTGGTACAAATATATGGGCTAAACTCAAAGCTTGAGATTAAGGGCTAACTATTAATTTTAGATTTAAGAGTTTGTAGGATTTGTGAAGTGTTAATTTCCTAGCTCAACTAAGATACTGTTGTTGATGTCATTGAAAGAAATTGGACAAAATTTGATAAATTCAGGGGTTGCGGAGACAAAAACTTGTATAGACATGGTTCATGCTATGAACTCGGTTATTTAAGTATCACTGTTACATACAAAAACTCTCACTGCTATATATAAAAATTATCAATGTTATGTACAAAAATAATCACTGTATAAAAAATATTTTATATTTTAAAACAGTAAAAATTTTTGTGCATAACAGTAATAGTTTTTACACATGACAGTGACAGAGTTCATATATCAATCTGATTCATATAAATAAATGTTAGTCGGTTGCAAATTGTAAACTAGACTCCCCTAATTCTTTGCAAGTTAATTTACTAAATTACCCTTTTCGGTCAACAATTCCCATCTGCATCCCCAATTTTCATCTGTAAACTAAACCCTAGATCGGATCGATTTGTTGCAGAACGACCACTAAAAAGATCGTAGGTGAAGCTTTATTAGAAAGGTAATATCTTTATCCTAAAAATTGGTGTTTCTTGCATTTAATTCATGCCGTCTTCGTTTGGATTGCTTCAATTTAGGGACTTTCCCTACCTTTTTGGAAGACGCGATTTACGTTATGATTACGAAGAGATCCCTTTTTGCCGTATTACTGTTAAAACGAACTTATACTTTTATGACGAAGTTGGATTTTCAATTCCTTACATTTTCTATATTTGCGTAGCGAATTACAGATGTATACCCGTATGTTTCAGTATGAATTCTTTTAAAAAATAATTGTTTGATTTTCTTGTTATTTCGCGCGCAATTCTACCATGAATTTTGCCTTTTTTTGTTGTTGTTGTTCATGCGGTTTTGAGTGTTATTCAGTTCATTATTTTCTAGTGGTGAATGCTATTACACATGGAAGATGATGAATGGCTTTCTTATCGTTCATTGTGCCGTCTAATTTTGCTTAATTGCGTTAGAATGTTTCTTGTTTTAGAATGTTTTGAGCAGCACCAAATTGCTTTAGAACGTTTCTTGTTTGATAACTAGCCCTGTATTAAGGGATTTTTTGTTACTTTATCACTGGTTTGTAGAGATGATTTATAATGCCTATGTTCAAGGGATATAAGTTAGCTGAGCAGCTGAAAGATCCATTGCTTAACTAGATTATATGGGCAGACAGGAAACAGCTTGTCTACATAATTACCAAAGTCTTTAACTATAGCCAATTTAGGTCCATCTATGCAAGGCCTATCGACGCAGGTTGATTTTGTACACATAATAGTCTCAAGTAGCGCCTAGCGGTAGATGCACATCTCAATTTTTAGCAAAGTCTCTCAAGTTTAAATCTTTCTCCTGCAGTTGTAACTAGTAACTGAAAACAAAGTTCCTCTGCCATGATACATTTATTTAGAGCACAAAGATACAAATGCCCTACAAACTATAGAGTCATTTCAGCCTTCAATGAAGCATTCCACGCAGGCCTAAGGAATGTCATTGTTTATGAAATGGCCTAATTCTGTTTTTTGTACATGAAACAATGTTCATTATCGACCTAGAAAATGTAAATTAAATTTGATTTCTCTAACTTCTTCTTTTCTTTGAAAATTTAAAAAAAAAAAAATGCTTTTTTTGTTGCTTCTTTCCTTTTGTTGCGGGTTTGAATGTGAAAACAGAAATGTTTAGTGTGCATTAGCCTTTTTTTTCAGTTGTGAGTTATGAGTCATTATTAACCAGGCATAGGCAGGTGTCTAATGCTTTTGTGGTTGGTTAGACCGTTGAATGCCTGGTATATAAAAGGAAGTGCTCACAAGTCCCTTTGCAATCAGGTTTCAGTGATTGCCTAAGCTACATCCGAGCACAACATGTGAAGTACTTCACTTTATTTTGGAGAATACACATTTTTTCTTTTCTTATACTTGTTTATTTTTGAGTTACAAATATAGTAGAGTGAGACTTTACCACCAAGCTAATTAAGCCCATGAACGTGGCTAGAAAAGGTGTGAGCACCTGTACCTGACTGAGGTCCTTATAGCACACTCCATAATTATTAACTAACATTATTTCATATTCAGTCCTTATAGCACACTTCATAATTTCATTAGCTAATGTGTGTTTTGTAGGCATGAGATCCAGAGTGCAGACATTTCTCGCAAGTACGAGACTGCATAAAAGATCATTATGATAGCTGAAGTCATTTCAAGAGTTTGTGTAAAGACTAGAATGCAGAGCAGGAAGAAGATGAATGTTTCGCTTAAACCAAATGCAAAGGAATTTGATGGTGTATTTTGTTCTCTTTTTTGATAAGCTGGGAGATGCAGCTTACCAAAGCATTAATGGGATACGGTTCAGTTCTAAGATATTTGCAAGATCTAAAACAGGATATATACTCATTCCTTCATCTAAACTTTGAAGAAGATGGAAAGAAGTCAAAGATGGTCGGATAATCAGACGAGTACAGTAAACTTAAAAGAAAAACATGTATGTAATTTGATTTAGAAATCCATCTTCTGAATTGTTGGGATGCGTGGCATTGGTAAGACTACTCTTGCTCAGAATTTTTTTAAAGATTTTAATATATTGGAATGGTTTGGTTATGGTGCATGGGTGACACGAGGTAAATAATTTAAGTAAGAACAAAAAATGTCTCAAAGGTAGTCATTATATTCTTTTTGATGTGTCCCAAATTATGGTCATTTCTATAATAAAAGTAGTTTAAACATGTATGTTGAAAATAAACTTGTTTGTTATTTTAATTGATGTCTTCATTGTAGATAAGGGGTATATCAGAACCTTTCCACATGTAATTAACAATTTCAAATAAAAAAGTGAACCTTATATTGGTTATATTGCAGAGTTGGTTTCATGAGAATTTTTCAGTACCAGATTTGGTCTCACGTTCTGTTTTGGTCCTATTTTTGACATAAATTGTTTCATTCAATTTTTATTTAACAGTTTTGATCACAAGATAATTTTCAAAAAATAGTTTTGATCCAAAAAAATCATTTGTTTTTGCTTGTAATATCCTGTGGGGCCATTTTTATTAAAAAAAAATGACAATTTTAAAGAGTTGACATTCTTATGGAACTACATTACAAATTCACCCACCTTATATTACCTGATTTAGGTCTTTAAAGTTTAAACATCTCAATTTTTGCAAAGTCTCAAGTTTGAATCACACTGCCCCTGTTGTAAGATTTCCTCTCATATGTAACATTTTAGTTACAACATAAAGATAAAAAAAATTATAGTCCAAAACCATAGTCATTTCAGCCTTCAATGGCATTCACATATGTTCAACAAGAACAATGTTTTGAGCGTTTTAAGTTATTGTGATGTTCTTCTTCCTCCCCATTTTCTGAAAATCTTAAAAATTGCATACAAGGAATTGAAATCTTGGTGTCAAGGCGATTCAAGATCAGTGGCAGTTTCATGATATCACCTGATTTCTGACTTCCATAAGTTTATTCCAAAGTTTGTGCTTTTAGCTCTTCCAACTCCTGAGTTTATATTTGGGAAAATGTCTTTTTTATCCAATAACTTTACCACTTTTTTAATTTAGTTCTGCTGATTTTTAAAATATAATTTTATCCGGTAATGACAATGTACATACTTTTGACTTCTTGGTCATATTGACTTTTTTAAATTACAGATTTTCGCCACATACATGAATAGCGGGTTTTGTACTATTTTTAACCGCAATCAAAAACCACTAGGCAAATTTGGATAACTTTCACCATTCAACTTTAGCACTCTAACTTTGAATTTCTTTTTAAAATTTTTGTCCATTGACAGGCCGATTAATAGAATAAAATCAAAGCATAATAACCCATAATAAAATCAACATCAATAAAAAAAAACTAAAATAAATTAAATTAAAACATAAATTCAATATTCACAATAATTACAACAATTATGTACACAAAGGGTACCACTACCATCATATTACAAACAAATATATTACAAAATAAAGGGTAAGTTAAAAAAAATGGACTATTAATAATCGAAATACATAATAAGCCCTCATCCTGTGGTTGAATCTCCATAAATTTTCAAACCAAAAATACTCTCTCAAAATCCTAATTAAGTACTCTAATTTTCTCTCTATATTCTCTAAAAAAATCTTCCACATGAATTAAGTCGCTGTTTTCCCTTTTTCTTCGATCAATTTCGTCTGATCGATGGATTAAAATTTGGGCTTCATATGGGCCGCAAAAAATTGTTGATCATGGGCTTAATATTTGAACTAACATGGCCCAGTCAAAAGTTGCGGCAGCAGCTTTCACATTCCATTGAGTTAAAATGGCCCACTGAACTCCATACCAAATATTAACACTTGTATGAGACCGTCTCACGGTGAGACGACATATAAGTTGAATATTAATGTTTTACTCCCTCCCTTCCGGTATATTTGTTCCACTTCTTTTTGTTGAATTGTTTAAGGAATAATATTAAAATAATAGATAGTAGACTTTTATAGTATTTAATGGATGAAAAATGAAGGTATTTGAGATAGTTGAGATAAAAAGTGAGGGGATTAATATTAAAATAATAGTTAGTAGAGTGTTACATTTTCCTTTTATGGACTGTGACTAATATAGTGAGACGTCCATAAAAGAAAAGTGGGATAAATATAATGTGACGGAGGGAGTAATATTTTGGAAATTATATTTAATTTGTGTTAGGTTATACTCCGTATCATGCATGAGACGTCTCATATAGATTTTTGTCAATATTAATATCAGCTAGTTGGCTGTTGGCATAGTGGTCAATTTTTAATACCAATCAGAATTTCAAGGCACCTAACCAAGGCACAAACAAGTTAATTGGAAAAATGAAAAAAGTTGATCCTATAATTTTTTTAATTCATTTTTCATCTCAGAAAATTTATGGTATTCAATTTGGGTTATGTAGTGAATAATTTTTTAATGTGTCTATTATGAGACGGTCTTATATGTACGACATATTTTTATTTTCATTTGAATCATATTTTATTTTAAAACATGATTGAGTTGGTGCCCCATATTTGGACAAGCGCCATGTAAAATAAGCTAATGAGTTACGTGTACGTCTTATGTATGAGACTATCTCATAAATATATTTTTTTATTGTATATTTATTTTGTGCCCACGCCGTAAAAAATTATGCATCCATCCCTGAGTAGAATTGCTGTAAGTCGGAAGATGTAAGCGTGACCCTGAAGACTTTGATTTCATGAAAAAATTTCATCTCATTTAAAAGTTCGAACTTATAAATAAGTGTGAAATTAATTTATTTATATATATTTTTATAATAAAGTATTTGTTACTTGAGCATATCTTTCGATTTATAACCCTCCTGATTGAGAGGCCAACATCATAGGTGGGGAATTTTCTCGTCTTTTTCTTGTTAAAAAAAATTATAATGTCTGACAGATTTTCTCACACGGTGCTCCTAAATAAGGGGTCTTCACTCTAAGGTACAAAATTAATGGAAAAATTACTCTAAGGATCATTTCAATGATAATTAGTTTGTGTAAGTGGTACTAAATTATTGTTTTTGTGTAATTATATACATGTGGGTAGAATCAGATTCCACACACAGTGGCGACAACTAGCTCATATTGTGTTCTTTCATTATTGAGCAATTTCTGACTTGATCATTTTTTATTTTATTTTGAAAGCTTCTTGCTTCATCATTAATCAAATGCATATTGGCAAGCGAATTTTGCATTAAAATAATTATCATGTCTGCCGTTGACTTTGATCATCTTATGAAAACCATTATCAAAATTGCTTGAGTGTGATCTTTGAGTTTGAGAGGAAAAGAATTTAGAGGTATTCAGAGAGACCGATAGCGGCTTATGCTCCTATCGCTACTCTGAAGACTATCTTTTCAACCTTTTTGCATTATTACGATGCTGCCCTTCCTCCGGGGGCTTCGGATTATCTATGAAGGTGCATACAAGGAGTTGAAGTGGTTTCAAGATTTTGTGGAAAGATTGGATAGCAGGAGTAGGAAAGAGGACGAGTGCTTCGCTTGGACGAATCGTGGAGGCAGCAAATGAATTTAAAGAATTGATTGGATTGGAAGGCGTCAAAGATGATATCTGGGGCAAATCAATGCATTCGTTATTAGAGACAATATTGAGGGAAATGCGGGAGGAGTATCGCTCGTTGCTTGAAGATGGAGAAGTAGCTATTTCGTCATCATCATCGAAGATGGTTGGATTACGTGATAAGCGGTGTGAACTAAAAGAAGCGCTCATCAATGATATGTGGACAGAGGAAACTGTTGTCTTACTGACAGGGATGGCAGGCATTGGTAAGACAACTCTTGCTAGGGACATATATGAAGATTTGGATATTGCGGAGTGGTTCGAATGTTGTGCGTGGGTGACATTGGGCAATGAATGGAAATCGGAAGAGATTACAGAAGCCATTCTAGCTCAATTGGCCCCTGATGCACACAAGTTAAATCTGATCCGCGATATGTCATTGAAATGCGATTGCTGAATAAAGAAGAAAGTTGGGATGAGAAAGTGTTTGGTGGAGGATCGTGCCCTCCTCAAATTGAGGATCCTGGAAAAGAAATAGCCGAAAAGTGTGATGGTCTTCCTCTTACAATTGTCACTGTTGCTGACCTCCTATCAAAGGTCGATGAATCACTCTAGATCGATGTAACAAAGAAGAAACATCAGCTCTTCATTGATGCATATGATCAAATATCAAAGGTACTATATCCCACCTATAAGCAATTACGTGATGAGTTAAAGTTATGTTTTCTTTATATGGGAGTTTTTCCATTAAAGTATGAAATACACCGATCTAAGCTCATTAATTTGTGGGCTGCTGAGGCAATATTTGATCATTTTGAGGAAAGAGTTTCACCATATCTTACCTTTCTACGTTCAATTATGCATCTTGACGATTGTAGTCTTGTTATGGTCTACCAAGAAAGCACTAATTCATTTTTGTATAGCTCACGTCAAGCAATAAGAGTATGTGGCCTCCATTCTTCCTAGTGGCACTTTTGCCAAAGGGAAGCTAGGAAGACCAAATTCTTCTATGTCCTAGATTGTTATAAAGACATTGTAGAAGAAAGTTTAAAAAGTCAGACTAGATTGAGGATCCACAATAATGTTCTATTTGCCATCAAAGATGTGTACAACTCAATGGAGAAAAATTGTCCATCCATTGCGCAATCTCTCTTATGCTTCGGCTCATATCACTACAAAAAAGGCGCGTTTTAACGACGGTTAACGAGGCCGTCGGTAATAGCGACGGTTTTGCCGACGATTTTAGTCAAATCATCAAAATCACAACATTTAGAGACGGGTTATAAAACCGTCTGCGTTACCTACGGTTCATCGACGGATAGTCCGAATCGACAGTATTAGCGATGGACTTAGCGACGGTTTTTTTAAAACCGTCGTTATACTTTGCAGAAAACTAAGATATATGCCTGTTGCGAGGAGATCCGCCCGTTGGGCGGCGGTGTCATTAATTTTGGTAGACTTTAGCCACGGATTTAGCGACGGTTTTTTGAAATCCGTCGCTAAATCCAATTTTATAAATACACGCCCAGCCTGCCCATTTGTTTCATCAATCAAATCAGAAAGCAATACAAACAAGCCTCGTTCATCTGTATTCTTCGATATTCACGGTACTACTTTAATTATTTTTTCGTATATTTATTTATATTTAATTTAATTTTATATAATATATATAATTAATATATAAATTTCATATTTTATTTAGATGGCTGCTGAAAGTGGTGACGTTCCTGCTTCATCCAGAAGGTCTACTACTGGTTTGTTTATCAATATTGTGAATGGAGCGTAAGTGTTGTTGTTTTATACGATAATAATTATATAATTAATTAATTTAATACAATAATTATTAATTATGTATTTATTTTTTAATGTGTTATAGTATTGTACCTGGTCACGAGGTTTCCTGTATAGCCAACAATGTCATTATGCGGGTGGGAATTGCTGTCAACTCTTATCGTTGGAAAAATGTGTCAACTGATCAGCGTCAATTGTATTTTGAGGAGTTTAAGGTATAAAATTAGCTTAAAATATTTTATTTTAATATATATAGTTAAAATTAATTTAATTAATTATTCTATTATTTTTGAAATATAGAAACAAACTACGTGGAGTCCCGAGCTCGAGACCGATGTAGTTTATAAGGCATTTTGTAAACTTGCTTAATCGCGTTACCATGACATGATGTAAAAGTAGCGTACAGAGTGGAGGGAACACAGGGTGGATTTATCAGAAGAACTTGGGCACGAAGTTTGGGAGTCGATTGTAGGTGTTTGGAGGGCAGATCCCTTCTAGGATCATTATTATTTTAATTATGTTATGAACAATTTTTAATTTTATGATTTTGTTTTTAATTTTTAATTAGCACTGAACAATTTTAATTTATGTTTTTTTTTAAATCGTGTATTTAGCGACGGACGTAGCGACGGTTATTTAAAATTCTATCGCTAAACCATCGCTATTAACGATGGAAATATCCATCGCTGGACCGTCGCTATTAGCGACGGTGTCTAGTGACCGATCCGTCGCTAAAATTTTAAAAAAAACCAGGCACCTCAGTCTGCAAAAAAAGTCGAAAACAAAAAAAAACTTTCAAAAACCAACATCAAATTTTGTGTAGGAAAATTATTTTTTGAAGTGCATATTGTGTTGAGGAAAGATATTTACTCCTCGAGGACGATTTTACGTTACGTTTTCACATTTCTACCGTTTAAAAATATATATAGTGTAATGTTATAAGTTTGGTATTGACATATATTTTATTGATAGTTTATGTTAAATGAATGTTGTGATCATAGCTAGATGAATATTGGGTAGATAGTTTATGTTAAATAAATGTATTTGATGTTATTTGATAGAAGAATATATTTGGATATTTACATATACAAACGAAACTCTGTTAAATTTTTTGTAGAATTAACATATTTGGATGTTCAGACACATATCATCATGAATGGTTTTGTTCCATATTACTACAATTGGACACGTCATGGTGAAGAGCGGTGGAATGTTGATTTCAATGACCTTGAAGTGTATTATAATACTCTCGAATACAATGAGACACACGATGATCATGGATTCGATGATCCTGGAGTACAGTTCGAGCCACCTGCAGTGGATACACCGGATATGTATCATACGATGATCAGGGAAGCTAGTGGGATTCAAGAAGAGGCTATGGAGGAGGAACCAAATGAGGAAGCAGCCAATTTTTACAGAATACTCAAAGCAGCTGACGAAGATCTGTATGATGGATGTCAAACTCACTCTCTGTTGTCATACAATGCTCAACTCATGGCTATCAAGGCTGAGAACAAACTTTCTCAAAGAGCCTATAACCAGATTAGTCAGTTGATCAATGAGGTATGTCCTCCCGGTAATAAGGTGCCTATTACAGAATATCAAGCCAAAAATCTGTTGAAGAGTATGGGTCTACCAGTAGAGAGTATTGATTGTTGTATCAATAACTGCATGTTATTCTGGGGTAACGAAGAAGACGCGAATCTAGATAAGTGCAGATTTTGTGGCACTCTCGGTACAAAGTACCGCGACTGGACTGACGGTCGAGAGAAGTAGAAAACGAAGAAGAAAGTGGCAAATAAAATATTGTATTACCTCCCGATCATTCCTCGTCTTCAGAGACTGTATCAATCTAGTGCCACAGCCAAAGATATGACATGGCATAATACAGAGACTGGTCCTCATACCTTAGAGATGAGACACCCTGCTGACTCGATGGCCTGGAAACATCTTGACGAGGTATTTCTTATTTTTTCTGACGAACCTAGGAACATTCGGTTAGGTCTCAACACTGATAGTTTTTGTCCATTTGGAATGCACGGTAAATAGTATTCGTTATGACCGGTTATATTGACTCCTTATAATTACCTCCGTGGATGTGCATGAAGCCCCAAACGATGTTTCTCACGGTATTAGTACCTGGCCCAAAGAATCCAAAGGACAAACTAGATGTTTTCCTTCAGCCCCTGATAAGAGACTTAATACATCTGTGGGATAATGGAGTGCTGACATACGATGTATCGAGAAAGCATAACTTCACGATGAGGGCTGCCCTGTTCTGGACGATCAGCGACTATCCTGCGTACTCCATGTTGTCCGGATGGAGGACGGCTGGGAAACAAGCATATCCTTACTGCATGGAGGATTCTGACGCTTTCAGTCTCCTGCTTAGCAGAAAAATTTCATGGTTTGATAACCATCAAAAGTTTTTACCAGAAGATCATCCTTTTCGAAAGAATAAAAGAGACTTTATCAAGAACACAGTCGTTATAAAAAAGGGTTTGAAAAAGAGATTATGTATTTTTATATTAGTTGTTTTAAATTAATTAATATATTTCTATCTACATATGATAAATTAATTAACTTATAACTCTTTGCATTCATGCAGGTAAAAGGTTGTTAAATCAAATTAATCAGAAGGGATTGAGGAAAACAACTGAAGAACATGTGGAGGAGCATAATAAAATGGTACCGGGTGGTTGGAAGAAGAAGAACATTTTCTTGGACTTGCCCTACTGGAGCTCACTTTTGATTCGACACAACTTAGATGTGATGCACATCGAAAAGAATGTGTTCGATAACTTGTTCCACACAATCATGAACACAGAGGGCAAGACAAAAGACACTGCAAAGTCGCGTGATGAGCTGAACGAGATATGAAAACGTGATCACTTGAAGAGGGATGAACGTACCGGAAGGTATCCCCAAGCCAATTACACACTTGATAAGAGACAGAAAGTGGATTTGTGTAATTGGATTGAAGACCTGAGATTTCCAGATGACTATGTCTCCAATCTGAGTCGTTGTGTAAACACATCAAACAGGAAGGTGTCCGGGATCAAATGCCACGATTGTCACGTGTTTATGCAACGACTGTTGCCCCTCGCATTCCGGAAACTCCTACCGAACAATATCTGGAGGGCTGTAACTGAGTTGAGTTTATTCTTCAAAGATTTAATGTCTATAATGATTACGTGGGACGACATGGTCGGTTTGGAGAAAGACATTCCAGTTATTTTATGAAAGTTGGAGCGCATTTTCCCTCCAAGCTTCTTTGATTTGATGGAGCACTTGCCGGTGCACTTAGCATATGAAGCCAAAATTGCCGGTCCGGTGCAATACATGTGGATGTATCCATTTGAGAGGTAAACCTTCACTTCACAATTATTTATACAAATATTAATATATTTATGTTTTGATCTTATAATTGTTTTTTTATTATATATCTATAGGTATCTACATAACTTGAAGCTCAATGCTAAACAAAAGACAAAAGTTGAAGCATCAATTGTTAATGCCTACTTGTGTGAGGAGGTTACAATATTTTGTTCTTACTATTTCGAGGATCATGTTAGAACAAGGTTGAGAAACGAGCCTCGTAATTACGACGGTAGAGGCACAGACAATGTTGCTGATGATATTGAGGGTATGTTGTTCGTGTTTAAGTTTCCAGGTCGATGTTTGGTTAAGACAAATGAATGGCCATGGTTGAACCGACAAGAGATTGAAGCTGCACATAAATATGTGTTATTCAATTGTGAGGAAGTCCAACCGTACATTGAGTAAGTATTTCATATACGTATCATTTACATAATTAGAATATTGATTTATTATATAATAGTTGATTAATATAATATATTGCTTTCAATTAGGATCTTTACTAAAGAGCTACACCATATAGATCCAAACATCTCAGATGCACAAGTAGGTGAATATATTACTCGTGGTTTTGCAGAGTGGTTCCAAAACTATGTGAGTGGTTCTAAATCGTTGTTTATTAATAAATTCATAGTAAATGTTTACAATTATATATTTAACCTCAAATCATCGCGTCCGCATTATAATGGTGGAATTGTGAACCCATTCATGTGGGATCTCAAGAGAGGACCACTACGTGTGTCAACACGCACCAAGGATACTATGTAAATGGTTACAAATTTCATACAAAGTGATTATGCATCGACCAAATCTCCATGAGCGATGGTGTTTGCATTAACAGTGCAATGTTCGATGGAGAAAGCCGTGACTACTTCGGACACCTGCAAGAAGTCGTTGAAGTAGGATATCCGGGGTTCCCTGAGAAGACTGTTGTGTTGTTCAAGTGTGATTGGTATGATCCATCTGCTTCAGGAACAAGGATTCATCCCGAATACAAACTGGTCGATGTTCATAGAAGAAGAAGATATTCGGGCTATGATCCATTTGTGTTTGCTACTCAGGTATCCCAAGTATGCTCTTTGCATTTATCCGTGTTCGAGAGCAAATAATGAATGGATGGTTGTTTGCAAAGTAAAGGCGAGATCACTGGTGCAAGTTCCTAAACCGGATTCAACTGTCGTAGTTGACGACGCTCCGTTCCAAACGGAAACAGTTGCCACTCAAACTGAAGTGCATACAGGAGATTTCAATCTTTTCGTAGACTTAACAACTGCAAATCCAGATTTGATAGAGATTGACAGCGGCGGGGAAGGGAATGAAGATGGTGAGGAAGAGGAGAATGAAGATGGTGATGAGGAAGTGGAGGATGAGGAGGAGGATGAGGAGGACAACGCTCTATTATGATATTACTAGTTATTTAATTTTGTTCTAAACATAATTTGTTTTTTGGTAATTATCCAATATAAATTTAAAAAAACTATAATCATTGTAAATATAAAAATAACTAAATTATTATATAAAAATGTAATTGAATCATTAATTAATTAAGATAATTGAAAAAAAATTAATTGTAAATTAATATAGAATTAATTTTATTAAAATAAGTTAAAAAAATACAATTTTAATTTAATTAATTTAATTATAAGTTATAAATAAAAAAATATAAATTATTATATTAAAATGTAATTGAATTATTAAATAAGATAATTGAAATAAAAAAATTTAAAAAAATTAATTGTAAATTAAATTAAAATTAATTTTATTAAAAATAAGTTAAAAAAATATGATTTTAATTTAATTAATTTAATTATAAGTTATAAATAAAAAATATAACTTATTATTAAAATATAATTGAATTATTAAATAAGATAATTGAAATAAAAAATTTAAAAAAAAAATAATTGTAAATTAATATAGAATTAGTTTTATTAAAAATAAGTTAAAAAAATATGATTTTAATTTAATTAATTTTTTTTTAATTATAAATTAAAAATATAAATAATTATATTAAAATATAATTAAATTATTAAATAAGATAATTGAAATAAATTTTTTTTAAAAATATTGAAAAAAAAATAAATTTTAGGACATATACAATTAAATTCATTAAGTAAACGCAAAGAAGTAAGTGTCCGAGCGGAATTGATCCCCGCTCGGGCGCCCAAGGTCCCGTGTTCGGTCCCGCACGGGAGCGAATAAATGCCTCATTTAATTGGGAGACTTGGTGGATGGGTTTGAGATGGTCCGTGGCTCGAGTGGTTTGGTGCCCACCCGGGCGCCACCTGAACCCGGGTTCAAACCACCGTGAGCCATTATTTTTTTTCGAAAATTCTCGATTTAGCGACGGTTTTAGAGACGGAAACTACCGTCGCTAAGACCGACGGAGTATTACCGTCACAAATGTCGACGGTATATGTCGTCGCTAATAACGACGGATTTTCGTCGTTGTTTGCGATGGTATTATGACGTCATAACCGTCGACAATATATCGACGGTTTTAGCAACGCTTATTCCGCCTGGGAACCGGGCCCACTTTTCCGTTGACAAAACCGTCGCTATATTGCGACGGTAAAAAACCGTCGATAAGTAGAGACGGATTTACTGCCATATATTTTAGCGACCCTCATTTCTCAGACGGTTAGAAAACCGTCGCTACAGTCTGTAGCGACGGTTTATACCGTAGTAAATCACCATCTTTTTCGCAGTGTATAACCAATATATGGTACCGATATGTTCCAGTCTAAAGTTGCTCAAGAGACTGGATGCTCTTAACATTAGTTTCTATGATTTCCCATTGGAGGTTTTGGAACTAGCTAAGCTAATGTACCTTGCTCTCACGCGCAACCAACAACTTCCTCCTTCCATATCCAAATTGAAAACTCCAATACTTGATCATTCATCCTCATTTGAGCATTAAGTCATGTGGAGTTCCATCTTATATGCCTATGGAGATATGAGATTTAGAAGAACTGAAACACCTTCAGGTCTTGGGAAGTGACCTACTAGATCCTGGTGACAAATCCTTGAAAATGCTTTCAACACTTTTGGATGTGAGCACGGCCAGTTGCACTGTTCTTACTAAACTCCCGAATCTGGAGAAGCTGAGAATTAGAATTGTATTAACACCTAACCCCAATGGTTGGCCTATGGTTGTAGGCATGAAACTTAGGAGTATGCTCCTAGGTCTTAGGTTCGAACCCTCTCAGGTGCGATAAACTCTTGAGATGGATCAGTCCATACAGAGCTCAGCTCTGGCTTGAAGTGAGGCCCTCGCTAGTGAACGGTGGCTTCTGGTCCCCCGGATTAGTCGACCCTTGAGCCCTGGTCCCCCGGATTAGTCGACCCTTGAGCCGAATACCGTGCTATCAAAAAATAGAATTGTATTGACACCTGAGACACCGGATCCCTTCTGTTGCTTTGATCATATTTCTAATCTGACAAAAATAGAAGCACTTACATGCACCGTCGTGAATCCTGGATTCAATGTTCAATTTGTTTCTCCAGTTTCTTCGTTTCCTCTCCTTTCTTATATGCTGAAGAAGTTGAGTTTGAGTGGATTGGGCTATCCTTGGGAAGAAATGAGGGAGATTGTAGCTACATTGAAAGGTCTTGTAGTGCTGAAACTGCAACGCAATGCCTTTCATGGCCAAATTTGGGAAGTGCAAGAGTTCGATTTTCCAGAACTTCGCTTTCTTCTAATTGAAGACCTTGATCTGGTAAAATTGGAGGGAGCACCTGGAAGCTTCAGATATCTTCAACACCTAAGCATAAAGCACTGCTACAAATCGGAGGAGACCGAATTGGGAGATTGTGAAAAGCTTTCAAGGATTGAAGTAGTCGACAGCAATCCTCTGGTTGAAAAGAGTATAAAACGAATTATGCTAGAAATTATCAGAGAACTCCCCAGACATCTTTCGGTGCATTTTTCATGGAAATGAGAATAAGCGGCAACTTAGGTCTCAAGATTAGTAACTCAGTCATATCCTCTTCTTTTTTCTGATAAAATGCTAACACTTCTTATGTGACAAGCCTAAGTGCAATCTGATCTTCATAACTGAGTTGATTGATAAAACAATCGTACTGCTTAGTTCATTAGCGCTCGTTTGATTTAAGGGACATGAGGCTCAGACACGAGTTGGTTCCATGTGTCAGTTGCGTATGGATGGTGACATTATGCAACAAAGCTTGTGATGTATGCCGTCGTTGAGCAAAACAAACAAGAGTTAGTTTTCCTGTTTGTGGAAATAAACAAGTGATGTGTTTAAGTTGTGGTTTGATTTGTTTATCGGCCCTTATCAAACTCTGGCCTTCTGTGGTGCGAAGTTATATTATTTTTAATTGATGATTTTCTTGTTTATTTTACTTATTCACGCAACATGTAAGATGCCCTGTATTTAGGGATTTGTTGTTGCTCTGTTATTGGTTTGCGGAAGACACTTTAATGCCTATAATCAAGTGGAATTCTTTGACACACTCATGGAACGATGTGCAATTGTGTATAATTTATTATAGGAGTTTCACTTAAAAAAAATCCTAACTATAGTATACATTTAGCAGAAAGTTGGTCTAGAATCTTGATCCATTCTTGATTTAGGGGGCAGTCTGCAGGTTAACAAGCTGTTCTAAATCATCACAAAAGTGAACCTTCTTCGAAAATAAAAGGTCCACGTGTACGCTCCTTTTTATGCTTCCGAAAGGTTTGGTCCGGAGCCAGCAACAATTTTGGGCATTTTTGAGCGACCTTCAGCGGTTTGAGACTAAATTTGATCAAAATGAATACATGTGAGATTAAATTGGAAAAGTTGATAATCATGGACGTCCATTTCAATAAAGGAGCAAAGTTATGAGACGATTTTGGTTTAAATCCCAGATAATTACAAGATTATCGGACAGGAAAAATACAAGGCGTTGATACAAGAGAAGCTGACAGCTGACACCGGCAGCCGTCTAGTCGTCCCGATCTGTGGGATGCCTGGCATAGGTAAAACTACTCTCGCCAGAAGTATCTAGGAGGATGCTAATTTCATGAAGGAATTTTCGTACAAAGCTTGGGCACAGATGTTGCACTCGCTCGATCGAGAGCAGGGGACAAGAAGTACGAAGCCAACGAGGCGAAGCTGCGAGTCGAGATCTTAAAAGTAGGGGTGTGCAAAATACGGTGCAGACCGTAAAATCGGACCAAACCGGACCGAAATATGAAATTTGGTCCAAATTTCGGTTTACGGTTCGATTTACGGTTTGGAAAATATAATTTTTTATATTTCGGTTCGGTATACGATTTTTACTAGTAAAAAACTAATTAGATCAAACCGAACCGAAATATTTTTTTTTTCGAATTTATTTATTAATTTTTTTTTTCAAAAATATTTTTTTTTAGAAAATATATATTTTTTTCGATTTTTTTTAAAATAATTTTTTTTTTCGAAAATATTATTTTGATTTTTAAGCTATAAAACAACTATGGTAGTAATACTTAAAATGTGGGTTGTGGAGGCTAGCTTTTGGAACCTACTAATGCTTAACCTTTTTGAGTTGTTTTTAGGTTTTAGAAACTAATTTATTGATGCTTAGATTATTTTTTATATGTTTTTTTTTACCGTAGTTCATGAAAAAATTATCCATTTTTTGTCATTGCTTTTGAATTTTTTTTTTTTTTTAAAATAAAAAATTTCGGTTTTTGGACCAAACCGAACCGAAATATTTCGGTCTCGGACCGTCGGTTTTTGCAAATATGGTTCGGTTTCGATTTGGTTCATAAATTTTGATTTATATTTCGATTTTATATTACGGTCGGTTCGATCCACCAAACCACCTTTTTCACACCCCTACTTAAAAGTGACTGATTCCGTTAAGTATATCGATGTTCTTGAGATGGAGCCAATAAACGAAGATAGTTCTTGAGATTTTTTGATCTCTAAGCTACTACTAGTCGTAGATAATATATCTCATCCTCATGTGCTCACATGCACCTTTTTCTGCCCTTAGTTTGTTGCGAAGAATTTTTCTGTTGTTTTGCTTTGTTAGATTAGTCAATCAAGAGGACTATATATATACCCCAGGGACAGAAAGATTGTGTTGTTGTTTCATGCTAATTATTTCGATTTCTAATGATATTTTGGATATTTTTGTTCATGCTAAATTTGGGAGGGCCTTATGGATTGACATAATTTGTACATGTACATACAGTAAGGGGTAAGTAATGGGCCATGTAATTGTTTTTCTGATAATTTTGAGACTAAAATTGTATAGCATAGAAAAATCGAGACTAAATCGACGAATTTAACTTTTTCAGAACTAAATTCGTTTTTGCCAAAAGTTATTGGACAAAAATTGATTTAAACTCAAACTTCCCATATACAACTTTTTCATAACTCGTAGTGATCTTTCTATTAAATTTTTTGGACGGTAACTTTATTAAAATTAAGAAGTTTTATTATTTAAAGTTTGGAAGATGTGTCAACTATCGATCCAAGGTTTAGAAGAAATTTTATGTGAATTCAAGGCTCGATTCATATAAAATTATCAATTTGAGACTTATAATTTAACACCGTTAGCAAATTATTTACCGAAAATTGACGAGGTCATTAAGTGCCACATAATATTCTTACGTGGCATTCAATGTAATTAAGAAAATAAATATTCCCACATAATATCAATAAAAGATTAGGTTTTCTTCCTCAGAATTCAATTGACGACGCCTCCCTATTTTCTTTTCAATTGGCGTGCATTGGGTCGTTTTTTAAAATTTATCTTTCCAATCCCTCCATATTTACATCCAAGTGAAAATTTGAAAAACTTTTAATCGATATGTGACATTTATTTATTTCTTAATTTATATTTTTAATATTTGAGTTTATAATGTCCAAACAATTTGTATGAATTGATACACAATTTATTTATTCTATACAAACTACAAAGCCTTAAATTAACTTTACTTATACGTACATTATTACATATATTATATATTCAACTAACAACTTGGTTTTTGTCCTATAAGGATTTGAATAATCTCATTCCAATTTCAAACAAGAATAGTTGCTTTGTTCATATACAAAAACTTGTATTTATATATGTTACAAATATTATAATGCCGACACACTACATCATTATTATGGTTACAACAACTCTCTTACATAACTCTTACCATAATTTATAAAAAATAATATACTCCTCCAATTAACTTTACTTATACGTACATTATTACATATATTATATATTCAACTAACAACTTGGTTTTTGTCCTATAAGGATTTGAATAATCTCATTCCAATTTCAAACAAGAATAGTTGCTTTGTTCATATACAAAAACTTGTATTTATATATGTTACAAATATTATAATGCCGACACACTACATCATTATTATGGTTACAACAACTCTCTTACATAACTCTTACCATAATTTATAAAAAATAATATACTCCTCCAACTTGGCATGTATCGGGTCGGTTTTTTTTAACACATTATTCATTTTATGAGACGGTCTCACGGTGAAACGAAGTATAAATTGGATATGGTGCTTCATTACTATAGAAGGGTGGATATTGATTTGGGCTAATTTTCACTATGTCTCATGTATGGGAACGTCTCATATGAGTTTTTGTCTTTTTTTTTTGTTTTAATTTCAAACCCACCTCATTTCATTCCAGGTGAAAATCGGGAAATTTTCTTATTGATATGTGATATTACCTGAGTTTTTTTTTTTTTAGTTTTATATTTTTAAATTTCCTTTTCTTTTTAAAAATTTCATTTTTCAATAATTTCAGCTTTATATTTTTTTAATATTTTATGACTTGTATTTAAATATCTTATAATTATAAAATTTGTTCTTAAGTTATAATAACATTATTAGTTAAGTATATTATCTGAATTTATTTATTTTATTTATTTATTTCAAAATATATTTTGTTATTTAATTTTGAATAATATGACTTTTTTAAAATATATATGTGTGTGTATTTACCAAAATTGAACTTTGTACCACTAAAATTAATAAAGTAAAAATATAAATATATTTTTCTAAAATAGCACTAAGTTACTGTATTAAAAATAAGTTGAATCTCTACATATCAAATAACCTAGCACAAATAACTAGTTGTATATGTCATGTGAGTTTTTGTCTACTTTTTAAATGGGTCGCTGCAAGATACATTGAATTAACAAAATAGGCAGATGTGTGTGCAAAATAACACACACACATGCATGCGCAATACGTGCAAAATAACAAGTAGTAGAAGACGAAGATGTGTTGAAAAATATGAGGGGAAAAAAAAGATCTAGATAGGTTAAATGAATTTTGGATATGAATTAGGCTTTGAATTTAGGGGGTGGGGTATAAATACATAACTTAGGCGATGGAAATTTTGACATTTGTACAAAAACTTTAGTGTGGGGACTCCTCTAATTGTCTAGTACTACTAAGTTTTGGTTGGCAGAACATTTGTCAATGACTAACTATATTTTAACTCCTTACTTTTTAATTATCATCAATTTTAAATTGATCAATATGCTTTAGTTAACATGTTGGAAAAATCTGCATGAAACATGATATTTTGTAGGTTTTGTGATTTTTTTTACTTTGATTTTGTAAAATATCATGAAAATTTATAAATGTACATAACATGTGTTAATTTGTGACTATTAGAGATATATACATATGCATATATTAACTACTGAAATACAAGATGAAACATTAAATTGAAGGAAGGATGGAGCCTAGCTTGTCCTATTTTTTTATATTTATAAGAGTTTTTTAAATAAATCTCTAATAAGTGAAAATAACTCTTACTTTTACACTTTTTAAATGGTTCAAAGTTGATATGGTGGTTCAATCAAATCTTATTTTTTAAACATGCACTTTCAATGATAGAATATTTTAATGAAAATGATGTAAATGCACACTAATTAATTACTAAAGCTTACGCAATGTTCAGATGTATTTGTTGCTTGGAGAAATTGGAGAATATGTTTTATGTTGGAAGTGATCAAATATTTAGTTATTTTTATATCAGGAAAGAATATGATGTATTTCTTGCTAGTATTCATTTTTAGTTATTTGTTGTTTATTGATATTACTATTCATTTTCTTACCATTTCTCTCGTGCGTATATAAATTCTTAACGTACAATTCATATTTCCAAAATATGAGAAGATTATTACTAAAGAAGATTAAAAGTTTAATTACGTTTTTGTTAATGATGAAAACACACACATATATATATATATATATATATATATATATATATATATATATATATATATATATATATATATAATTTAAGGTTGATGAAAAACATAATTAAATGAAAGAAACATAATTAAGGAATCCTAGTGTTAATGTTATACCAATTCTTGGTAGATTGACTTTTAAGTTATGGCCGAGGTTATGAGAAACTTCATTTCTACTCTTGATAAGAAAAATAAAAAAGTGCATATAATGTATGAAAACATAATTGAAGAATAAGCCGAAGACCTGACATTGTCCTGCAATATTTTTGGGGAAATAAACAATTATACTGAACAAACTTAACATTCATTCTTAGCAGTTAGCACGTGCTTTCAGAACATATTAGTGGGTGAAGATATCCACCAATCACTTTTTTTTTTTCAGGATTAATGAATATTAGTGCTTTGTTTCTTTTCCGTTGTATCTTTGAGCAAAAAATGCTGAGGCTTTCTGTGCAGAGTGATTGGTTTTAACAAGAATTATTAGTGTCATAAGGAGGAAGGTTCCCACCACTCATACATGGCAAATTTTTGTGTGCACCCTTTGCACCAATTTAAAATTTGTGTAATTGAATTTTGGAGGAGTTTCTTTTTATTATATTTTAAATTTCGAATAAGACCCGGACACAACCCGACCCGGATCTGGATCCGACCCAACTTATCCGACCCGAATGTTTAATGGTTCAAAGTTTGGGTTTGGATTCATGGTTTAGGGTTCGGGTTCTAGGTTCATGATTTATAGTTCGGGAATGGAAAAAAAAATTGAGGGTGAAATTACCCAAATTCTAGTGTGTAATTAATTAAAATTAAAATTGAATCAAATTGTATCATGTGCAATTGATGCACACAAGTATCACTCCTCACACATATGTAAAACATGTCAAAATCTCCTATATTCAGATCCATAAAACACACACACACATGCATGCGCAATACGTGCAAAATAATTTTAAAAAGTAGCGACATTATTGAATTAAGCCATTTAATAACACAAAAATTCGGATATATATATATATATATATAATATAATAATATATATATATATAATATGTATATATATTAAATATATATTATTATATTATATATATATATATTAACGGTTCGGTATATTTACCCAAAAAATCGAACCGAAACCGAACACCAATTTTTTTAAAATGCAAAACCGATCCCGAACCGAAAACCAATTTAACCGAACCGAATATATATTTCGATTCGGTTCGGTTTTTCGGTTTTTACCATATTCTGCTCACCCCTAATTATGTGACAGTTGGAAACCAGAAGAAACCACTAACGCTCACCAGATGCTTGAGGATATGTTCGAAAGAAAATCTGAAGAGTAAGTGGCACTAATGCATGGATTCTTAAAAAATTAACAGTATGCAGTATCGGATTCGCCTGAGATTCGCACCCGATTTGCCACGTGGTGAATCCCAATATTTTTTATTTTTTTTACTATCGGATACATATCGGAGTTTTTTTTGTAAAATTTATTAAATTTTGGGGATTTTTTTTTTTTAAATTAAAACTTACTAATAATTTGAAGGACACACTCTAAAACTTATTAAATATTAAAATTTATTAATCTTTTATTATGATTTATGACTTGTGTTGGTTGATGATATTTGATTTAATTGTTGTTTTGTTACTTATGGGATGAATTCCTTCATATTAGTACATGTGTTTTAAATACTCTTGAAATTATTACATATGTTATATATAATTGTTGTAAATTTTTTAATATTATTACAGGTGATATATATAATTAAATTAAAAAAATTTACGTATCATCGCCGTATTGTATTCTAAAAATTTGAAAATCTATGAATCCCTGCACCCAAATCATACCATCAGATTCTGCACTCTCAAGACCCGCATCTGCAAGAATACATGGTGGTATGCGTTTTCTTTTAAAATACTGTTGGTGGGGTCCAAAATCCCAATGAAAATTTCAACTGCTCTGTTTTTCTTCTTGGGATTTTATTAATGTCTGTTTTTTGTGATGGGAACATGCTCTTGGAATCTTGTGTCGGCAGCTATTATAATTTTACGAATATAATATTAGCAAATTATTATTTTTGTTTAATATAGCATAGTCAAAAAATGCTTGATAAATATTTTTAATGAAATATTTTTAAACCGATCGAGATTGATAAATATGGTCTCTAGGGAAGATATAAGCAATAATGCTTAATCCCTCATTTTATAGATGTAATCTATATCTATATATATATATAAAAGCAGAAACAGCCCCAAATTTAGAAATCATTGAATTTTCCCGCCAAAAGTTATTGCTAAATCGGGAAACGAATATTTGAGAAAAAAATATTAGCAAATCTTTATGATAATTTAGAATATATTTGGAACTTTGAAATATCTTTCTTTTTTATTACATCTAAAAAATCTTTGGAATATGTTTAGAACTTTGGAATATTTTTTTTTCTATATATATATATAAAAGAATAAATCACCCCAAATTTGAAAATTATTGAATTTTTACGTAAAAAATTATTGCCCGCCAAAAGTTATTGCTAAATCGGGAAACGAATATTTGAGAAAAAAATATTAACAAATCTTTGTGATAATTTGGAATATATTTGGAACTTTGAAATATCTTTCTTTTTTAATACATCTAAAAAAATCTTTGAAATATGTTTAGAACTTTGGAATATCTTTTTTTTTAATTATATATATATATATATATATATATATATATATATATATAAAAAAAAGAAGAAATCACCCCAAATTTGAAAATTATTGAATTTTCTCGTAAAAAATTATTGTCAAATTGAGAGACAAATTTTTAAAAAATATATTAACAAATAATAATAAATTGAGAAATTTTTTTTGGAATAAATATAAAAAATA